>CM066237.1:11409669-11845288 GCA_033675125.1 Athetis lepigone
ACTCGTGGTTATAACCTTTCCACCATATTTAATTCAATCAGTCTACCCAATTACCCCAATTTAAAAAAGGACGTTTATTATTCCAATCGAGGTTCTAATAAAAATCCTCGCCTACCAATTAAAAATTCATAATAACTCAAAGGTCCAAAAAGGTTTAATAACAGCTTTAACCCTATTCATTTTGAAGAGCCCTCGTCTATTGAACTTCATCAAAAACAAACCCCTTCTTATGTAAAAGTGGGTTCTTGTTAACCCTCCATTATGCCTATGGGTATCCGATAATGGGTTTCGAAGAGCTGACAATATGTTGTAGGTTATTGGAGCCCTTATTGAGCTAATGGTTCTCACCGCACAATTTAAGAATGTCATCACATCTACTGTAACCAATTAGCGAATAAGTCGTTGGTGTGTCAATAAATGGTTACTGACGAATGCTTGCACTTTTTGACAGGTCCACTCAAAGGAGAATGACGAATTTCGGCCTACACAACTTTTAAAACTAAATTTACGCGGACACAAAGCATTTACCTACAACAATTTCAATATAAATATATTTAAAAAAACATATTTAGTGCTTTACGAGAACTGCTCGAAAAGAAAATCAGTTTAATAAGCATTTATTTTATTAAGTTCCAAAATCCCAGATTTAAATTAAAAAATGTTGCCAGTGTTTTAAATAATTAAAATCCTGCCACTGTAATCAATAATACTATATTTAAAAAAAATATTATTTAGATAATTCTAATAAAAAAAATGTTCTTTACTTTTTATTTACCACCTCATTATTGTCTTTTATTATTTATTTTTTACTTAAATAATACGTTGGTCCTATTTCACAGTTAATAGCATTAAAGATTACTTTAAAAAACGAAAAACCAGAAATCGATTTTCCATCTGTGATCAATAACTGAATCGCCTTGTAATAGCAACCCTTTAATTGTAGTTCTGTCAAAATCGCACGCGCTTAAAACTGACATTGACACAACTTGTATTGTTGTCAGTGCACGGTTATTTTCTTCCGCTGTTTTCATACATAACCTCCAATACTTAATACTTTATTGCTTTCCATTTGTACATATAGGTCTTATAAAATATTGTCAAGATCATAATGGACCCTGTCGGGCACAGCAAAGTTAGGAGAGAGGACGAAAAACCAAATAGCAATTCATATTATGGAATTATTTATTTACCCAGCATTCTTTATTGTACATATCTTTTTACATATTTTTAAAAAAAGTAATTTCATAATAATAACATTTTTATAAAAATATGTATAAAAATAGTGCTCCACCGTCGCTAGGTATTGAGACCCAAGCTAACGATGGTTAGGGATCCAGAGTGAGGAACCTCCTCACAATGCGTGCCGTATCCATGACAACTGCCTTTTGTATCTGATTCCTGAGCCAGCTGCTGAGCGATAGTTTTTGAATATGTTGGTCAAAACTTTTCGCTATGAGACCATTGACTGACACAACTATCGGTACAATTTGTCGTGTCCATATTCCACATGCTGGTAACCTCATAAGCGAGGTCAAGATATTTCATCATTTTCTCTTTCTCAGCTTTAATGAGGTTCTCATCATGGGGAATAGTGACATCAACAATTATTGCACGACGCATCGATCGATCAATTATCACTATATCAGGTTTATTAGCAGGAATAAACCTATCAGTGATAATTGATCTATCCCAGTAGAGCGTGATCTGACCATTATCGAGAACTGGTTCCGGTTGGTATTGATAATACGGTACCTCGGTTTCAACAAGGGCATATTTAAGGGCAAGTTGTTGGTGGATGATCCTGGCTACGAGGTTATGTCTATGCAAGTACTCGCCGTTAGCAAGACGAGAACAACCAGAGACAATATGTCTTATTGACTCACCGGGAAGGTGACAAGCACGGCAAATGTCCACGGTACCGTCTTTGATTATATGCCTCTGGTAGTTTCTCGTCTTGATAACTTCGTCCATAATTGCAAAGACAAAACCTTCGGTTTCACCAAAAAGGTTACCGAAACGTAGCCAGGCCACGGAGGCAATCGGGTCTATATCAGGCCCCGTAAGAGCCCGAAAAAACCTTCCATGTAACTCCTTACCCTTCCATACGTCCCTGCGGTCCGAAGTCTCAAAACCAAGGGTTTTTTCCAGTTCCCGTTTGCCAAGGATAGCGGTGTGAAACCCTTGTCAACCGTCACTACATCTCGATGCATACCCACGCCTGAATGGAGAAAGTACTCTCTGAGATTGTACACCTCTCGATTATGCAGATTCTTGGCATTGAGGAATCCCCGCCCTCCGCATCTTCGAGGGATGTACAATCTCATCACAGAAGACCGTGGGTGGTGCATTCGATGTGCAGTTAACAAAGATCTCACTTTCCTGTCCAATGCATCTAATTCAGTTTGAGTCCATCTAAGAATGCCAAAAGAATAGGTCAACAATGGCATAACCCAGCCATTGTAGGCGCGGACCTTGTTGCCGCCGGATAAAAGACTGTTAAGTACTTTTAAAAGGCGTGCCAAGAACCGCTCCTTCAGTGACTGTTTTACTACCTTGTCGTCGATACCTAGGGCTTGTGGCATTCCTAGATATTTGTAGGTTTCGAGTTCAGAGAGGGATCTGAGAGTAATATCCTCGGAAAGTATAAATTGTCTGAATTTACTACATTTCCAGACTGTACATGAACGACCGCACACTTGTCCACACCAAACTCCATCCCTATGGACCTGCTAAACGATTCAGTAATCTTCAGCAGGTCCACAAGCTGTGAAGTTTTTGGTGCGTACAATTTGAGGTCATCCATGTACAGGAGATGAGATATAGGCTCAGCCCCTCTGTGAAGACGATAGCCTAGCTTTGAATCCCTTAGTAAAGTACTTAAAGGATTCAACGCAAGGCAAAACCACAAAGGGCTCAAACTGTCGCCTTGGAAGATACCGCGATTTATCCTGATCACGTTCGACGAGATACCAGAACCTCCAGTTCCTGGTTGACGAAGAACTGTGGTCCAGCGCCCCATACAAGAACCAAGAAGGGCGCGAACATCTGCATGTACTTTATAAAGTTCTAGTACCCTTCTTAGCCAAGCATGTGGCACCGAATCATAAGCCTTCTTGTAGTCAATCCAGGCCATGGAGATGCTCTTTCTATTTCGTCGAACCTGATGGCAAATGGCCATATCAATGAGGAGAAGTTCTTTGGTACCACGGGCTTGCGCCTTACATCCATTCTGAGATGGAGCCATAATGTTATTTCTCTCGATATGAGTATTAATTTTGAACTTCAGAATGGATGTAAGTAACTTATAGATTGTCGGGAGACAAGTAATAGGTCTATAATTTCGCGGATCCATGGTACTGCCAGACTTATGAAGAAGATGAGTGACACCAGTAGTCATGAATTCTGGGAGCTCCCCCAACTCGAGGGCTTCTTGAAACTGCGCTGCCAAAAGCCCGTGCGAACAGTGAAACCACTTCAACCAAAAATTGTGCAATCCATCTGGCCCCGGACTTTTCCAGTTTGGGGCCAGACTAATTGCACAAGAAACATCATTTTGATCAATTTTGATCGAAGGCATTGGCTCCACTACTTCGCAAGCGCGTTCGACAATACGCATCCAATCACCCTCATAATGGTTGCCAGGTATCGACCATATATTGTGCCAGAACGAGGTCATTGCGTCTGCACTGGGCGGATGCATGTCAACCAATTGTTGCGGTTGTTCCCAGTTTCTATACACCTTCTTTTCATCACTTTGAAAGACACGATTGATATGAAATCTATTAAATCTCTCCCTGTAGCGACGTATTCTGTTTGCCCAAGCGTAAACTTTTTGTTTCCAAAAATCTATGCGCTCCGTAACCCAGTTGATATAATTATCAGGTCTGATATTCATTCCTTCAAATGCCTGGTTTACGAAGCGCATAACTCTCGGACGAGTGTTTCCACTCTTAAAGGCAATAAGTTTGGCTATGAGGGTCCTCGCACGACTTATTATTATTATTTATTTATTTATTATTATGTGATGAATTAAGAATTATTGTGTTATGTGTATTTAAATAATAAATTAAATAAGTATGTAATAATTATGTCTATGTATTAGTAAATTATCCAATTGAAAATGTCTGAATAACTTCTTTTTTAGAAGTTCAACGTAAAAGTGGAAATAACAGAAATGCTTTTGACATTAAACAACACTAAAAAACGTAAGAATATTCACTGACAATGACAAATTAATATTGAGCCAAAGTTACTATGGGCACCTGGCATTGTTCTTTGTGTGACTCTCTCGTCAAGATAGCATCTTAGTTGTCAGTATTTGTGCAATAAAATTAAGACTGAACTCTGAGTTTATTTTGAATGTTTCTTCTCAAAGTAATCAGCTAAATTTACAAAGGAAAGCTTGCAGGACACGCATTTTTACAAGTTTAATTAAAGCTTATTTAAACTTCATACACATGTGTACAAGGGCGGACTTAATGCCTTAGGCATTCTCTGCCAGTCAACCCAGAGTAGATGAGATAAAACATGGCAGGTGCACAAGTTTGTAAAAAAGCTTATCCCCGTAGTTATTAAAATGGTGACCTTAGTCAACAAAAGCGTTGATTAGATAGAGACTTAGCTAGATAACCTATTTTCAATTAAAAAAAAACTACAATTTCATAATGGGTTCACCCGTATAAGAGCTACGGTGTCACAGACAAACAGAAAACACAAAGACACACACATAGCCTTCAAACTAAAACAACCCTTGTTTTGCGTCGGGGCTAAAAAAGGAAAGTATCAACGAGTTGACCCAACAATTACATTGCTTAAAATACACTGTATTTATTTTAAAGCTTAAAAACCACAACGTATATACAATAACATAAACGTTTTGACACTCATACATGCGACATTTTCACTGTGTCGGAGATAAGACGCCATTTGGCGACGCTTACTCCCAAATGTACTTATGTATACATAGAGCTGTGTACTTATATACATACATTTGTTAGACATTTATTTATAAGTGTCACTATACTATATTTATTGATGGCGTCTCTTTATCAACTCAATGATCTAATTTAAAAACTAGCTTTTGCCCGCGACTTCGTCCGCGTGGATTAATAGTTCCCGTTCCCAGGGGATTTCCGGGATAAAAACTATCCTATGTCCTTCCTCAGGTCCTAGACTATATTTGTACCAAATTTCATTCAAATCGCTTCAGTGGTTTAGGCGTGAAGAAGAGTCAGACAGACAGTCAGACAGACAGAGTTACTTTCGCATTTATAATATTAGTACGAAGTACGATAGTACGATAATATTAGTACGGATAACGAGCTGTTGTTCACGGTTTTACCCATATTTTGTTTAGTTTTGCGCCTAAACTACTGAACCGATTTAACTTTTCAACGACCAACCGACAGACAGCTGTCAGGCTGTTATTGTCTTTATATTGTGTCTCAAAACACGTGTGTTCGAAGGATTAAATGAAATTTTACCCATAGTCTGAGACAGAATATAGGATATTTTTCGATCTTCGTACGGGCAGAGCCGCGGCCAAAAGTAAAACACAGAACATACAATCATACTCATCACACAAGGTTGCGGAATAGTTCAAATAGTTACAATTAATATGATAATATAAGTCATTGTTACACAGAACAAACAAAATCATCTTCCTCTGTCTGTCCGTCCCTATGTATGTTTATATCTTTAAAACCACGCAATTTTGATGCAGTTTTTTAATAGATGAAGTGATTCAAGAGAAAGTTTTATATGAATAATACGTGCATATTAAAAAAAAAAACACCCGTGCGAAGCTGCGTCAGGTCGCCATTTGATTTATAAATGCCGCTACACAACATTTATTATTAGTGTCACATTATCAGCTCAATGATCTCATATAAATACTTCTACTAGCTGCCACCCGCGGTTTCGTCTGCGTTATTTTTATTCTTGATTGCTTACAAAATAAAAATAATAAATCAGCCTATTATTGTCCCACTGCAGGGTAGACTGAGGCCTCTTATACAGAGAAGGCAAGTAAAATAAAAACATAAATAAAAATATAAAACAAAGTGATGTGAAATGGCGAACTGAACCCAGAACTGAATTTGATTACAATAAACCTTATTTCTTCAGTGAGGTGTATTCTTGCTGTCCCCATTAACTCGGTCCCCATGATAGGGACTACAGGAATTCATAAAATGTCCTTCCCGTTGTCCTCATTCAAGTTTTGACTTTAAAGGGATTAGGGAAACTTTTGCCAAAGAAGATATACCTATGTTTTTTTGTCTTTAGTAACTGATTTGCTTTCGTGAATCATAGCTAGATGCTGTAGTTGCTTTTTTTTTAAAATGGGCGCTTGTTCCATCTGTTGCCCTTTATGTTTCGGGGCCGCGGTGACTATTAGAACTATTCTGCAGCCCCAGCAGAATGTTATAAAATATATATTTAACCAAATATATTCCTGGAAGAAGCCGAAGGATATTGTCAAAAATCTTTTTTAACTCACAATTGAGGGGCAAATTACGCTATTGTACTGTAAGTAAACTTTCGAACACACGTGATTCAAGACCCAATAGAAAGACAATAGCAGCGCGACAGCCGGCTGTCGCATGGTCGTCGAAAGGTTAATGATAATAACAATTATTCCATTGATTTCTAACAACAATTGTGAAATTTCATAAGGATGGTTTGATGTGTTTAGTACTTATGTGTGTGTGGTTTGTATGACTGTGTGTGTGAACATCTATATCTATCTAAATATACAAAATGGTGAACTGACTGATTGTCTGTCTTATTGTTGATATATCAACGCACAGCACAAACCGCTCGTCCTAGAAATATGAAACTTGGAGAGACCTTTCCTTTGTGAACTGTAAAAGTTCGACAACCAAAGGGGTATAATAGTAAATAGAAGATCGACCTCCACGCGAACGAAACTGTGGGCGAAAGCTAGTTTCATATTTATTTATAATAATTACTAGCTTTTGCCCGCGGCTCGCTCCCGTTAGAAAGAGACAAAAAGTAGCCTATGTTACTCTCCATCCCTTCAACTATCTCCACTCAAAAAATCACGTCAATTCGTCGCTCCGTTTTGCCGTGAAAGAAAGACAAACATACAAACAGACAGACAGACACATTTTCCCATTTATAATATTAGTATGGATGAAACGAACACCACACTACTAAAATACATATTTTCAAGAGCAGTTTCCAGCTACGTTAACTTACAGTGTCGATATCTGTTACCGCACCATAGAATGAATTCCTAGAAGACATTCGAGATGTATTTACGACTGCGTACGAGCTTGCATGAATATTATACGTCATGGCTGTCTCAGATAATGTTCAGTTGGTTTTGTGATGAAATTGCTGAGTATATAATATGTGAACTAGTTTTTTTGTGCAATAAAAATAACGTAAGTCACTTCTTGCATTATTAGCTATTTAGTGAAAGGCCGTAAAAAACGGTGCACCTTCTTTGTAGATAACCCGTAAAAAATAGGCAAATACCCGTCGATAGTAACGTACGAATATTGCGGAACCTTTAGCGCCTTACTAATAATCGCTGCGCAAAGTTATGACAGGTTTATACGTCAAAAAATGTATGGTTACACAGGTTTTATTCGTTGCATAACTTTACACAGTGATTATTTTCATGCAATATTTAACTCATCCAGACAATTCCGACCTTCCAACAACGCACCCATTCTTAAATTTACGGCAATTTTAACCTTATTAACACTACAAAAAACTCGCGATTTGTGCATCAAACTACATGTTGTGACATCGTCCACTTACGTGCACAATCAGGAGACGCTGATGACACTCTGACCCAGACACTAAAACTTCAACCTTCCAAAACGCACCCATTCTTAAATTTAAGGCATTCTCAACCTTATTAACACTACAAAATACTCGCAATTTGTACGTCAAAGTGCATGTTGTGACAAGGTACACTTGCGTGCACAATCAGTCGACGTTGACAGCTCCAATCGTCACCACCCACTAGCCAATCTACTGGAATCGTGGAAACGCAACAATACAGTGCTTGCTAATTGACTATGTAGTATGTAGTACGCGATGTATGTGTCAATGTCAGGGCTTTGGCATCGTTTGAGGCCAGTAGGAAGAAAATACTGGTGTATTTTAGTTAGAGAATTTTCTTGGTTTTAGTTTTTTATAACTATCTTCATTAAAAGAAGTTCTCAATAAAAATGGCTCTAGAAAATAAAAATAGAAAAAATCGGTGGCTTCCGTTCTGTTTGTTAGTTAACATTGCCACCATTTTTTTTTGTATTTTTTTCTGTTTTAAGTTTGAGTAAGAATGAGAAAACCTATTAATATTAGGGAACTATGCATAATTTATTCAGCTCTTTTTAGCGTATGCTCAATTGTCGAGAGAATCAACAATTTGTACGAAAGCGTTCGTATAAATTGTTGTTGACGCGTACGGGTCTCAAAACACAATCATTATTTTCTCTGGACATAAATAAATGAGTGTGGTCCCTAATTCATAAATTCACCAGGCATGAGCATTAATTAATGATTATCTCTCAAGATTATCCAGATCTTACAAGACTCCTATCGTGTTTAATCTTCCGGCTTCCAAACTGCAGTACTATCTACACCGTCTAAATGTAGGGTAGTTAGATAATTAAGCGTGCGCTTCTGGCACTCGACTCGTACACGTGGCACTAATACTAAACCAGACCATTGTCAAGGTATTGCGGTGAATCACTGACCTTATTGTTAGGTATCTATTGGGGCGTTTGAATTCGGAACCATATGTCTCTGGGTCTTATGTCATCTATAGGTTACTGATCATAGATGTAAAATTGGTATATGAATGAATGTATGTGTTATAGGCAAACTCCGAAGCTCCGGCGCTCCTAGGTTGGACTGGTCAATCCTCAGGTCAGACTGATTGACTTAGTCAAAGCCCACACAAATGTAAATTTTCGGCCTTTGACTAAACAATTTTCGTCAAACCTGGGAGAGACTAATTTGGTCAGGCAAACGTCAAAACACAATTTTATTAAATCGGGGTTTGACGAGTCAAACTCCGATATAGGTATGAAGTGTCTTATTTTCGTATATTTGGAAGCATTTTATCATTTAAGCAGCTTTCAAGTCTTAAGAACCTCTTAACTCTGCCAGTTCTGACACCTGATTGGTCAGCTTACGTGATTTTCACTTTTATATTTGAGATGCTTTGAGAGAATGCCGTGTGGCATTAGGCCCGCCTTTTGTACGATGTGCAATAAAGTATAAAATAAATAAATAAATGCTTTGGAATATACGGAGGTTAGTTTGTAAGATTAGGTATAAAAAAATAACATTTTTAAAATTTTGATGTTTATTGTTTTAATAATTTCTTAAGTACCTAATTAAAATGGAAAATTAATCATTTTTCTGACATAGTGAGGCATTAACTTTACGCTCAATGAACGAACATGAAATGACAAAACAATCGGTCGGAACACCGCGAGAGACATTATGAACCTGTTTAAACATGTTCAGATCAACGTTTGACCGAGTTTTGCAGTCGCTTCTAGGATTGACTAGGCCAAAACCGAAACAGAATAATTTACTTTCGACGTTTGACTGAAAAGTTAGGAGCTCCTGGGTTTGACTAAAAATACTTCAGGCAAAGGGCGAAATTGAAATGTATTTCGGGGATTGCCTGATGGCTTTGGCCAAACCTAGGATAAACCAGTCCTTCCGCGAAGAGACTGTGTATCGGACTTTGACTATAACATATGCATTTAACACGGTTCTTTATGGAATAGCGTGATAAATTTCAAAAATAGAATGCATTTGAAGAAATGGTGTGATACATTTGATTCTTCTCATGATAGCCTGTTTATCTTTGCTGGTTCCAATTGATTTCCTCGCCACCAATGTCAAAAGCCTGTAGAAAGTGTATACGAAAAGTAATGTTTGGCAGATTAATATATAAACTGACCGATTTGTGTATTTTACCATAAGTAATGTCAAAAAAATAAACTAGTTGTGTCAATTTTGTGATGAAAAATAGTTGACTGTAGTTTGAATAAAATATGTTATAAGTACTACAATGTTCATGAAGCAGACAACCAGGGGCCCTAGTCTGCTATTACAATCGTGTCTCAATGATCGATTTTTGACGTGTAACGTCAAACTTTTGACCCATTTCCTATACAAAAACTGTCAAAGTTGTCAATTATCCGGCCGATGACTGGTCATTGAGACACGATTGTAATAGCAGACTAGGGCCCCAGTTGAACTAAACGGGATTTATTGAATATTCTAGTTAAAACATAGGTAACATTTTCTTACAATTATGCGTAAGTGAAGTACATAATATTAAAAATAAACATGATCATCATATATTAAGGGAAATGCCTAGCAAATTCATTTAAGGCTAATACACTTCAATATCGTGTTTAAGTTAAATTATTGAAGCTATTACAGCTTTCATGTCAGTTTTTTCCTCTTTGCTTTTTCTTTGTCAAAATATTGACCAGGTTACAACTATGCATAATGAGAAAGTGTCATTCGAAGGTAAATCGTCAGTTATGATCGACGCCTAAATGAAAGAAAGACGCCTTTGCATGAACACGCAAAAAAATCTTTCAAATTTAAAAGCTTTTTTTAAAAAAAGATAACCGACTTCAAAAACTAAAAGCTCAAAAATAACTATTTCGGAAGTCGGTGGCAACACAAATCGACCGGCAGAAGAGAAGCCACCGACTTCCGAAATAGTTATTTTTGAGCTTTTAGTTTTTGAAGTCGGTTATCTTTTTATAAAAAAAGCTTTTTATTTTTTACTTTTTAGTTAGAGTCTAGGTGTCTGACTACGTTTTAGGGTAGCTCTCAAAATAAACTTATAATCTTACAAAATGAAAACGGCACTATGTGCGCAACGTCACAGGATATCCATTAGTGTTATATACTAAAACCTTCCACAGAATGTTACAAAGACTTTTCTGAAAACCGCATCGAAATCGGTATAGCTAAACGCGAGATGATCGCGGTCAAACATACAATCGTCTTTGAAAATCTACAATCCAAGAAAGTAAAACGCGATCTATGCGGGCAACGTCACGGGATATCCATTAGTGTTATATACTAAAACCTTCCCCAGAATGTAACAAACACTTTGCTGAAACCGCATCAAAATCGGTTCAGCCAAACGCGAGATAATCGCGGACAAACAAACATACATATATACATACCTACTTTTTTTATGAAGTCGGTTAAAAATAACTAAAAGTGAACCCATTCAACATCTTGGCAATAAAGATAAAATAAATATCACATTCTTGTTTAAAGAACATTAATCACAGTTTGTTATTCTACATTTATTAATGGCGGTCAAACAAAGGAGTTAAACGCAGCCATCTTCAATTCGTGCTAGTCATAAACAAAACACTATCCCCTTACAATTAATTAAATGCTATCATAAATAATCTTTTTCTAAAAAATAATAATAACCGTCTTCAAAAATAAATAATAACACAAAAATAACTAGCATTTCCGAAGTCGGTGGCAACACAAATCGAACGGCAGAAGAGAAGCCACCGACTTCCGAAATTTTAGTTATTTTAGTTTTTAGTGTGGTGTCCCAATGTCTGACTGTGTGTGACAATAACTTTTAGAGTAATTTATTTTCAAAATAAAACGACTAACTTACAGTCTTATAAATCGGAAATAGAAATTTAAAATCTTCAATACGTGTACTCTATTTTTCACGAGTCCATTTTTTATTTTTGTTTAATTAAAAAAAAAAAAAACACTCATCGCTATTGATCGCAATAAAATTTATATGGGACCATCACTGCAACATGAACTATTTATTTACCAAAAAAAATATCATCAAGTTCTGTTTATAATTGGTGGAAATATATCGGACTGACGTAATTTTTTTAAGTGGAGATAGTCAAAGGCATGGAGAGTGACATAGGCTACTTTTTTCTCTTTCTAACGTGAGCAAAGCCGCGGGCAAAAGCTAATATTTGCAAATAAACCATTCTCTTCAGTCTAAAAAACCACAACAAAATTCGTTGCGTAGTTTTAAAGATTTAAGTATACATAGGTACAGACAGTGAGCAACTTTGTTTTATAGTTACTAAGTGTTGATGATTTGTGATACAGTAACAGTCGTACCCTCGTACAAACACAAATCATATCTTATATCTGTAACAATAAAGTTCAATGTTGCATTTTCGCGAAGTTCAATATGGCGTCACGAAAACAGCTGATGCATTCGCATTGAAATCAAGATCAACAGTGAAATACAAAATAAACTTACAAAAGAACAGTCATGTCTTATATTTTGTCACAATTTCTTGGCACCGAGTCAAGCTTTAAAATGACGGTTCCGCATATAATATGGATGTCATTGCTGTGCGTACAAAACATTTATGCATTCCAATTAAAATTTTACAAGCGTTTCGTTTGAACTTGAAAACTTTGTGTTATTTTTTGTGAAAATTTTATTAAGAGTGGCGAAAAGCGAATGGAGCTTACATTAAAAGGTTATTGTTTGGACTATACAAATTTGTTAAAAATATTTTATTAGTTTTGGTATTAACGTCTATAGCTTATATTGAAAGGTAATTTTTGGGCTGTACTGATTTGATAAACCAATTATTTTATTTTTGGTATTCCTTGCTACAATGAGCAATCGTCCATACTGTATTTATTTTAATGATTCCTCAAAACTTTCTATTTAATATATTAAATTTTTAACCACCAATGGAAAAAGATGGGTGTTTTAATTTGAACTGCATTGTGTGTGTGTTACTTTGTCAGACTGGCATTGAACACTTTTTTTTTTGGTTAGTGGGAAATCATCAAATGACTGCTCCCGTCCTGGGTGCGGCGGGAGGACGTGTCAGACTTTTACTGACTAAAACCCACTCATGTTCCTTCGATTGCCCTTTATGTTCCAGGGTCACGGTAACTATTATAAACATTCCGCAACCCCGGCAGGCGTGGCCCTGTTGGGCCCCTTCCAGTGCTGACTTCTTCTCTTTGAGGCGCGCGTGGAACACTAACGCGCCGTCGACGCTGTAACACTTAAACTAGAGAACCGTTATCGTTGCAATTTATATCTACTAACAGATGGACAGACGAACGGACACTGGAAACTTAGTTTTAGGCAAGAAGCACTAAAAAGACGATTTTAACTCTAATCTTTCAATAAATGTAAATGTCAATGTTTTACAATAACGCCGTTTTTTTAAGGGGTTCATTACTCAACAGAAAAATGGCACCCTTATAGAGTCACTTCAGTGTATGTCTCGCTGTCAAGACTCTTAAGGTTATTTATTTATTTAAAACTTTATGCACATGTAAAAAAACAATGCATAACGGCGTACATTATCTACCAGCCTACCTTAGGGTGATGCAGAGACAAAACACGGCAGGTGCAAAGATATAAATAAAATTTCATAAGTAACAATACAAACATAAGGTTATACTGGATACATCCACGAATACAAATAAGGGCCACATCTCATTAGGATACTAGGTCGCCTAATCCGGGTCGCGCAAAAGTCTCTGATGGCGAAATAAATAGACGTTACTTAGTACTGACTTTGGCTTAGCCATGTTCCGTCTCAATCGTGCACTTGACGTTTGACGGTAGTGTAAAAGTGACAGGTATATATAGTACTTAGCCAAAATACGTGCTCATAATCATAAATCTTTATTTATTTCAACATCATGGGTAAATTATTTATATTGTTGGTATAAGTTGAAGTCAATATCAAATTGGTAAGTTTGCAATCCGTTGAAACTGTAAAAATCAAACTTAACGGCCTTACTCAATAGTTTATCTATCTGATTTGCTTTTAGTAGAATTTCAAGGCATCGTATCCCTTACTGGTAATCCAATTTGAAAGCGGTTTTTTATACTTTAAATTAATCTTAATATTGATTATTTACTATATTTATGTTTTTGTTAGTTATTTAGTATTTAATCTAATAAATGAATAAATTCATTCTAATTCATTCAATCACATTCTCTGCCTAGTTTGGGAGCACATGGCCGTGTCCCCAAAGTATTTATTTGCCGGAATTGCGGAATAGTTCTAATAGTTACCGCGGCCTCGGAAAATAAAGGGAAACCGAAGGAACATGGGTGGATTTTAGTCAGTAAAAGTCTGACACTAATAAGTCATTTAATGCTTTCCCGTCCACAAAAATAATATGTTTATTTATTTATTTAATGTCAATACGAATTGTGATTCCGACTCGCGTTGGCCGTTTTTCTTGTAAGAATTCTTCAAAATGGTTTCGCAGAATCAGGTAATAAATGAGTAATATAAATAAAAACAGGCAACTGGTAAAAATATTTTCCAGGACCTCCAATTACTGCTACTACTAAATAAATATTTTTTCTTTCTTTTCTGTCTAAAATCAGAAAAAATATTTTTTTTTCTACTGTCCGTGTTTGAACCGCTGCCGGACTGATAATACTTACTATAATATTGGCAATCGGCCATCTTCGCTCATTACGAGTGGGGACACAACTATTTCGGGCTCATTTCAGTACATGACGGGTTCAGCCGACCAAGGTCATCTTCGAGGTCGTTGATTGCCGACGTGTCAGTTTAAGGGAATTGTTTGGGCACTAATTTGATTGATAAATTAGATTTTTCGGCATTATATAAATACCACGTTTGATAGGTTTGGAAGAGAAAAAAAAACGAAAAAACGTTGACGGAACAGAACAGACACAGTTCTGTTTGTTTGTTAGGGGTTATCTCTGGAACTGGTGGACCAGTTACACGAATTTATGAAACGACTAGCTTTTGCCCGCGATTTCGACCGCGTGGAATAATAGTTCTCGGTCCTGAAAAATTTCCGGGATGAAAACTATTCTATGTCCTTTCTCGGGTCCCAGATTATAATAATATCTGTACCAAATTTAATAAGAAAAGACTGACAGACCGTTACTTTCGTAATTATAATCTTAGTATGGATGAAATAAATAAATAAATATCCTGGGACATCTTACACACGGCCATCTGATCCCAAGCTAAGCAGTGCTTGTGTTATCGTAATCAGACAACTGTTATAAATACTTATATAATTTTTTTAAATACATACATATTATAGATAAATAACACCCAGACACAGAACAAACAATTATGCTCATCACACAGAGTTTGTCCTGGGTGGGAATCGAACCCACGACCACTGGCTTAGCGGTCAGGGTCACTGAACACTAGACCAACAGGCCCGTCAAATTGCTCAAAAATGCTACTCTATTGCCTATAGTTCAGATACATAGGGTCAAAATCACAAGCAAAAAATATATATATGCTATGTCGAAACTCTCTTTCCCAATTACATTTTACCTTATCAGAAAACAGCTGTAAAAATACGTTTTTTCTATATTCTAATAACAGTTAAACATTGCTAGCAATGGCGCCTAAACTCAATAAATAATTATTGTTATCGTTATTATTTCAAGTTTCCTTACTCTGAGCCGTAAAGATTGTTTTTTATGTTTATTCCGTGTTTTTTATTTTCCTGCCATTTTCTTAATATCTATGATTGTTGATGTTGGGTAACAATTTTAATCTTCGCTTGTCAACATTTTAAGCTACTAATATTATAATGCCCTTACTAATAATCACTGTGTAAAGTTATGCAATGAATAAAGCCTGTGTAACCATACATTTTTTGACGTATTCACCTGTCATAACTTTATGCAGCGTTTATGAGTAAGGCGCTAAGTGTCTGGATGATTGATGATAACTGTCATGGATGAACCTATTAAACGCATTTTAACTGATTTCAAAAAAGGAGATTTTCATTTTGACCTCGAAGTAAATTGTGAGTTTCGAAATTTATTTTGGTTTATATTGCCTTATTTTTCTGTTTTTGGTTCTTGCAGGCGTTTTTTTTTATTTAGAAAGAAAAGCTTAACATCAGCACATTAATAGCTACATCTTATCACGCGCTGATCCACAGGAACATTTTTTTTTTCGCCATCCGCAGAACCGCGCCTACGGTGGCCGGTAGTCGTCTTGCGACTTTCGACGTCTTCGCCTGGGTCTTTGTCCAGGGCGAGAGGCTCGTCGTTGCCTCTCACGCGCCGCCGCTTCTTTCACTAGCATAACTGCTTCGCAGAAGGAGGCAACGGCATCCCATTCCGTCTCGCCCCGCAGCATGGCCTGAACCAGCGCTGGGCGCGAGAGGTCACCGCCGCCGATCGCCTCTACGAGGACACGTCGATGGTCCGCCCATGCGCGGCACACCTCCACCGTGTGCTCGACCGTGTCCTCCAGGCGAACGTTGCTGCAGTGGTGACACCCAGGCGTCGCTTCCACCTGAATCCGACACAGGAACCTCCCGAACTGACCATGTCCGGTGAGGACCTGTGTCAGGCGAAACGTGAGAGCGCCGTGGCGCCTCTCCAGCCACTCCTCAAAGAGGGGTCTTACCCCGGCTTCTTAAAAGTGTTGCAAATAATTGAATATCCCGTCTTTTCTCTAATATATATGCACGTATATAATTATATAACATACCATAAACATGTCCTTTGAATCACTCTATCAGATAAAAAAAACGAAGGAAAGCGATTTTGTGAAGAGATTTTCAGGGAACGTGTTATTCCAACAAATTCAGAGACTAAATTTAAATGCTAGAGCTTTACAATGCATTTCTTTAAATATTCTGGTCATTTGAAATTAACATTGCCATCTCGACGTTTGGCGATCTTTCAATGTGCGTATTCAGGTTTTGCTAATCACCCACATTTATTTTGTAGAATCAGTTTTCAGCGTTGATCATATTGTGTGAAAAATCAATAGGCGAGATGACAAAAAAAAAAGTAATTAGTCCGGCAGTTAGATAATAAAAAAATATGGGACACGTATTTTTTCTTTTTTCTCGTAAACAGAAAATGACGACAATACAGTGCGTTGAAGTTTCGTGAAACGTCACGCCTTTGTATAATTTTTCCTTCTACTTTGTTCCCTTTTCACGCCAATTTTGGGTTGAAATTGTACTAGATTGAACTAATTTTATGTATGGTTGTTTTTAATGTGTTATAAATTGGCTTTTTTAATTTGTTTCTTTTTTGTTTAACTTACCGAGTGAAACACGTAGAGTCTGAAACAAAAAAACATAGATGGTTAAAGTTTATTCCAGTATTCTTTATGATAGCATATATTATAAACAAAATATATATAAAAAGTGTTAGCTCATTTGGCAGTTTTAAGTCTCGGCTATCCAAACTAGTAATGAACGAAAACTGCTTTGACTAACATCCTATAGTCGAGCTGGACTGCCGAATGAGTAAAGAACATAACTAATTGATGTTTTCAGAATATTTTTATTTAATATAGCTCAACACAAATACTCTGTTGAAAAAGGGTTACCTAATATAAGTTTACTATATGTTTCTCGCATGTTCTCATGTAAGTGGCTTTATTGTCTAGAGAATAAATGATTTAAACCTAAATGTTTTAATAAAATTTACAGTAATAAGAGATCCAGTCGAGAGAGAAGCCTCTTCTAAATACGTATCGTTTACAAGATACCACTTTCTGCATCTGACTGTAACACATTTATTTTTAAAAGAGTACATATATAGAGTTTCTTGTGCATTCTTCCCTATATATAAAAACCTTTTGTAATGGGCGACTAGAATGGTCTATTTTTAAATGTAAATTATCGTTTTAAAGTGCCTTCATGGCCTAATGGAAATAAACAATTTGACTTTGACTTTGACTTTTGGGTCATTTGGTCTAAAATGCAACTAGGCCTAGTACCAGTCAACCCTTTTAAAATAGATACTGGTTCCACATCTGACTGGCTTTCAATCAAGCCAGAAGTGGCTTAAAATCTTTTGTCTTGCATTTAAATTTAGTAAAATTTTAGAGCAATTTACCTTAGGCAACGTTAATAAATTGACGTTGCCGTTCAAACTAAATGCCAGCGATATATACAGTTTATGCTCATGACTGTACCTATCTACAGTGTATATTTAAATACGCTAGGCCTTTTTATTACACATGCATAACGTAATATCCAATATTATTGGCTTTCAGTACTGACCAACATCAGACCCCGAATATTTTAAGCATACCAATGAATACCCTTAGTTTTCATAAAATAAAAGCAACACAAAAGAAGGAATTTGGTATGAAAAGAATTTCTTTGGTTGACCAAATAAGAAATATTTAGGCTATAAAGGTATTAGTACAAAGAAAGACGAATTGTGTGTGATAAAATAGTCTTAGGTTTGGAATAAAAAATAAAGGCTAATATTAAAACGGTTAAAGTGTTTTAGTTATTTGTAGGGAGGATCTCTGGAAACACTTGTCTTATTGTTTAGATTTCTTTACTGATAGAAAGCTACTTTATTTTTAAGTGCTATAAAACCAAACTGCTGATCTAAGACATCAAACTTGGAGAATGACGAGTTTTTTGTGAAGACTATGTAGCCACTAAGAGACGGTTTTAGAAAAGGAAGAGGTACAGTAGAAGATGTAAACACGACATCCATGCGAGAGAAGCCGCGGGCGAAAGCTATATATAATGGAAACAATAAATAAATTAAAAATACCCGTTTTAAAATAATACCAATTACAAACCTTACAACGTGCGAAAATCTGTAATGGTCATTATTTTGAAACAGGAATGGCCAATACTTTTGCTTCTGCAGTAATACTTATGGCTTCAAACGGCTTACGGCTGCAAACAGGTGATTTTATTAGGTTCTCTGTTTAGTTTTTTAATTATTGTATTGTACATATTAATTATTGTATTATTGTATTGACCTTGACGATCTCGTCAAGGTCGCCGGGTCCCGTGTGATGCGGGTGGTGCAGGACTGATGAATGTATCTTTGCGGGAAGCCTCTCTCCAGAAGAGCAGGACGTCTTCCGACTGATATGATGATGATTGTATCAGAAACAGTGACAGTGGGTTAATAACTTCTACCACAAAATCAATAACCGATAAAGTAAACATAATATTCTGTAGTATAGATACCATTAGGTTGTAGAGGAAGACGCCCATACAGCTGCAATCTGAGCAAAGTGGCTGATCATCATCATCTTCAGACCGTATGCGTCCAAGCCTCATCTTACTTTTTCCATAGCATGCGCTTCTATGTCGTCTGTAACCACTGTTCCCTACGACCTTAACAAGGTCATCCGAACATCTGGTGGAAGGCCGTACTATGCTGCGCTTGCTAATATGAGCCGCCATCCTAGAACCTAACTGATAATAGTAAATTGGAAGTCGGGGGTTAGGTAGTGAGTGTTAGGAGAAGCATATATCCTGCCGGGGCTGCGGGTTGTTAGAAGCGCAGAATACCGCGGCCCCGGACACAAAAGGCGAAGAAAGAACATGGATGACCCTCCTTTTCGCTCCGCCCAGAACAGGAGGAGTCGTTTGATGATTTCTTATCACAAAATGTTTCCAATAGACAGAAGCAGAATGATAATGATCACGACAAAAAGAGCAGAATACAGCAAAAGAATAAGTGTATTCTTAGCTGAACAGCACTTAAAATAAGCCACGCACAACGTATTATAAATCAGACTTATTTTAATAAACCTTCCACGCTAGAATTCCTACCCCTCGGGCTAAAACGAGGGCAAGAGCCCATATTTCTTCCCACAAGAAATACCTACACTATACCCAGTGAAGTACTATGTTACGGCCTAGAAAACCATTTACTTTGAGGCTGGCGTTTCTAAAAGACATTTTTATTCTTGCACTGAATATGCGGTTTTTCTTCGCGAATAATACAGCGGTGGCGGGAAATTTAAAATTTTAATTTTAGACTTGGAATTAAAAATGAGGATAGGGTTGGCTGAGAGTAAATTTTGTTATGGAATAAGACTTGCGATGCAGTTTTATTTAATAGGTTGGGTGTGTTTTTTTTTGTGGTTTTTGGATACATTTAGTGTTTTTAGTTATTCTTTAAAAGTGATAATTGTAATTTTGGTAAAGTTAACTTGACGTTACTTTGATGTATCTTATACTAACATCAAACTCAAGCTCAATAAGTGTTCATAATTAAATGTTCATTTTACTAATTTCAGGTTTCAAGCATAGTTCTTTTTGTAGGAGCCCGTTCAGGGACGTACTACCACTATACCTATACATTGTATTGCGTTTAACCCCGTGTTGCCATCTTTTGATGTCATTCATTAGTCACAATTTGTTTGTCAAATTATATACTTACTCTAATTTTTTTACCGTGACAACCGAAGAAACAGGATTGGGTTTTAGTCAGTAAAAGTCTGACACGCCTCCTGCCGCACCCAAGACGGGAGAAGTCATTTGATGATTTCCCACTCCCGAAAAAAAAACCGCTAAAGCGGTGGGCAATAAGTGTCGCCATCACACAAAAGGGTATCCAATTATTAGAACACAGAAACACAGTACAAAAACACATTTCCTATCTTTTCTTATAAAAACACAAAAAAAATGGCCATCAACGATCTGGTTTATAAACATCAAATTATGTTATGCAGTAAACTGTGCTATGTTACGACCTAGAAAACCATTTACTATGAAGTTAGATTTGAAAGGAGACATTTTTATTCTAGCAGCAAATGCAAACTTTTTGCTGAAGCTCTATATTGTGGCGAGAAAATTCACGTTCAACCACTGTAAAAGAAGTTGGTTTCGTTAAATTAAAGTGCATTTTGTCACACATTTTAAATTTAGCCATAATATAATATCTGTACTGTATTCGCTTAGGTTTTGAACAAAATGTGAATAAAGAATGTGTGAAAAAATGTCTATAACGATTACAATAAGTCAATCTGAGCCTAAGTAATAAACCAAATTCAAATTACTTTTATATATTGCTTTTTTATGATTTTTTTGGATAAAAAGACATGTCAAGATTGTTAGTTAAGACAGTTAGTTAAGTACCTAAACGAATATATAGTTTTACTTGATAGAAATCTATTGAGTTGAATTGTCGAATTAAGGAATACCTACTAATCATCTAACCCTAACGTTTTCCCAGCTTTGTAAGGGTGGGTCTAATCTAACATGAAGTCATGAATTTTTTTTTGGTGAGTGGGAAATCATCCAATGACTGCTCCCGTCCTTTCGTGTCAGACTCTTACTGACTAAAACCTACATATCGATGCCTTAGTTCACAATTGCACTAACTACAAAATTTTCGATTTTCACTTTTTTAGTGCCAAATACACTAAATCTCGTGCTCTTTCGTTTGCGCGCATCAAAATACTGTTATTCCGTCTCGTTCTACCAAAAACGTAGGTAACAGTTGTATTAACTATGTTTCAATGAATGTTGTATTATACTAACGACCTTTATTTTTTGTAAATCCAATCCAGATATACTTCAACTGATTTTAAGTTTATCAACTGGAGAAAGTTTCAAAACACTAACATACTAAATACATTTGCAATATCTGTTGATACTTGTTAGCAGTGCTATAGGTGTGTATTAAGTGTTGATAGTACAGAAATTTGAATGTACAAATGTGTTAAGTACTTTTACTTGAAGTCCAATACAACTAAAAAATACAAAAAATAAGCAAACTTATGGTTTAATGGCTGAAAACTATATAGGTAGCTGCTGCTGAAGAAAGAATCCCGCACCTATTTTTTTTTAAGTATGATTTGACCGATCCACATTTTAAAGAAAAAGAAAAAACAAGATACATCAAGTCGGTTAATACAAACTGTTTGTATTTTATAAAAAAATATATTTATAAAGTTTATTTTTCATGGTTCACTGGTTTCTTATTTTGTCTATTTAATGCAATACTAATACATAATATTATCCTTCTTCTTGGACCTCGAAACAGCCTGGCAATGCTGTTAATAATTTTTGAATTTTTCACCGAATGCCTGTCAACATTATCAATCTTAGTGCACAAATGTATTAAATGATGGGTTATATATTTATTTAGCAATTTTGACAGGGTTACGTATATATTAATATTACAATATTGAAATATGATGGACTTAAAGGACTAGTCTCATTAATAGATGCAAATTTGTTTCATTTTTTTACTTTGTTTTCAAACTGTTCATGTCTAAACTTTAAAAAACTTTAAAGCTCTCTCCTCAAAATTCTAAATTTTGTAGTTAGTGCAATTGTGAGCTAAGGCATCGATATGTTCCTTCAATTGCCATTTATGTTCCAGGGTCACGGTAACTATTATAAACATTCCGCAACCCCGGCAGGCGTTGGCCCTGTTGGGCCCCCTTCCTCTGCTGACTCCTTCTCTTTGAGGCGCGCGTGGAACACTAACGCGCCGTCGTCGACGCGGTCCAGGTCCTAGCCGGGCGGCGAGCTACCCATCGCTCGTCATCCGCATGAGAATGAAGGTTCAAAACTAAACGTATTTTCTTTCTAAGTTTAGAGTACCTCATATACGTAGTGAAATATAAAACGCCTAATAAGCCTTCAAAATTCTGAGTTAATCTGTTGTTCGCAAAGTTTTAATAATAAATGTGTGACAAAATAAATAAATTTAGCAACTGTGTGGATATTTACAACATCTGAGAGCAATTTGAGAAAGTCATGACGATTCAAAAATAAGTTTGGCCTTCGTAACTCGGGAAGAAAAAATAATCTCTATGATAACCTCCAAAAAAACATTGAGGAAGATTTTGAAATTATCTATCATCTTTGTCGAGTACATTTTTATTTCGTCTAACTAATGATGTTATATTTTAAATGAAATAGAAGTAGGAAATAAGAAAACATAGCGACGGTTAAAAGGCAATAGGGGATAAGCGACAAAAAGTAAAATGTTCAGGAAAGCCATTCAAAGTTTTAATTTTCAGAAAAACTGATGTATTTTTGTAATTTATTTAGATATCGTGAAAATTGAAACAGTTATAAAATCAGAAAAAATTAGAGCAGTTACTGGTATTTTTAGTTTTAATGATTTAACATTATTTAAGGTGGTTTTTGTCGCTTATAACCATAGCTCTTAATTTTTCAATGAGGAAGTATGGCATAAGCGACATACCGATTTCTCACATCGCAAAGTAAAAACATATATGAGACTAGACAGTACAATAAGTGTTATAGGAAAAGAAGGATAAGGTACTTTAAACAGTGGATGTATAAAAGATAATAGAGTACAAGTTACACTCGGCTTTCAAAACAATACTAGGACATAAGACATTAGTGACACTCAATGTCACTTGAATTCAACGGCAAAGAAGGATAATCAACATTTAGCATTGCGTGAGTCTAAAGAAATATGGATGAAATGACACCCTAAAAATAATGAATTAGAGCAACCAACAAGATCCTACATCAGGATAAAGGATAAAATGGGTATTATTAACTCGTAAAATAGGGTAAAGTACCTTATAAGTATTAGGGAGTAGATTTACATAGAAAAAGACTGGGTCCTTACTCTTAGGGTTCCGTTTCAGTGAGTATACTGATATAGGTTAAAATCGACACCATGATACCTAATTCATTTTATATTGTAAACGGTAGTAAGGTATAACTAACAGTGTGATTTTAAAATAAATGTAGGTAATAGGGCATAACCTACATAGCTGTCATAAAGTACTGAATGGTAATAGGATTTAACTGACAGACTAATAAGAAAATGAATTTTGTATATAGGGTACAAGCGCCATAGCTATATAAAATTACGAAATGGAAGTAGGCGATAAACAACATTTGTACTATTTGAGGGAAAAGCTTAAAAGGCTTAACCAACCAAAAGCTTGACACCCTTATGAAGTAAAAAATCATTACCGACAATAATCCCAAAATAAATCATTTTTGTAGGGATACAAGCACCTTTGAAGCAAAAATGATCTGATTTTTTGTCGGTTGTGAAAAGTAATACTAGTAAATTACAATTTTTTGCAAGGGCATAAACGCCAAAAATGTCATCGTAGAGCCATGGGAGTAGGCGCATTCGAAAGAGAAAAAAAAATTACGTAGGATGGCATATTTAACTCATTATTGACCAAAATGTCGCTTATCCCCTATTGCCTTTTAACCGTCGATAGGTAATTCTAGTGTATTTCAAAACTGGTGGGGCAGGTTGTAACTGACCATACTGTTTCTGGTCTGGATGAAGGATACCAAAAAAGAAAAAAAATATGATAATTCGTTGGACGACAAAAAAGCTGCCAGCCTAGAAAAAAAAACAGCTTCACTGCAAATAGTTCTGTAAACTTAGAAAGAAATAAATGAATTGAAAATGACACATTAATACTCAACCAATATCGACCCTACAAAAAATCAAACACCTTTCCAAAAACAAATAATTCTTTATCAACTTTATATCTGAAATGACAACGCATTAGCACCTCTAGATAAGCAACTCTAGTAGAACAGATGGTAGAACAGATTGTTAAATGTATTGGATCGATATAAACTCACGCTTAGTAATTGACATCTCGTATCGAACTCAATTATACCATCAATTCTACAATGCCATTAATCTAGACCTCAGTATTGAAAATGTCTTTAGGCAATTAAAAAGGCGAGACGACGAAAAAAAAGGAATTAGTCCGTCCTTGAGATTATTAAACAATTTTGGACACATATTTTTTCTCGTAAACGAAAAATGACAACGATACAGTGCGTTAAAGTTGTGCGTGACGTCACGATCTGATTTTTGCAGCGGCGGTAAGACCCCTCTTTGAGGAGTGGCTGGAGAGGCGCCACGGCGCTCTCACGTTTCGCTTTACACAGGTCCTCACCGGACATGGTCAGTTCGGGAGGTTCATGTGTCGGATTCGGGCGGAAGCGACGCCTGGGTGTCACCACTGCAGCAGCGGTCGCCTGGAGGACACGGTCGAGCACACGGTGGAGGTGTGCCGCGCATGGGCGGACCATCGCGACGTGTCCTCGTAGAGGCGATCGGCGGCGGTGACCTCTCGCGCCCAGCGCTGGTTCAGGCCATGCTGCGGGGCGAGACGGAATGGGAAGCCGTCGCCTCTTTCTGCGAAGCAGTTATGCTAGTGAAGGAAGCGGCGGCGCGCGAGAGGCAACGACGAGCCTCTCGCCCCGGACAAAGACCCAGGCGAAGACGTCGAGAGTCGCAAGACGACTACCGGCCACCGTAGGCACGGTTCTGCGGATGGCGAGCGATAGGTAGCTCGCCACCCGGCTAGGACCAGGACCGCGTCGACGGCGCGTTAGTGTTCCACGCGCGCTTCCAAGAGAAGTAGTCAGTACAGGAAGGGGCCCAACAGGGCCAACGCCTGCCGGGGTTGCGGAATGTTTATAATAGTTACCGTGACCCTGGCACATAAAGGGCAATTGAAGGAACATGAGTGGGTTTTAGTCAGTAAAAGTTTCACACGCCCTCCCGCCGCACCCAGGACGGGAGCAGTCATTGGATGATTTCCCACTCACCAAAAAAAAAAAAACAATTTTTGCAGCACGGTGACTTCAAAAGCCCCTACTCCGGAACTGTTGCTCTTTATCTTTGTATTTTTTTATTATTTTGATGAAGCAAAAAATACGTGTCCCGTATTTTTGGCCGATCTACAAGACGGACTAAACAGAATGTCATTTTTTTATGTTGTCGTCATCCCTATTTTGAGTACTTGACATCAGATGATCCGTCAGCTTGTTTGATACCCAAATAAAACCCAAGCAATACAACAACAATACTTTAAGAAATATCAGTTCATCCCTAAGATGGTCGAGATCCCAAGCTACAATATACAACCATTATAATACCATCCTTAACATGATTGTCTTTAATAAAATCTAAATTAAAATTTTAATCCAGTAACAACGGCACGTAATAACAGTTGCGACAAAGATTCCTAAGAAATTATAATTAATTAAATCCATTCTCTCGTAACGAACCTCGTTACTTTACAGAGAATGATCAGAAGTTTAATTTTGAACTAAAAAATAAACGAGAACCATTTTATACTGTATTATTCTATTATAGTCAGAATGAGAACTAGCCTTTGTCAACTGCTCTCGCATGCAAATTTTAATGCTTAAAGGAGATGGATTTCATACAAACTTTCAGCCATACATATTTTAATGTTTGGGTTAATAATCTAAAAATCCTTTCTTAATAATCTGTCACAGTATAAATAAATAAATAAATTATCTCGCGACAACTCACACACGGTTATCTGATCCCAAACTAAGCAGAGCTTGTACTATGGTAACCAGACAACTGATAAACATACTTAAATAATTTAAAAATACGTACATATTATAGATAAATGAAAGAAATCTACATAAAAGTTTTCCTGTTCCCGTTTTACGTCAGCTAGTAAATTAGTAATCTATTTATTATGTAAGATTACCTCATTACTGAGAAGTCATCCCCATCCTATTCCTCCTCCAGCCCTGTTCATAAAAAATAATTTAACAAAAATATTATTATTTAAAAAACTATTGAGCTTTGTACAGACAATCAGATAAATTAAAGTAAGCCTAAAATTTCAAGGACCAAGCGACAGCCGGCTGTCGGGCTGCTATTGTCTTTCTATAATGCCTCAAATCACGTGTGTTTGTGTTTGAAGGTTTAATAGGACTTATCTTGGCCAAATGATGTCAACAGTTAGATATAAGATGATGAGGAAGCACAAAGTTTGCCCAACAACCGATTTTGCAAAAAACCTTTGATTACAGAACCCTGAAAACAGCCTTCCACCGTGACAATGACAAGGAAGAATCCCAAGAGAAAACTTCATCTTTCTCGCCGTCATCAATCTTCAATACATCGTGACGCCTCTAAAATCCATCCAATTATGTCGGTGATCAGTACAGCTAGTTAATTATTCATCGTCTCCTTAAATTTTGAGCCTTCGAAGTTTATTTGCGACAAATTGCTTCGGGGCCCGCCATTTTATATCGGACGATATGGTTACGGGACGATGCGTCGCCGCGTCGTGCGATTTTCGCACGCTCCGTAAAATCGAGATCGTAAAAACTTTTGGGACCTGATTTGAAGCATGAAAAGGTATTTTTATTGTACTTTTATACGTTTGTATTCAAAAGCGGGAGATTTATTCAAGGTTTAGAAATTAATTTTGTAATACTGGAAATTAAAAGTAACATTGTTTAGAAGTATAATTTTAAGAAGTAATTAAGTTGAAAGCGCATAACTTTAGAACACAGTTGCATTTGGCTAAATCTTTTTGTTATGTTTGTAATAATAAAATTGTCTGGGCAATGAAAAGGGTTGAGATTTGATCGAAGTACTTACGAAACTCGATATTAAAAGGTGAGTGAGAAAGAAGAAAGCAACGACCGCTAAGTTTCAACGAGTGACTAGTACGTACTTACTAATAGTGCAAGGTCAAAACGAACAGATGGTATAAAATAAAATCATCGAATCAGCTAAAGTACCCACCTACGAGTACTTTTGACCAATAAAGTTAGGCCAGCAAATCCATATCCATACTAATATTATAAATGCGAAAGTAACTCTGTCTCTCTCTGCATAAATTACAGAACCGATTTGAACGAAATTTGGTACAGATATAGTCTGGGACCCGAGAAAGAACATAGGATAGTTTTCATCCCGGAAATCCCACGGAAACGGGAACTATTCCACGCGGACGAAGTCGCGGGCATATATATTAATATATACAAATGCCGCGTCGCGTTGTTAGTCTGCAATGGACTCCTAAACTACCGAACCGATTTTAATCTGCACACCGTATGCAGTTTGATCCAACTTGAAAGATAGGCCAAATTTTATTTCGATAACAGCAACACGTAGCCGAGTTAGCTAGTAAGACAATAAATTGGCAACATCTTCATATTAATATACCATCCATTATAATACAATTAATCCATGTTTGATCACATACAAAGGTTCATTGTATAGATATATTTGACGCGTCATTGATATGTATTTTGATTAATTTGATTACTCTTATTGTATTGTATTATGGCTTTGAAGGGCTGTGGTGTGGTTAGGAATTACTAATTATAATCTTCTAGTTCTTAGTAGTCACTGTCTATTGATATAATAAACTAGCTTTAGTCCGTTGTGATGTCGATTTTTGTACAAATTTTCATTTAAATCGGAAACTGTTCCATCATTTCCCTAGCCTTTTCCCAATTATGTTGGAGATGGCTTTCAGCCTAGCCGAATTCAGCTGAGGACTACTGTTTGACGTGAAACTTCTGCCTAAGTGCCTATCAGAACTCCACAACCCAGTTACTGAGTGACACAACACACCTGGATGGATAGACTGGTCAGACTTTCTTAGTTCTGACTCTCCTAACGACTGTCAAAGTTCTACGAATGACAACCGGCACCAACGGCTGTACGTGCTTCCCGAGGCACAAGATGTCAGCGATGTCCAAGATAAACTTTAGAAAGTACATTATTATTCATTATTAGTCATATTGGTGCTTGCCGGGATTCAAACCCACAATCGCCGTGCCTTAACCACTAGGCCATCACGACATGGTGATACTGGCAAATATATCATAAAACATGTTATGTATTGTTAATTTGTTATGTACCATACATCTGTTTTTACAACAGTTTCTATGTACACCAGTTTGCCAATACGCCTGTTGGGAAAGTGGAGCCTGAAATTGATTGCAATATACGCCAATATCAGAAAATTGGTACAGCGAACAATTTAATTGGATTTTTTTATTGCACAGACAACAATGAGGTCAAATTTTTATTCGTTTGGAAGAAAACTCATTTATGGGTTAAGCTCGCCTTTGTACATAATTATTTTATTTGCTACCATTATGTATTTTTGTTTTCTTGTTCGTGTGCAATAAAGAATATGAATATATTGTGTGCATTAATGCAATTTATATAGATTGCACAAACACTTCTGCGTCTGAAAAACTAGCAGATTTTTAATTCAGTTCTATTTTTCATCGCGTTCCCATAAATTAAATGTCACTAAATAAAAGTCAAACTGTTTATCAGGTAGACTATTAAAACACATTTAGTAATGACAAAAACAGGTAAACAGAGTTTGAATCTAGTTCGACAGTAGATGTTTAATTCTTAATTTGGATCTTCATCATCTCCCTATCTTTTTTCTAACTATGTTAGAGTCGGCTTTTAGTGTATCCGGATTCGGATGGATAGGTAAAGCGACTGCCTATCAGACCTTCAGAACCCTTTTACTGAGCGACACGATACCCCTTGGTTAGACTATCCAGACTGTCTGGCTAACAACCCGTAATGACTATCAAAGTTCTACGGATGACAACCGGGACCAACGGCTTTACGTGCTTTCCGAGGCACGGGATGTCAATGACGAATGATACACGTTATATTTGGAGATGTATTTATTGACCATTAAAATTTACTGTTACAATAATTTTTGAGTGCCGAGCGACGCGGCAGCCATGACAAGGACGGACATAGAGGAAGTGCGACTGTCAGTGTTGCTATATATATGTAATAATTAGTACTGGCCTGGGTTCGAACCCGCAACCTTTAACATGAGAAGCGGGTGTATAAACGACTCTTTTGCATCTCTACCAGATCTCCACTACCTAGTTACTGGGAAACACAATACAAACACTAAGCTACTAATTATTCCTCCACTCCAACAGAAAACAGAAAGTTGAATTTCATGCTAATTGAATGTTTTAAGTATAATTTTATTCAATAGCGTCTGAGAAATATCAGGTGTTTGCTGTCGCTAACTCATTTACAAGTCTTTTTGGAGTTTGAGTTTCGTACAGTTTCCCTGTTTTAAGTTTTACTGTATTACCTATTCGGGGACACGTTTGTTAATCTAATGGGTTGTTTTGTCTCATTTTTATGGTGTTTTGGTTTATTGTCTTGTACCTATATTTGTTAGATTTTTAGAAGGCGTGTTTGTGATAATTCGTGATAGGTTTTGCGTGGAAAAGATGCATTTATAAACGTTGAATTGTATTACAAAAAAAAGATTATAAATTAAGGGAATTTCGCGAAATGAAAGGCGTATAAATATCATTACTTTTCACTTATTTATTAATTGCATTCGTAATTTAAATATATAATGTATATTCGTAATATAAAAACAGTTGTGCGACAGGTACAGGAATATGGCTTGTTAAAAGACTGTACTTAGGCCAAACAATATTTTTTTTTTATTTCGCCCAAAATTTTGGCCAGTCCAGAGTTTCATTAAAAACTGTATGAAATCTAAACTTAAATCCTGTTCTAAACTGAGTACCAACAATAGACTGATATGGGCTACCTACCGCCACAATTCTTTTGACAAATCCGGCCGTATTCAAAACGAAAAAGGTTTCATTTTAATAAATCTCCGAATTACAAATAATATACAGACCACAATAATAAATTGGTGAGCGAACTCCGTATCAGTATCGATATTATTTCTATCCAAGCCACGCAGCTCACGTTGGATATAATCCCTAGACGGCCATTTGCTAGGATCACAGGAAATTAGAGCGAAATAAACTTTATCACTAGGACGCGATACATAAATATTATTTGGATATCGGAAATAGGGATTATTGACTTATCTCCTCTGTCATATTGGTGGGAAACTAAGTTGTGCATGTTTATTAACTAAAATCCTACCTACTAAAATTATAAATGAGAAAGTTTATTTGAATGTTTGTGTAATTGTAGTGTATTTATGTGGATATTTGATACAAAAGAAACCCATCTCAAAGAATAGTGTAACAGCAACAGCTGCAGGCAAACAAAAAACGCCATCCCAGCCATGACCAAGAAGTTTGCCCGAAAACTTATCAAACTGAAAAAATCAAAACAGTTATAGAAACAATAACAGGTCACTGTCCCTTAAACAAGCACCTATTCACAATAGGAGTAACAGACAGCCCTCTATGCAGAGGTTGCGTAGAGGCTGAAGAAACGCCACAACACGTCCTTATGGCGTGTAGCAGTGGGGCCGAAGAACGGGCAGGACTACTCCAACCTCCGGGTCACTTCCAGAAATCTTTGGCAGACTGAAAAGTCTGTCACGATTCTGGGAAAGTGTGGAATGTTTGGAATAGGCGACAAGTCACTCACGCACAATGGCCCAATTATGAGGCTAAATGCGGACAAGCCCAGCGAAACTAAAACTAAAAAAAATGTGGATATTTGTTACTCTTTCGCGCAAATACAGAACGGTTTTTTACAATAGTTTACAGTAATGTAGCTTAGACATCAGTCAGAATAACACATAGACTACATAACATACTCTATGACCCACGGGAGCGGAGCAGTGTCCAAAAACATAACATAACGCGGGTGACACCGCGGGACACAAAGTTCTTCATTAACATAAAAACATTTCGTACTTTTCTGATTTATAATTTTTTATCTTTATTGTTCGGCCATGAGAAGGAACTCATTCACATTTAATTTCGTAATGGCATCTTTTCAATCTCTTAGCTATCATCCTATCTTCCGACTTTTAAATGCCATATTTTAGTACAAATTAAGAAATCAGAAAGTCTGTTAATAAGTCTACTTAAAGAGTTTTCCAATAACTGGGTGAACACACTGAATTTTATTACATTTTTTTTTAATTCGGTTAGACTGGAAGCTGATCCTTAGCCTTCAAAGTAACACCACAGAGTAGTATTGTTAGCAACATATTTTGTTACCTGAAAAAATAAGTAATTTTTTTTACTTCATAAAAATAAAGATCAGCTCGCAACTACGCATTTCCAGCCCAAACTGAAAATTGAAACCACAATTAAAACTCCAGCCTGCATACAAATAAAGCAGAAAATTGAAATACACTAGTATTATTTCACAATAATCCGTGCTAATATTATAAATGCGAAAGTAACTCTGTCTGTCTGTCTGTCTCTTCTTCACGCTAAACCACGGAACCGATTTGAATGAAATTTGGTACAAATACAGTCTGGGACCCAAGAAAGGACATAGAATAGTTTTCATCCCGGAAATCCCCCGGGAACGGGAACTATTATTCCACGCGGACGAAGTCGTGGGCAAAAGCTAGTGATAAATAAATAAATATGAAGAATGATGAACAATGATATTATTATGCAATTACTGAGTATTCTGTACAAAGCCGGTTAGGCTTTGAAGTATTACTCTATATTATGCTTTTTATACTTTACCTTATCTCTCGCATTTCCTGGGTCACATTTGCTTAAATAAAAGCTAAGGTACCTACTATTGATCAGAAAAATATGCCCTGGTTAGGAAATGAACCTACGTCTTTTGACTTAGCAGTCAGGGTCACTTACCGCTAGACCATTAGCCTACCTTCTTCCAAAAGTGAATTATATCTTCTAAGATCTTTCAAACATGTCTCTGAACATCCAAGAGTTTCTTTCTGATCTTTACGTCAAAAATACATGCGTGTTCGTTTCCTTGGCAGACAACCCTAAATGTATTAGATTTTTTATTCCTGCTATCCTCTGTTATTCCTGATCTATATAAATGATCTGACAAGCGTAACCACTGACCCTTGTATTTTATATGCTGATGACATTTCTCTCATTATGACATCCAATTATTCCAATATTAATTATACTCATGACATAAATAAAACAATTAATTCTATAATTCAATGGCTCCATAATAATAATTTGCAAGTTAATCTGACTAAAACTCAATTTATTCAATTTAGTAATTACGGGACGAAGCCTCAAACATTAGATATAAAATATTTAAATGATAATTTAAAAGAAGTAAATGAGACGCCCTTCTTAGGCATAGTTATTGACAAGAACCTAAATTGGAAAGCACATGTGGTAAAGGTCTGTAATAAAATAAATAAATTTATATATGTTTTGGCAAAACTAAGAAAGACGTCGAGCCCTGACACAGTAATGATGGAATACCATGGCTACATCGCATCGATATTAAACTATGGTTTAATTATCTGGGGAAATTCTACGGACTTGAGTCGAGCTTTTATCGCCCAAAAAAAGTGTCTGAGAGCCATCTGTGGTGCGGCACCATGGCATTCTAGTAAGCCTCTATTTAAGAAAAATAACTTATTAACCCTCCCCTGCATGTACATCTATGAAATAGCTAAATTCGTAAGGCAGCACCCCACTTTTTTTACGAGAGCAAAAGAGGTATATCCGAGAAATTCGAGAGATCCGAACAGAATTGTCTTGTCACGAATTTCAAGAACAAAACTGTACCAAAATAATTGCTATGTGATGTGTGGTCGTATTTATAATGCCATTCCACGTAGCTTAAAATTGCACCCAACTTCGCGGTTTTTAAAGTATTTAAAGGAGTGGCTGCTAAAAAAATGTTTTTATACTATAGACGAATTATTTAAATGTAAGGGAAAAACAGGTGTTTGATGTAATATATAAACAATAATCTATAACAATGTATAATATGATATAATGATAATTATGATTCAAATGGTATATATTAATATTAATTTAATTAATTTATTTTCCCGATTATCCTACTGTCAGATCCTCACTATTTAGACTACGTGAAATATACTCTTCCAAAAGTAAAAAAAATCTTAATTAATTTAATGAATTTATGTAAATTAATGTCATTATAAAAATGTCAGTTGCCTAGACTACTATTATTGTGTTGTATAACTTGTGTATGTATAAGTTGTTATATTTCATGACAGTACAGACCTACTATTTGCATGTCAACAACCTGACAAAGATGTGTTGGTCTATAACAAAATGTTTACCATCAAATGTATTTACCACATTTTACTGCAAATAAAATTTATTATTATATTATTTTATTAATTGCACTGTCCTGCTATGTCATACCATTACCACTTTTCCTCGACTAGCAGTGAATGGCTAGGGCATTCAAGTTTCAATTTGTATATAATTAGAATCACTCGCATACTTAAGAAGTACACTCGGATATTTGAACATTCACGAAATGAAAAACTAATGTTAGTATCGAAAAATAGAAAACATTCATACCAAAAGCGTACCGAACATTTTTCAAGCAACTACGAGTTTTTCTCACCCATTCAATTTCATAAATAAGCATTTACTACTCCCTTCGACTTCGGTATAGCGATAAATAGCGAGGAGGGAGAACTTGTCGTGAAATCAAATGCGAACGATCGAGTGCAAAGTGAGGACACGGGCTTTGATAGTTAAATTAAATGGAATTAATTGAACTATCTTGACAAGGGCGACGTAAATTGACGTAATAGTCGATGGTTAAGGCTGCCTGTCTATAGGAGCGGAGCGAGGCAGCGGAGAGGTGAGCGACTCAAAATTCTACCAATAGAATTGCTTAAAATCCCCGCTAGCGAGATTTTATTGGTGGACTCGCTCATTGCTCTGTAAACCGCTGTATTGCCTCGCTTCGCTGCCTTGCTTCACTGCCTCGCTTTGCTGCCTCGCTTCGCTGCCTCGCTTCGCTGCCTCGTTTCGCTGCCTCGCTTCGCTGCCTCGCTTCGCTGCCTCGCTTCGCTGCCTCGCTTCATTGCCTCGCTTCGCTGCCTCGCTTCGTTGCCTCGCTTCACTGTCTCGCTTCGCTGCCTCACTCTGCTACCTCGCTCTGCTGCCTCGCTCCGCTGCCTCGCCCAGCTGCCTAACCCAGCTGCCTCGCTTAGCTGCCTCGCTTCACTGTCTCGCTTCGCTGCCTCACTCTGCTACCTCGCTCTGCTGCCTCGCTCCGCTGCCTCGCCCAGCTGCTTCACCCAGCTGCCTCGCTTTGCTGCCTCACCATACTGCCTCGCTCCCCTAATTCTCTTCGCTGCATCGCTTCGCTGCCTCGCTCCGCTGCCTCGCTCCGCTGCCTCGCTACCCCGCTCCGCAGCGTTGCTTCAGTGCGTCGTTTCGCTGCCCCGTTTCTATGCCTCGTTCTGCACCTGTAGACAGGAAGCCTGAAGCGCCCGCCTCTCTCTCATGAGGTCTTAATATTGTACAACTGCAACTCTAGAAGTGGCATTGTAAAATAGAGTTCGAGCCGAGATGTCCAATTTTGCGTAAGCATAATTATGTCAATCCTAAACACTTAACAATCTATTCTATTCAACCATCTACTCTACATTGCCACTTTTCTAGACGTGTTATACGTACTTTGTCCATTTTTAATATAGCTCAGTTATTTGTATGTAGTTTGTTCGTTTTTAATCTAGCTCAAATTACGAGCTAGTGTTAGTAAATTGGTTACAGCAATCACACAGTGTGATTAGCTCGCTCGATACTATCCAATTAGCGGCTCGTGCGTCAGCTCGTCCCAAAACAAACTCGGCCCAACGGGACGAGTTGACGAATTTCAAAATTAACATTCTTTTCGTTCGTTATCTCGTCCCATTCTAAATTCTGTTAAATATTAACAATAGCTAAACGTCAGAAACAGTCGGGAAGAAAAGTGTCTTGGATTTTTCACCACTTCACGCCACTACGCGCCTAGTACTTTTGATTGATTTAAGTACTAAGTATCTCAGTATTTTTAATTTTCTCACATTATCACTTCACATTACTGCGCGCCTAGTACTTTTGTTCTCTTAAGTTTTCAATCTTTAATTGAAAAATAACGATCCGTAACTCTTTGGGACACTTTGTTCTCGATATGTAAACCTATTAAGCCCTATTGAACCTAAACGTAATTTAAATGTACCTACTAACTTTGATTTTTATTATTACTTATACAAATGTTGATTCCCTAAATTCTTGGCTTTTATTTACTCGTATATGGTGAAATGTTTTGGTTTGGACTGTACCACAACAACTTAAAATATTGAAGAAAAATAAAGTGGGACGAGATGATGAACGAAATAAATATTAATTATGAAATTCGTCAACTCGGCCCAATAGTCCGAGTTTGTTTTGGGACGAGCTGACGCACGACCCCAATTAGCGAACAGCGATACAAGAACTAATTACTTTTGTCTTTTGTGCTGTACTTTAGTGGAAAACTAGGTTATTTATTACGACTGAATGTTGTTTAATGGTTTCTACATTGCGGATTTATTTGTTAAAGTTAAACATCTGCTGAGCAAAAAAAAAACTCGCCCCGGTGTTGATCGCAAATGCAGGTAAAAAAACAGATCGTAACTTCGAAACGACAGATTTTAATGACTTGTGTCATGTAAGTACAATTGCTGGATAACCTACATTTATATAAAAAAACCGGTCAAGTGCGAATTGGACTCGCGCAACGAGGGTTCCGTTAATTTGATTTTTAGTGAAATAACTACAAATTTACGGTTTTCGGAGTTTTCCCTTTACTTGTGCTACATAACCTTGCTTCTTGCCAAATTTCATGATTCTTAGTCAATGGGAAGTACCCTATAGGTTTTGATTCCCTTGCAAATGTCTAAATATGCAATGTAAACCGCCGTATCTTTTTATTGCGTTGATTTAGAAACTTGATTTTTTCACTGCTTTGAGAGATAGCAGACTTGAGTATGTGATATTAATTTCAGCTTGATATCTCGACGCGTTTCTGAGAAAAAGGGTCTTGACAGACGGACGGACGGACGGACAGACGGACAACAAAGTGATCCTATAAGGGTTCCGTTTTTACCTTTTGAGGTACGGAACCCTAAAAAAACCATATCGGGAGTTCAAAATGAAATAAAGTTAAAAATCTTAATGAGTTATAATGGTTTCAATATCGCAGATATTTTTTTTTTACTTTTCTGGTAGTTTTGCGTTCGTGGAAAAAGAATAATATTAAAAGTAAACTAAAAATGTTAATACTGGCGATCTCGAGGTAATTAAGATCGCAACTGCAGGTAACAAAAAAGTTAATCTGATGACATACAAACGGCTGAACAGATTTTGATGAAACATAACTAAGAACCTACTTTAAAAAAATCCGCATTCAAATCGGTTCACCCGTTAAAGTGCGTAAAGATTAATCAATCTATACGACAAATAATTTACAAAATCCATTCCATTTTTGCGTCAAAGAGTAACAAAAACACATAAATCCATACATACAAACTTACAAATTAATTATACGCTTACTAATAATCACTGTATAAAAGTTATGTCATGAGTAATGCCTGAGTAACCATACAGTTTTTGACATTTAAACCTGTCATAACTTTAAGCAGCGATTATTAGTGAGACGCTAATGATTTATTATTAGTAATACAGAAAAATCTATAAGTCCAATCCGCACTTGCCGGGTTTTTTGCAATTTAATTTGGTTTTATATCTACCGAATATTATATTCATTGTAATACACAAAAGGTCCACCAATACGAAGTCGATATCTCTATTTACAAAAGCTTCTTAGTACGGATTAATAAAGGCTTTTGCTCAGATGAGAGATTACAGGCCTAATCTCAACATTCAACGGAAAAGGTACCGAACGGCTTAGATAGAAATTAATTAGCGCTTTGTTATCCATTGACCTAGAAATGGATTAGCCAATAATCATCTGTACGGCTCATTTGCTTTGCTTTTGGGGTAGGCAGGGATTAATGTCAGTTGTCTAGCCTTTTCTCAACTGTGTCGGGGTTGACTTCTAGTTTAACTTTACAAGGAGCAACTTTTACAACAAGATTTACATAAAAAAGGATTGCCTATTTGACCCCAACAACCCTTCGGTTAATGGGTAAAACACCTTGGAAAGACTGGTCTACTTTTAGGCTTTTAACTACCCTTAATGACCATCAAAAACTTATAAAACGCAGGCAGGACTAGGCAGCTTAAACAGTATTACCCTTACTTATATGAAAGAAAGAAAGAAGAAGAAAAAATTATATCAAGTCCTAAAGTGTGCTTCTGTTCCAGTTTCACCTCATAAGTACTGACCTTGTTCATGGTAAATTGTACCAGTTGACATAAAAGTTTGCCGTGGCAAAAGTCAAAAGTACTACTTCTCGAAAAAAAAATGCTGTTCCCGCAGAATAACTGGCCTGTTTCCACTTCAGTCGCGTACTGATTCTACGAGCAATGTCTGCGACAAGTTTTGAGCACACATGATCAATTAATAATGGTCTGTAACTACAACAATATTGTATCCATTTTGCAACGTCCGGCCGATTGGCAATATAAAAGAAGCAGTTTTGTGTCAGCAGATAGCTATCGCAGAGACTCGTTAAAGTTAATTGAACAAAATCCCTCAGTTAGCACTTATAGCGTGGCTCCTATTATTGTAGTTTGTTTACTCGCTATCTTGTTTGCCTCATCTCAATTGAGGTTTCTAAACACAGACAAAAATAAAACATGATTGAATGTCTGGAATTTAAAAGGGGCCATTACCGTTACAGAGCTTTTACTTTGAAACCATTATGTTTTGTAAGATCTAAAATATAAGCTTCTGAGTGGAAATATACTAATGATGAATGTCTTTAGAGATTTTCATCAAATTTTAAGATTTAATAATGACTTCAATAAGGCAAACCAAAAGAAGGACATTTGGGTACGCTGCATTATATCAGACAAATATAAAATACAAGCTTTGACCGCGGCTTCGGCCGATTTTACCCCTTAAGGGGGACAAATTCTCAAAAATCTTGTCTTAATGAACACTTCACAAAAGCACACTCTTCAGGTTTCATCACGTCAGGTCATCACTTATACAATTTTGTGAAAATTGACCTGAGTAAGTGATTACAACATCATGTTTTAACTTTAATCTGAAATTCGTAGATCGAATACTATTAGTTCATTTCTTAAGCCAAGAGAAACTTCTTCATCTTGTAATGGTGAATTCATTACAAGATGACGAATTTTCAAACGTATCTCTTGAAAAATCACATTATTTGCATAAGTGACGTTTTTGCATAGTAAGTGCGTATAAAAGATATTCGACCTACAAATTATAAAAAAAATAAGTATATTGACGCGGACTATCCGCTGAGCCGATGGCCGAGCTTTAATAATCCATCATCCGCTTCACTGCTTACCAATATCAGTTACAATATTTCGCTAAACGAAACAACCAACCGCACTTCCAAATACGTCCTGATGGCTCAACATTTACTTGGCAACGTGCATTTGCCCGAACGAACTACCCGATTATTTGCTTGAAGTAACTAATAAACTGGAGGACATTTAAAAGTCTATTTTGTTAGGTTTTATCTCCATTGACTAATTCTATTCAAATTAAGCCTGGCAAGATGGATCGACGATCTGCGAGGGCTAGTTGCTACTGGATACGTGTAGTTGAAGATTAAATGGCGAGTCCAAGACCGTTGTCCACCACCGCCGTCACCAAAGATGAGGTGATTGCGAGCCGAGTTTAGAATGAGACGTGACGTGCGGTGGACACGCGGCTATAATAAATGTATGTATCGCCACTTCGGCGCCGTCATCTCGACAAACGGTGGACGCCGATTCATGATGTTGCCGAAGAGGCAATATATACATTTACTAGCTACGTGTGAAAAAACCTTGTTCTCGGTGACGTGACGGTGACGGAGGTGGTGGATAAACGACCCTAGGATTGGTTTCCTCCTACTCTTACGACGGTCAAGCACACCGAAAAATTTGCCGCACACGTCATCGTCACTATGGGACAATAGAACATTATGTATACTGATACGCTCGATCTACCCTCCGACGTCAGCGTAGAAGGAAATCAAGCCTTAGTAGAGGTGCACGCAGCGTTTCTCGAATTCCTTTATTATGCGCACCGCAAAAGAATGAAATTCCCTGCCAGCGTCTGTGTTCCCCAATGCATATAATCCGGATGTATTCAAGAGAAGAGTGCATAGGCATCTTTTGGGTGAGCTCGCGCCATCGTAGGCCCCGTCTATGCCCTCGGGCTAGTCTGGGACCAAGAGCAAGCCCATATGTAATAAAAAAAAAAAAACGTCTAGGTGGACTGAGGCAGAATGATGATGATTATGATTCAAATGAACTTGCAGACCCTTGTCAATACGAGATGTTAAACCTTTAATTATTGATCTCAACCAATTTTTTCCTATGTGTAAATTCAATACAATCCCAGTTTTAAATAAAAACGTTCGTTAAATCAGAGATGGCTATTAAATTCTCTAGTACGGTATGCCAACAATGAGTCTCTCAATTGGTGCATCGGAATGAATGCACAATCGTTCGAATGTGGGTCGCCGTCACAATGATGGTTCAGAGTCAGGAAAACGTATTGTTTGGATGTGGTAAAGCCGGATCGATGTTGCTTTATGAAAATTGAAGTATTGAGGTATTCTATCTTGAATTTTTTGTGGGCAAGCTTTTTGTTAGTTCATGACAGTTATTCATGTCTTTTATGGATCAGGGTTATGTCATCATTCTCATTCGCTGCAACTTCTGAAAGCCAGAGTTAGCGACAATTGACGATTATAGGAAGAACAATTCGGCTGTTTTTGGGTCACGCAATCAATTAACGAAACGGATATTGGAGGAGTTATATTCCTACAGATGCTACAGATCCTTTCTGGTTTAACTTTATTTTTCAGAATAGCACTAAAGGATCACAACTTTAACACGCTTTATACATTTTGATGTTCGTAAATTAGCTTAAGAGTGTTAGAACTTTGGTGAAGAACCTCTTTCAAGCATGTACCACCACCATTCTTATTTTTGTCGCAAAGTATCATTACCGGGTGCCTTAATGAAGTATATCGGTGCCAGCATATGCACATGAAACAATGTCTTGTATGTGTTTGGAATACTCTCTGCGAGGTTTCAGATGCTTGTCTATACACGGTGGTGACCAATTAACATCAGCTGAGCCGTCAGCTTGACCAATTATATAAAAAAGTGACGTTTTGTATCACATTTCGGAGTTAACTGACATTTTGAATGTGGGTCGCCGTCACAATGATGGAGTTAACTGACCTTTTTTAATGGGGGAATTCTAATACCTATCCTCCACCTGGCGAAAACAGTGGACTTCTACAGGCTAAAACGAATAGAAGTTCGCAATCTCCACCTGGTCCGTACCACAAATTGGGGATCTTCCTTATGGCTTTGTGCCTTTCACTTTTCCTACCATGAGTCACGAGCCCGTATAACCTGCGCTAGTAAAAACTGACATCAAATTTCGTTATTACAAGGAACAAATCCTCTCCATACCCAACCACCGTTTACCCTAAGCCAAATTCACTTATATTCACTAATAAATGACGTTTGGAATCGCCCTTCTATGCTCTAATAGAAATTGAGACATGTTAGTAGACTAACACAAAATACATGTTAAGTATCGTCATGGGATCTCTTCATACTCAATGTATCTTCAGTTATTGTTAACTGTATTGACATTTGCAGTATTGATCGATCGCATAAGCACCCCGTGGGATTTTGATCTTGATATTACAGTTTATAGCGTTGAATCCCAGAGCTCTGAGGTTTGCATATAGGCTTTGTCGCGCCTCTACGATCTAGGTCGCTTCTTAACGCTACAAACAAATAAAACTGAAGTGTTTGCTTTTAGTGTCAGAGGAGTTTGTTTTGGCTGATCTCCGAAAAGATGGGTCAGATTTTCACGGAACTTTTACTAGATGATAGCTGTTGTTGTAATGAAAGTTTTGGATTTTTCTACAATAAATGTATGTATGCATGATGCAAGTGCTGTACACTTATTCTTTCTCATGAATAACTGTTTATTAGTGAAACGTGTATGATAGTCTATACTTCAAGTCTATATTTCAAAGATGCAGACAGGTGCTCGAGAAACTATGTTTCAAATAACTGACTGATTGATTGTTAATATATCAACGCACACCCCAAACTGAAAGTCCTAGAAACATGAAACTTGGTGTATTAATTGTGTAGAGTAGGTATCCAGTAAGGATTTTTGAAATTGGACGGCTCAAGAGGTAATAGTGGATGGAAGTACAAAATTCATGCTGGGGAAGTCGCGTGCGGAAGCTAGTATTGATTAAGAATGGCGCAATTTTGATATAATAATCCATTGACGGCCTAGGTTCAGCTCCAAACAAACTTGGTAAAACAGGACGTATAGCTCAAACCTCGTCTTTGCATTATTTTGATGAATATATAGCTATGTAGCTTCGGTAGTAACGTAGTTTATCTATTATCTGAGTGTACCAACAAAAGCGTTTCGTAGAACAATGCCGTATGCAGCTTGCAAACAGTAATGAACTAGGATTGTGTCCCAAGTTGCTTTATTGTTCATCAGAATACAATGATATTGAAATCTTCATACATTATCACTAGTATACTGCTTAGTTAGTAGTCGGAAGTGATTCTCAGCTTCAGCAAAATGCAAATGGCCTTTTTATCAAAAAATATTGCAGCCCATAATCTAAATTATAGATGGTTTGACAACACATTATCTCCAACGGTTTATAATATACTTTCATCAATATTTATTCAGTATTTTAGCTGTGAAAGTGTAACAGACAGACAGTTATGTTTTCATTATATTAGTATGGTTAGTACGGATTTTACGTTTATCGTGTTACTCAGTAACTATTTGCGGAGTTTTGATACGTAATCATAACACTGGAAATCAGCTGGATAAACTGTAATCCAACACTAACAAATTGGGAAATGACTAGGCAGTTTGTGAAAAAGTGCAAAAAGTCATGAAGCCTTCTTCCTCGTCACAGTCCAATGGAACGTTCTGCCACTGACAGGAAAAGCGACAGGGACAGATCAGAAGAAAGACCACACAAACAAAGGTTAAACGACTCTGAGTCTTAAGTCTATAGCGTTTAAATAACTAGTTCCGTATACGGATTTTAAACGTTGGGTAAATTAAAGAACACTACACATACATATTTACAATAAGTACGTGTAAAAAGATACGGTGAATAAATTGGCACAGTTACATTAACGAATTGGCAATTTCAATTAATTAATGCCAACAAAACTGCCGTGTCCTATAGCGTTTATTGTTATTGTATCGAGTGCGCAGATTGCCAATTACATGTCTTCCGTTCATAGTTCAATCTGTTCATTTCGTTCACTCGTTTCTGCTCCGTGTAGGGTCACATTGTCATGATTGATGATGTATTGGAAGGCCAGTTATAGCAGTGGGATTAATATTTATTAATTTATTAAGCCTTGGAAGTCTCTACTGACATAATCTGGTTTAACTAAGCGATATTACTGTCACTGTCTAACAATGACTGTCAGATAAGGATGGTTGATTACCCACTAACCAAAGAAGAAAGACAAGGTTGGTTAGAGAAAGAAGAAAAATAGTTACACCAAAGCACGTGCATGGTAACCTTTTTTTTTGGAGCCGTTTGTTTTGTTGCATTTGTCAATTTGAGGTCTTTTTCATTGACAGGGATCGACTTTAAATAATATGCCCACCCTGTAAACGTATACATATAAGAGACAAGCCTGATAGTATCATGCGAACAGAAATCATACACCGCCTTGAACACAATTCCTGATGAAAAAAAAATCGTTTTGCCTGTCCTTGAAATAGAACCGAGGCCTTTACGATTGAGAATAGTATTAAATCGATTTAGTACGCGTTCGAATACGCGTGTTCTGCATGAAGACCATTTAGGAAAGCGTAATTTGAGACGAACCCCGGTCAGACCGAGGACCTGCGAAGTTTCTAGTAGCAACTGAATGTGCATAACCGAAGACCAGGTTAAAAAGACGCCATGGAAAAGGCCATTGTCTAGCCTTGGACTGATGATGTTGATGATGATGAAGTAGTATTTACGACGACGACATGTTTGATCTACGAGTAATTAACCCCCAACGCACACAGGGTTGTTATAAGTGCGGGTTGTAATGTTATGTGTCTGTTTGTTTCGCTGTCTCTTTGTCTGTTTGTTTATCTTCCAGTCTGTTTGTCTGTCTGCCTGTATGTAGCACCATAACTCTTTAACAGATGATTAGATTTGTATGCAGTTTTATTTTATTTGAAAGTAGGATAGCTAGCGATGATTCTCATATTTAATCAAAATTCGTTCAGATGTTTTGAAGGTATCAACTTTTTGTAAGCAAAAGTCGCAATCTTGATAACTTCGTGATATATATTTAACTAGCTTTTGCCCGCCACTTCGTCCTCGTGGAATAATTGTTTCCGTTCCGGGAGATTTCTGGGATGAAAACTATCTTATGTCCTTTTGCTGGTACTATATCTGTACCAAACATTCAAATCGGTTCAGTGGTTTAGGCGTGAAGAAGAGACAGACAGACAGAGTTACTTACGCATTTATAATATTAGTATAGAAGTATGGATTTGTGCTGAATATATAGCTATATCTTGGTAACTTCTAAAACAGATTTTTTTTTATATTTTCTACTTGCACTTATAGATGCTAATACATAGGCTGTGTCTCTAAACAGGTGAGAAGAAGCAATATCATCTTAATTGTACATTAATTTGATTTTACGATAAAAAAGTACCTCCAACCAGATTGGAGATTGAACGAAGCATACTCCATAATCATGAACTAATTAAAACTTATCACGAAGTTTCAAGTTAAAAGTTCATTATCGCCTTAATGAACTGTTCTTACTTCGTCTTTTAATCTCGGATATACATAACGTCTTGCAAAGTTATCATGATGTGGAAGTATTTCGTTCGGTTATTGATTTTTGTGATGGGTAAGGAGACAACATAACTCTTACGATTATTTAAGAGTTTTATATAGTCAAGAATATTGCTATTTCTGTCTGTCTGTCTAAAAGTCAGTACTAGAAAGCCGTACTGTGGCATGAATGAAAAATAAAATCGTTTAGTGAAATATTTAGTTTTAGAGGGCAGTTTTAATCAGGCGACGCAAAATGAGGGGTGTTGTAAAGACCGTTACGTGTGTATATCATTATATCATCATGTAGCTCTTAAAAGAGTAATCCGATTAGGATGTGATTTTTTTTTATTTAAAAGTATTTTTTTTTGTCATTGGTTATTTAAATAGTTTTTATGAACATGGGTATAACTTTACTTAATCATCAACTCTTTTGTTATCTACGAACACAGTCTTAATAACTTGCCAGTCTGTCTGTGGGGGCAGAGTTTTTTTTTTAATTTAGATTCTACTATTTTTAATTTTTTACTTGTATTTCATTTCAGTTAAGATCCATTTGCTAGCAGCACACCAAACAGAGGAACAAGTAAAAAAAAGATTACATGACTTGTTTACACCTGAGCCATTCTCAATGGAGGACTTTAAAAAACCACTTCCATTTGATGACCCCAATATTTGTCACATGCCTAATTTTGAATGTCTGTCTATGAAGTAAGTTTTCAGTATTTCCTAGTATAATAATTACGTTGAAATTTTACTACAAAATATGCATGGCATTGGCCAAGGCTCAAATACCGGTTAAACCAAACAGATGTCATATTTTTTTTATTTTAATATTGTTTGAATATACCGCTTTTTTACATTTCGGTATATTATGCTAAAAATGAAAAATGATTAAATTTTTACGACCAGTTCTGAAAAGAAAAAAAAATCACTTCCAGTTCCACTAGTTCTTTTTTTACATCATTATATTTAATTATTTTAGCCGGGTTTTTAATTTAATTTTAAATTTGTTTTTATTAATGAGTAGATACCTATTTATTTTCTAGATATTTTCATGATATTTTTTTTTTAGCCTGTTCTGTCCCACTCCTGGGCAAAGGCCTCCCTCCAGTCCTCCCATAGTTCGGGATGCTTCGCTTCTTCGATCCAATTGGGCATAAATCCGTCCAGTTCATCCCGCCATCTCCTTCGTGGTCTGCCGCAACCCCGTCTTCTTATATTCTATACTTGAGCCCAAAAATTGTCCGGCATGCGGCAGACATGTCCTGCCCAGTCCCACTTCAGTTGAGAGTGTAAAAATTTATCCAGTATCCGAGTCTTGAAACCAGTTATAGCTGGAATCACCTTAACTCGTTTAAAGCACTAGAACATATTAAAGTTAGCTAATAGCCCCCTCTATACATTTCAGAGGCAAATCAGAAGAATCAGTTTGTGGCTTTATAAAATACACTGGTCTGTTCAACTTTGATAATGTATGTCAAATACACATAGTGAATTGCTTAGTGCAACCGAAAGGGACTAACTTTACTTACGCAGTTCCTACTGAATATGGTAAGTGTGAATATAAAATTATCTTTTAAAGTAGCAGCTTTTGCCGTCGAACTTCCATTCAATATTTCCCTGTAAAGGTCAAATTTTCAAAAATCTTCACAAAAAACACACCCTCTAAGTTTCACATCTCTAGGCCCTGCGATTTGGGCTGTTGTTGATATTTCAACCCACAGAATAAACCGCTCCATCAACACAGCAATCAGTCAGTTAGATTGCAATTTTATCGATTTAGTAAAACGTGGGCAAAAAGATACTAGGCTCACTAGAATTGGGTTACGTTAGCCGTGCATGCACAAAGATGGTCAGTCTCTACGCATACTCATATTACTCTACGCATACACAAAAAAAAGTGGATGCCAGAAAATTGACGGCGTCGCGGAGGCAAGCCCAGCCCTGATTGTTTTTAAGGTTTTTAATAATGTTCTTATATTTCCAGACGTAATTTACTACAATGGCATAGAACTGGACTGTACTCCCTACTTAAGAAAAACAAGCAGTTTAAAAGAAGCAATAAAACTATACGTTAGCTATAAGTTTCCGACTCAAATTCAATTTCCAACTGAAATGGAAGAAGTTAAAAATGAGTTGGACGACGTTCCTGATACTGTTATTGATCCATTTTAAGTTATTATACCACACTAATGTAAATTATTATATGGTACAAATAATGTTATAATCATTTAATTATACCCCATTTATTTTGGGTCCGTGTCTTAGGCCCCCAGTGGTCGACGCACCTATGGCCGACGCCCCCGATACGATTTTCTTTTTTTTTGTGCTTTTGCAATTAGTACTAAGGTGTATTCCACATAATATTTATAATTTGGTAAGGTATTATAATGGCTTATGGACCTTTTACAGGCGTTTGGTGTTCATTATGAACTATTTTTATTTCATATTTGACCTACGGAACAAAAACACTGCCTGTGTCGTTATTGTTTTTATGTTTTTCTTAAAATATTATTTTTGAGTGTGTCAGTATTTAATAGGAAAAAAAGAAAATTTAACTCTCTTTTAAATGGTTTTTTACTTACCCTGAATTTTTAATTATTTGTAATGGTAGTGTTTACCTGTAAAAACAAAACATTAAATTATAAATTGCTAGAAAAAATACAATTTATCAAAATTAAACAAAATTAAATTCAATCTGAATTGTAACTGAATTTCCTAGATTTTTTCTGAATAATTGCCTTTCCTATTTCTAGTTACATTCTAAGTATTTTTAATACTGAATTTCCTTATATTGTATTTTATACTGGCTGATTTATGTTCCGACTGGTATGAACATTAGTAGCACGACTTTAAAAAAAAAGCGAATAGCCAGGCTTGCATTAATAACATCATAGCATGAGCCTGGTAGAATCTGGGAATTGTCTATTTACTACATTGCACATAATACTTTACACCTACACTTAAAAAAAACCTGAAACGCTTGTGTTTCTGCTGGAAACCAGGGGCTCTAGCCTGCTATTGCAATAGTGGTTCAACGATTGTTCTTTGACGTGTGACGTAAAATTTTTGACCGATTTCCCATAAAAACTGTCAAAGTTGTCAAATATCCGGACAATGACTGGTCAGGGGGGGCTCAGCAGGTAACTCCAGGTTACAATACTTTGAAAGATAAGATAACTGATCCTTCAACTACCTATTGACTCCTTTTTTGAAGAACGCTAAGCAATAGTCCTTAAGTTGTTGCGGAATGTTTATAATAGTTACCGTGACCCTGGAACATAAAGGGCAATCGAAGGAACATGAGTGGGTTTTAGTCAGTAATAGTCTGACACGCCCTTCCGCCGCACCCAGGACGGGAGCAGTCATTTGATGATTTCCCACTCACCAAAAAAAAAATAGTCCTTAAGTTAAACCACAGCAGCAGCAGGAGCAGGAAGCCCATTCCACAATTAAAGCTTACTAAATTACTACTAGTTTACTAAATTAAGCTCTTTTGGAATGTGAGACCAAACTGGCTGCAAGGTCGAGTATTAGCTTTTACTTTTTTGAGTGACTGACCTGTTGGTCTAGTGGTCAGTGACCCTGACTGCTAAGCCAGAGGTTGTGGGTTCGATTCCCACCCAGGGCAAACTTTGTGTGATGAGCATGATTGTTTGTTCTGTGTCTGGGTGTTATTTGTCTATAATATGTATGTATTTATAAATTATATAAGTATGTATATCAGTTATCTGGTTACCATAACACAAGCTCTGCTTAGCTTGGGATCAGATGGCCGTGTGTGAATTGTCCGAAGATATTTATATTTATTTATTTATTTTAGGCGACTAGCAAGTGATGCGCTGGTAATATTTGGTAGTAGACACCATCTCAAACAATGTCTCGAGACACCGTTGTACTGTACAAGCGATAGAACACTTACAAGAAGACAAGGTATCCCCCGAGACTTAAGGGCTCGATATCGCTGTGAGTATGGAATGACAAACTATCTCATAGCTCTGCACTCTTCTTTCTCACTCTTCTTTGCACCATAATATTAAAAATAAATCCACCCCAACTGGGTGTTACAAATCTTTGAAATTTTCGGTATTTTCTCTACTACAATATGTACGAGTTAAACATTAAACCATCTTGAACTTGAACTATTAATATACCCGCATCAAAAAACGTTGCGGAGTTTTAAACATCTAAGCATACATAGATACAGAATTACAGAGAGTGGAGTGACTTTGTTTTAAACTAAGCAGTAATAAATATCTTAAGAAAACTCGCACATGGGGATCTTATCCCAAACCAGGCAGAACCTGTACTATAGAAACCAATAGCTGGATATTATATATTTAACTTGCTGTCCCCCGCGGTTTCATCCGCGTTATATCATATTTTTGGTTACTAAAAAAAGAAGATTAAAAGTACTCTATGTCCCACCAATTTTCAGTAACTAACACGACTTTTTTTATATTTATAGATTAATTTAAAAAATAAAAACCCATATAAAAAGAAAACACTCGAAGATTTGTTCTGGGTAGAAATCAAATCCACAACTTCTGGTTAAGCAATCCAGTCACTAACCATTTGACGAACAGGCTAGTTTAATTAAAGTTGTTTAACCCTAGATAGATAACCTACGTCGAAACGACGTAATCGATTTTGAAAAATCGATATAACTCGTTTGTTTTTCGCGTCACTATCCTGCCCGTTCCTGTCAACTCAGTCGGCCCTCGGAGCTTGTAGGACACATCCGTATCGCTTCGGTAAGTGCAATAATTTCGTCAATATTTACCTACCTTACGTCGAAGTGACGTATGGTTATCTTTAGTGTTAGTTTTTAGATTTTTGGGAAAATGTGTTATTGTTTTTTTTTAAGAATAAATGTACATGTTTTTTATTAGTTTTTTTACTTGTTATAGGCCACGATAAAAATAACATTATGACGTCACGAAACTGTGCAGACGATGCAGCAATCTGTCGGTTCTTGCTTGAAACAAGCGATGAAGAGATTGAGGGGTCGGGCAGTGAAACTGAAGACTGTTTATTAGAAGATGAAGTACAGAGTGATGCCGAAGACTTTGAAGACAGTGCACTGGTGGAGGTAAACACTGATGCTGAAGACGTGTCTGAAAATAACCCTGAAATTTCTGAAAGTGCTTCGCCAACTATGCCAACTTGGCATAGTTGGCGAAGCACTTTCAGATTTATTATCATGCCACAGCGTCAAATTTTTAGAGGCAAAAACGATCATCGTTGGACGGCGACTAAAGGCAGAACAAGTGGCAGAGTATCTGCTGCTAATATTATACGGACAGCGGTAGCCTAATGAGACAAGGCGTCAAATGATCACTTTGCCGACAAATATCAAAGAAAAAATTAGTAGTATACTGCCAAAAAGACCAGCAGAACCTCCCACACAACATGAAGGTGTACCTGAGTCAAAAAAAAGGAAATATTGTGCCGTTTGTCCTTCAAAAATTAGAAGGATGACAAAGACAATGTGCGACAGCTGCAAAAATCCCATTTGTGGAGAGCACAAGTCTAGCGCCTGCCCTAAGTGCCTTTGATACCAATATGAATAAAAATTGTGATTTACTTTAATTTGTTATATTCTAGAGATTGAAAAAAGTTGACTGATGGAAAGATTCCTAAATGTTTAAGTTTCGTAAAGTAAGAATTACCTTGTTTTGTACTTTATTTTTTTTTCTAATAAAAATTTATATAAACTCTAATGTTTTTCATTTAATCAACAATAAAATTAAAGATATTGAGACATAATATCACATTCATAAACCTAGTATATACAAAATCCAAAATATGCTCACTCAAACATTCGCACGTCGAATCGACGTATGGTTATCTTTAGTGTACAGTGAAATATGGTTATCTATCTAGGGTTAATTGTAATTACCTGATTAAACCTTATCTAGTATAGTATCTGTTTATTGCAATACAACTTCATTAGTGTCGAGTTCGTTACGTTGTTGGATGGTCGTAGTAACTGCAAACTTGCTTTTTTAAAAAGAAAATTCATAAAATTAAATCAATGATTATTTTCTATTTCTTATTTATTTTTGGACTGTTTGGTAAGTTAACTATTATTAGAAGTACAGTCAGCCGCCGTCACTTAACAGATTACGAGAGGGTAACTTTTCTTTGACACTGACTGAACGTTAAATTTATGTTTAATCGAAATCAATGCAGCCGTTTAGAAGTTGTTGTACAAGACTCTTTTGTTAGCCGCCGTCGCCATCTCAAAAACTTCGGAAGTGGAAGTTTTTAATTTTTATTTAAATACATGCTTTGCAGGATTAAAACATTTTTTTTTTGTTTTAGTTCGCGCATCTATTTCCCAAAATGTAGAGAAAACAACGGTGAACCAAGAATACGAAACATTCACGGAGAAAACTGGAAGAAATTACGAATACTGCTATGTGATGAAAAGATATTGTGAAGACGATGTGTACGGCTATATTTTGATTACATCTAATTCATTTCCATTACCTTAATTTTCAGGTTATTTTTAACAGTTTTTATGTTCAAATTGGCATTTTTTACTATTTTCATTATTTTTGTATGACTTTAAAGATTGATATATTTAAATATCTACCTAAGTGTACAGTTTCAAACTCTGTCCTTTTGAGAATCTTATGTGAATAATCCCAATATTTTTATTACATTAAACTCAAAGATTCTATTTCAACCTTACCACCATAAAGGTCATAGCTCATTACAGCTACCCGGCAGCCACTCCGAGTCCGCACCGACTCGCCTCCTGTGGCTAGTATTCTTTATATGATCTTGTATGGGCATGCGCTCACTATATCAACTCCGTAGCATCACCGGATCGCCTCGGTCGGAGTGGCTGCCGGGTGGCTGTAATGAGCTATGACCTTAAGGCTACATAGCTCCCGCCGGAGCTGTGGGTTCTTCTGCGAGTTGTTCGAAAGAGACACCGCGGCTCCAGACCCAAAGGGCTAAGGAACATGGATTGGTAGTACTCAGGAAAAATCTTACACTCCCTTCCACTCCGCCTAAAACGGGAGGAATCATTTGATGATTTCTCATCAAAGCTCTAAAAATTCTAAACAATACTTTACCGTTTTCAGAGACTATGTTCCTAACCCTACTTGTGTGTTTCAAAAAGGCAAAGGGTTGACTAACTTTTTGGGTGTTTGTCAAGTTCTGCTGCAAGAATGTTTAAATGCATATTTAAAGAAATTTAAAGATCAGTCTTCGTCTGTAGAAGGTAAGCATTTACATCAGACATAATATAAGCTAGGTCAGTAAAAAAAACTCCAGGCGCGGATTATGACACGACTAGTTGCATGGCGAAAATGAACCCATGCAAAACGTCGTGTTTTTTTTTTTTCGAGATTTGCAGGGTGATTATTTAATAATATTTTTTTGCCGGATCTGTTAGTTTAGTAGTTAGTGACCCTGTTTGGTTAGTGTCTGGGTGTAATTTATCTATAAACTGTCTTTATTGATAAATTAAATATGTCCTGTCTGGTTACCATAGTGCAAGCTTTTCTTAGTTTGGGATCAGGTGACCGCGTGTGAATTGTCCCAAAATATTTATGTTATTTATTTTTACTATTTATTTATTTATTTTTTAATAATTCCAGATGAAATATATTACAACGGGAAAACTTTCGACTGTGATTACTACACTGTTCACGCCAAGACTGATAAACAAGCAGTGATATGGTACTTCAAGATTGGGGGACGTGATGCTGAGAAAGAAGACATCTATATATCTACTAAACCATTTCTAAAATATTTACAGGTTTAAGAAACCTCTGCTCTGGAATTTCTTCATGTGATTTTTGTAACGTTAAAAAATAGAATTATATTTATGCAACTTAATGTGTACTTGTGTGTTGTATAAAAGTGATTTTTTTTTATTAACCTCTACCCTAAAGGTATTGAGATCGCATCTGCACAAATCAAAAGAATTGCTAACTAATGATAATAAATAAAGCATGTCTAAGAACCATCGTGAAATAACCTGATACTTTAAGAAAATTGAATCAAAACAGATAGAGAAACAAACAAAACAACAGACAGACTCACCCACATAGCCATCAGACTTATAACACCACATTTTTGCTTTGTCAGTTAAAATCAAAAGGCTTTCCGCTTTTCCGTCTGTTTTGAACTACGAAATGAATTTTGAAGGAGAGTGCACTAGTCTGACGCACAGCCGAACTTTAATAAATACAAATCAAGCAATTTTATTTGCATAATAAGGGTTTACAAAAGATGTTGCTCAGATACAGTTTCAACATATTCAATTACACCACCATCCATACTAATATCCATACTAATATTATAAATGGGAAAATGTGTCTGTCTGTCTGTCTGTTTGTCTTTCTTTCACGGCAAAACGGAGCGACGGATTGACGTATTTTTTTAAATGGAGATAGTTAAAGTGATGGAGAGTAACATAGGCTACTTTTTGTCTCTTTCTAACGCGAGCGATGCCGCGGGCAGAAGCTAGTAATATCATGTTAGCATGCAAATTATATTCAGTTACCCTATAATAATTGAAAATAATTATTTTTATAATATCCAACTTTTTTGATATGATTGTTTTGCCATAATCTAAACATGATTTATATATATATATATATTTATAACTTATAAAAACACGGTTTCCTCGCCCCTGTTAATCTATTTTGCTGTGCCCTACAGGGTCCATAATTGATCTCATTTATATTGTTACCACTTACCACCTACTTAAGCTACTTGTGGGAAAGCAATAAAAATATTGATTTCCTATCCCAAAAACAGGTACTATAGAAGACATATTTGCCGATACATCCATGTTGAATTGAACTTACTCAATATCATTTTCATTACGAATGAACAATTAACCCTGCAGGCTTAATTCAATTAAAAAGATTCAAATGATTCATTACAAATTCATCATAAGTTCATTAGCTTCTACTAATTAACTGACTTTGTTTTCTAATAGATTAGTTTTTCAATAGGTGTGGCGGAGTTAAGACAATGTTGACAAAATGTTTATTGTTTTCTTTGTATTTAATTTTATTTCTTTTTTGTGTGTTTAAAAGTAAGTTTTATTTTATTTTAATTGTGATGTATTTTTTTTTATAAGCCTTGTATGTAATTATGAAACCTATGTAAATTGAACTTAGAAAAAAAAAGCCCTCCGTGATAGTCAGACAGTTGAAATTTTCACCAATGATGTATTTGTGTTGCATGAATACTTATCTCTTTTGTGAAATGTTCAAAATACTTTAAAATTTTATAATAATGTGTTTCAGTTTCACAAGTCAAGTCGCAAACGACAACTTTTTCAACAATCATCAAAGAAACAATTCAAAACGATAATGCGTCTTTAAACAAACTACAAGATGCATTCAAGATAGATGCAATAATAACTATTCATCCTCAACCCTTGATCACGAATGACCCTGAAGATCCAATATTATTTGAATCTGTCGACTATGACACACTGCCGAAACCTATGTACGATAAATATTACGACTGTTACTATTGGCATACAAAATGCATCAGAGACAGGTAAATATCATTATATTAAAACATCTGAGGACAACTCACACACGGCCATCTGCTCCTGAACTGGGCAGCCTGGGCTATGATAAACAGGAAATGACAAACATACTTATAAATACATACATAATGGTGCCAATTTCCTTGTTAACAAAGTAAACTAAGGGCTGATTTTTCAATCATGAGTTAACTTCTATCTGAGGAATAAATATGGCAGTTTGACATATTTACAATACAAAAGCTGTCAAAACGTCAAACATACTCTTCAGATAAAAGTTATCTGGCGATTGAAAAATCGGCCCTAAATTTAAGAATACCTCAAAAGGACAGAATATTAAAATGTTAGTTGAGTCCTGTCCAAATTACAAAAAAAAACTTGGGACGTCACACACGGCCATCTAACACCAAACAAGGCAGAGACTATACTGTGGCAACCAGACAACTTTATTAGATTAGCATACTTTCGTTTTGTAAATAGAATTATACACGAAAAAACGACGAAACACTTCGAAAAAAGGTAGGTAGTGCCCCTGCGCTTCGCTTGCTTGTCTTGCCCGGGGGCACGACCGTGCCCCAGATATTATAGATAAATTGACATAGGGTTTAATTCTGTCAAATCCAAAGGATTTTTTTGCCTGAAATATTTTCAAATAACTCATATTTTTGTTCTTTTTTTCAGACAATACCTTTACAATGTTTGTTCATATCATTATCGGTATGGTTGGATTACGTTTCCGACCCAATGTGAATTAGATCTGCAAAATTGCATGCAAAGATTTACTAATAATCAAACTATGTATGCACTTAAAAATATAAGAACGTGGGGTAAGTTGTTACATTTTTGCTAGTATTACAATAATTAATTAAGAGACTGTAGACTCTGTAACACAAAACTATAAAAATATTAATTTATTAATATTTCTTGAGGCATCTAGCATACGGCCATCTTATCCAACGCGTACGTCTTATGTGTGGCGCATACGCAAATCTTAATTTTGCTTTCGAACTCGATCAGAAGGAAAACCTTTTCATTATCATTGTACAAAATTAAGGTAAATCATCATCTCCCTAACCTTTTCCCAACTATGTTTGGGTCAGCTTCCAGCCTAACCGGATTCAAATGGATACCAGTGTTTTACGTGAAGCGACTGCCTATCAAGACCTCCTCAGCCCAGTTACTGGGCGACACGATACCTCTTGGTTAACTGGTCAGATTTTCTAGCTTACCCGTAACGACTGTCAAAGTTTTACAAATGACAACCGGGACCAACAGATTTACATGCTTTCCGAGGCACGGGATGTCAGTGAAGTCTATGATAAACTTTAGAAAGTACATATGAATTGAAAGGAGTCTTCTCGTGTTCTTGGTTATAAGAACACGTGTATGATCTCCATACTAATTTAATAACCGTACAATTGTCATTTAACTGAAATATTATTTTCAAACTGGACATTGGCAGAAATCACCGAAAATTCGGTGGATTGCCATAATAAATATAAAAGTTGAAGTTGATATGAATTGAAAAAGTCACATTGGCACTTGCCCGGATTCGATACGAGAAGCGGGCGCGGAAAGTAGCAAGAGCTACAACTTCCCTACTCACTTGTAGTCTATAATCCTACTATGCCAAGTAAAAACATAGTAGAATACAACAGTATCATTGGTTATGTATTTATTTATTAAAAAAAACGTTAATTTCAGGTGATATCCGTCAGCTTTATGTGTACAAAGGGGATAGCGGTCATTGCTATTGGTTCCGACGAAGTTTTTTATTTGAACGGGTACACTTTTATAAGCATGAAGAGCAAGCAGTTTTTGAAGAAAATATTAACAAAAACGTTACTTTATGAGACAATTTAAAAAATAATTCTGTTGTAGTGAAAAATTTTTAAAGTTTCAACTAAAATGTAACATCTTAGGCCTTAAAAAAACCATAAAATCCATTGCGTCCAGTGTTATAGACCTAAGCGATTTTTAAAACTGAGGACAGACAGACAGCGGGAAACGACTCTGTTTTATTCTATGTAGTGATGTAAATTAGCCAACTTTGTTTTATATTTAGATTACTGTATATAGATTACTTTACCCCTTTTGCGATACCATTCAATAAACCCGATCGGTAGAGCCGTGGTTATGTCCAAAACTAATAATAAATTTTCTCACAGAATTTCTCCGAAATTTCCTTAGTACCCTTAAGTTTATTATCGGTTCGGAGAAGTTGTTTTGATACCTAATTTACTTATATTTATTAGACGTTCTTGTAATCTGTGCACCTCGCGGTATGAAGTAACGCTGACGGTATGCTATCGCTAGTAAACAAACGAGACGAACACGGGCGATGCGCGGGGTAGCGGGAGAGGGGTCGCATTCCAGCGAGGTGCACAGATGAGTGGTACGGGTTGTAAGTGAGTTTCTATGTCGTTGATAGAACTGTGTTGATTAGATTCAAAATTTACAGGTCCTAATGTAATTTTTCATATTAATTATGGGCTATCTAAGTGTTTAGGACATTTAGGACATCATTGAAATCCCGTGCTTCGGAAAGCACGTTTAAACATTAATTACAAGCGGGAGATTCGAGCGGTTATTTGCTGCTTTTGACGTTGTGGGTTGAGGTTTCGATTCCAGTTGGAGAAAAATATTTGTATGGCGTGTGTACTGGGCATGGCCTACAAATATTTATTATGAGTTTGGCTATTTTATTTATTTAAACTTCATGCACAAATAATACAATAGGCGGACTTACTGCATCAGGCTTTTTCTACCAGTCAACCGGGCTACGGTTTTTTGTGTATATGGCTTTATAATAACATATCTCTAAGTGTAACCACGATAAAAGAAAATAAAAACAAGCATACGAACATAGAACCTCGTGCTTTTTAGAAGTCGGTTAAAAAACCAAATTTGGTCATAAAGGCATTGTAGAATAGTGTTCTATACGAGATATCAAGTAACTTAGCATAAACTTATGTCATCCCACATTCAACAACATATTCTATTCAACCATTATTCTACAATGCCACTTGTAGATATGCATATGAGCAATGAAGCATATATATTAAATCCCTAGTTCCCAACAATTTCTCTTACAAAGGACAGATGCGTGACATATGAAGTTTTCAAATGAGGGAAAAATGAATCTGCAAACAAAAAGAGGGGAAAAATAAATACAGGATCACTTTGTGTTGCGTGTTGTACGTTTATGATGAATGCGAGAAATTGTTCCTGGATGGAAGAATAAAAGGCGTGTTTGAGTTTTCTTTGCTATTGTACTAAAACGAAATTAATATAGTAACTAAAGTTGCGTCGCTGATGCGCCCTGTCGGCGAAGAGTCCTGACGGCGTAGAATTCTATCGGCGTAAAGTCCTGACGGCGTAAGGTCAGAGCTCATTAGAGCCACCCGGCACCTACTCCACACCGACTCGCCTCCTGCGGCTAGTATTCTTTATATGGATTTGTATGGGCATGCGCTCTCTATATCAACTCCGTAGCGTCACCGGATCGCCTCGGTTATAAGCCCTTCGCGCGCGGTCGGCTGGTGGGCCACGAGCGGGCCGCGCGCTGCCCGCGATTGATTTTATTAACAAACTACTCGAAAATTCGTGGACCAAGCGAAGTCAACTCGTTGACGCCTCGGCGTTCACTCGTTGACCGCGGATGGCCCACTGGTTGACCGCGGGTGGTCTACCCTTCGACAACGAGTTGACGCCGTGCGTCGAGGCGGTCCGTCGAGGCGGTGCGGGGTGGCTGCCGGGTGGCTCTAATGAGCTATGACCTGTAGAGTTCTGTCGGCGTTGACTCCCGTCATAATAAAGTCTTGACGGCGTTTAGTCTGTCGACGTAGTGACTTAAATAATTTAAAGGAAAATCCCAGCCAAGTCAAACCAAGTCCGGATCGCACTAAATGGGTTCTGTTGATTTCTACAGTACAATTTACGTCTTATTTTGGATCAAATGGCCATGTCGAAATTGCCATAAGATATCTACTATATAAAAGTCGGGTTTTCCTTCCTGACGCTATAACTCCAGAACGCATGCCTCAGCTCGCCTTTGTACATAGCTCATTTATGTTTGCTGTTTTTATGTGCGTTTTCTTGTGCAATAAAGAATAATAATAATAATAATACACGAACCGATTTCCAAGGTTTTGCATTCGTTGGAAAGGTCTCGGGCTCCGTGAGGTTTATAGCAAAGAAAAATAAGGAAAAATTTCATCATCCACGCGGGCGGAGCCGCGGGCGACCGCTAGTTTATTATATTTATTTATCCTTAACATTCATCTTTATTCCTTCATTCATTCCTCATTTTTCTTTTTTACTCATTTTTGCAAGTATTTTATTTAGATTTTTGTCACGTCTTACTTCACGAAGGATCGTTTATTAATATTCTGGGCCGAAAACACTCAAACTGACATGCTAACATTATGTATGTGTAGGGCTGTCAAGTTGAGAAATTAAATAGGCAACTTTTGTAAATCATTAACATTTAAATGTTTATTTGCCTTGTCAAGATAGCAACTTTTATTAAATGGGCTTAAAAATTATTTACGCTATTTACAATTACTGTAAAAAAAGACTTTTTTTGAACTAAACCTTAATATTATCGTAATCTTTAAGCATAAATGTAGCTTAAGTTAGTCTTCGTAAAATCAGCTAACTGCTAATGGAAATACCAGCAAAATCGCCGAAGGTGTTTCAGTGATTACCCGGAACAAACACAGGCACAGACGCACAAAAAAATGATTATAAGTAATAAATATTTAGTCAAAAGTACAAACAGGTGCTAATTTAATCAAATAGTTCTTAACACTGTATAGTTGTCGACATTCGCTGATTGACAACCCTGTCTGACAGTTATTTGATAGACCGACGAACAACGTCTTTTGATTGATTTTGTATTAAAAAAAACATCAACAAATATACTTAAACAATTTTGGCGAGAAAATGAACGCCATTTTTGTTGTTGCCAAGTTATACTTAAGAAGAGAATGACTGATTATGTTTCGCAAACCTTTCATCTTACTTGCTGGGTTGGTCCAAACGTTGGTTGCAAAGTTGGCTTTGTGGCCAACATTCGAGCTTAGATTTATAGCTGTTAAGAAAAGTAGTAAAAACAATTTGTATCAGTTTGTTTTTTTCCGCTTTCATGGCCTAACTGGCGAAACGACTGCTATAAACAATTACTTACATATAAGAAGATCAGAATAAGTAATAAGATTGATACTTTTTATCTAAAAAAAGTTGTTGTTTTTGAAGAATAACCAAACGTAAAAGTACCTAGGTAATTGAAAATCTAATTTTATAACAATGACACAGACAACTGCTAGATTCTAACAGAGATACTCAACTCTAACTTAGATAAAACACAGACCATTAAATAAAAACATGGTGTCAAAACAAACTACAAAAACAATACGTTTACTCTTCACAAAAACTACCCACAATTCACACCTTTTGAAAAATAAACAGAATTACATACAAAACGAGAACGCACTACGAAATGATGCATAAAACTGCGGTCTGCGGACAATGGAACGCTGACGCCATATTGTGCGGAGCTCCCTCCTTGCTTTTATTAAATGCCAACTAGGCTACGGTTTGTACTTAACTCAATTTTGATAGGATTTCGTATTGTCAGGTTAAATGAGGCTTTTACAAGATTGGACACGTTTAAAATCCATCTGATGTGAAGAGGTCATCGGTGCTTATATCTACTTAAATTATTCCCAACTACGTATGTTAAGTTTGGCTTAAAGACTAACTGGATTTGGATTTATGAATATGTTAACTGGAGTGAATGCTTATTAGACCTGTGTGAGTAGAATAGTGGCATTGTAGACTGCAAATTGTATGAGATTAGCATAAGCTTAATTTAACATCTTGTAACCAACTCTATCTAAAATACTCTATCTACCATCTATTCTACAATAGCACTTGTCTAGCTACACCGCAAAAGGATTTTTACCAACATAATAAAAAACACTTACTGGCGTCAAAAGTAAATAATGGTTTTAAAAATAAGTTACCTGCAACAAAAAGGTTTGGTTTAGTTTATATTATTATTAATAAACATATAGGAAAAAAATGTAGTGAGCAACGTTTTACGTTACGTTATTATATCTGAACCGTTGAATCAATATTTATAAATTTTTGTTAAGATTAGTGAAAGCCAGAAAACGACAAAGCCAAAATATCCCCAATTTAAAGGTTTGTAAGAAAATCAAATAATTAGGTATTCTAAAACCTGAGAAGGCTTTAATAATATGGTAAACTGGCTGCCTGGGTCCTGATCATGAATATCAACGCACATCTCAAACCGCTGGTCAGAAGATAGAGTCATAATTCTTATAATTTATGTTCTTTGCGAAATGTAAGAACTCCAGCCTCAAAGATGTAAAATAGGGAATGGAAGTTTCAACGCAGGTAAAACTGAGGGCAAAAGTTAGTAGACTAAATTTTAAATATTATAATAACGATGTACAATTTATTTAAAAATGAGGAATCTCACAGCGAATAAAATAACTCGCCCACATCTCTGTCAATAGAACAGGTGCCCAAAAAGATTGCAGTATTGCCACTTTGTATATTGAGATGTTAAATTTTCGACTTACGAAAAGGCCAGCCACGAATGCTTGAATCCACTTAAATCCCACGGGTCCCATGACCAACCCAAAACGGCAAAATTAAATTCACAACGAACACAAAACCAGAATCTATATTCAGAGAACAAATAACTCAAAACAGTACTAATAAAGATGAACCTCGATTAATTTCAAACCGCAAATCAAACAAAACAAACGATTTGTTTAAACAGCCAAAACTAACAATGGAAGTTTCAAGCACAATTTTCACCCAAGTTATCGTAATAAAAGCGTTGTATTAAGTGAATAATAGTCCTCTTGGGACGCCATATCACATTGTCATGCGTTCAACGTTATGTAAGGAATGTCCTACATTCTCTATGAAGAACTCATAATGCTTTATTGAAGTCAACATGTTTGTGGGTATTAATAAAACTGGGCCTTTGGCTTCAATGGTAGAAGTGATATCAGAAGTGTGGAGATTCTATGAATAATTTGTTGTAGCTTCATTGCATTCGATCTTGGATTCAATGGCGTTGGCTTATACTTAGGCGCTTGTGCTATTCAAATATGTAGTTAAAAAATCCAGAACATTAATATGGATTGCTACCAGCTCATTATTAAAAAGCAATTTCCTCTTCTGATACAGAAAAGGCACGTTTCATTTAATTGTTAATATTTAGAATCTCAAGAGCAAATATTATTCTTACATCTGAAATTGGCATGCCGTGAAACTAATTTAATTTAGTACTTATAACTTGAATTAATCTATGTTCATGGTACTGGCTCATTTTTTTTTTGGGAGTGGGAAATTATCAAATGACTGCTCCCGTCCTGGGTGCAGCGGGAGGGCGCGTTAGACTTTTACTGACTAAAACCCACCCATGTTCCTTCGGTTGCTCTTTATGTTCCGGGGTCACGGTAACTATTATAAACATTCCGCAACCTATAGACATTCCGCAACCTAAGGCTTAGAGTCTACGCAGATAAATTCAACTCTATTCAGCATAATTTGTCCATAGAAAGAACATTTTTGTATGAAGACGGAAGCGCGTCTGTTTTAATTTCGAGCTTGTTTGTTCAACTTTCGTATAATATTCCTGCATCACTGTTTGTCCATCTCACAAAGAACGGTGATAGCGTGTTCATAGCCTATGCGTTGACCCGACTACTTGGTAATATTTTTTTTTGAGGATGGGAAATTATCAAATAACTTTTCCCGCCCTGAGCGGGGCAGGAGGGAGTGTCAGACTATTACTGACAAAACCCCACCCTTGTTCCTTCGGTTGTCCTTTATGTTCTGGAGCCGCTGTAATAATTAGAACTATTCCGCAACCCCGGACTTAATAATATTCATGCAAAACTTGATTCAAACCTGTGCAGTACTTATTCAGTTTATTTTGGTCAAACATACTGACAAACTGACAAAATTCTAAAAACTATATGTTTTACTTCGACATCGTTTATTGAACATATTGTGTATCAAGGGCTTTTTTAATATTCAACGTACACTTTCGTTTTCTTTACGATTTTATTACACGTTTAGATACTAAGTTCACTGCGGATAGTAAATAATATTACCTTCTTATATCGTTCCATTTAAGTGATTATCTTGATCCTAATCCTGAACACGTGCCTTGAGATACCTAGTAAAGCTAAGTCTGTAATATTTTACGGTCTCTGGAGGAAGGTGGGCTACAAAACAGGTGGGAAGAAAAAGACAACAGAAAAAATGAGTACTACAAGTGAAAATAGACACACTTAAATAGGTTTAAGTATAGGTTGGGAGCGAATGTGGTTCATTCCAAAGTCATAGTAACTTATTTGTTAAACGTAGGTTTTATATAATTATTTTCATTTGGTAATGTGTGTCGTTGTGATCTTTTTGTCGCTTCATCTTTGTAGCCTTTTATAGTCGAATGCAGTCTAAAGCCTCGTCCCCACTAGGAACATTTGTCGAGCGACATATGTCCCCAGTGACATTGGGCGATGTCGGGCGACGTCGACGACATCGCCGCGACATTGTTGAAACTGTTCCTTAAAGCTGGTCTACAACGACGGTACCTCTGAAACACGGTACGCGTCGGGCCGCGTACATGGCAACCTGATCATGGACTTTGCTTAAGTCGCCCAACATCGCCCAACATCGCCCGATGTCACTGGGGACATACATGTCGGTCGACAAATGTTCCTAGTAGGTACGAGGCTTTAGACTGAAGTCGGCTGTAACTGCCAGAAGACTCTACAGAAGTTTTGTTTAGCTTGGGATCAGATACTCGTGTGTACTTGTCCCAAGATTATTATTATTTTATTTCTTCTACATACTCGACTAGTAACCATTGCGATCAGCTTTCAATACTAAAATTCAGAAAGGAGATGGATCTTTTGTATCTGCCTACTTCGTGAGTAAGGTGAGATAGCAATTCCATATTAGTAAACATTTGCTTAGTCCCAGCTCCAACCATTACCTAATTAATCGACCGACGAACATTCATGCCAACAATGTAGTCGAAATCGATACTTTAGGTACGTTAATTGATGAAACTAACACAAATAGACTAAGAAGTTTATCTTAGACATCACAGACATCGGTGAAGGAAAACATCGTGAGAAAAACCTGGACTTGTAGTTAATATAAGTCCGAAATCGCCAACCCGCCTTGAGCAAGCGTGGTGATCAATGCTCGTGCCTTCTCTGTATGAGAAGAGGCCTTTGCCCAGCAGTGGGACAGTTATAGGCTGGTATTATTATTATTATAATACAAATAATAATTAATGAGTACGTCTAACGTTACAATTTATAGAAAAGTTTTACAAACCTGGAGTCAAAATAGTTTCATGGTTGGTACAGGGCTAATGGAGGCCATACACGCTAGGTTTTGCATGATGGTTTTAGCCGTGCATGCATAACCGACAGGCAAGCCCTAGCGTGTATGTGATTAAACTGTACAGTTATCGGTGCATGTAAACTCGGTTATGCTTGTCGGTTTTGCATGCACAGTTATAACCATCATGCAAAACCTAGCGTGTATGGCCTCCATAATAGTTGAATAATCAATAACTAAAAAAAATTAACCTCCTCCGAAATTATTATGATCGCTATTGCAGCTAACAAAATATTTGACAACTTAAAAATGGCGGGACGGTTTTGATTAAACACCTAAGAACCATTGGTAGATAAAAAACTTTCAAATAAAATAAAGCTTTAAATCGTTTCACACGCTTAAGAGCAACAGTGCCTCAGACAAACAGACAGACACACAAACCAACAATTATCAGAAAATATTGAAACACCTACGTATCTTATTGACTCAGGGGTTAACAAAAATGCCCCAAACGTTCACCCAAAAGCTGAAAGTTTTCGAGTTATGCTAAATCTTTAGTCCTATACGACACAATCAACATAAAAATACTTACTGTATATCATTTAACAATGTTTTTGTCAGAGCCAGCAATGGTCATAATAGGGTTTTAACCTTTCGACGACCAAGCGTTAGCCGGCTGTCGCGCTGCTATTTTCTTTCTATATTGTGTCTTGAACCACGTGTGTTCGAAGGTTTTAATAAAGAAGACGAAACGTGTCATCCATTTTAAGTTTATTGACTATACACAGAATACAATACATTTCTAATAGGAAAGGAAAATCACCATCATCATCATCTACCAGAAATCTACTCATCGTTGTCTACCAGAATATTCAGGAAAGTAGTCATGACCCTATGCACTGAGGAAACCGATACAAATGCAAATCTTTTTTATTCGTCAATGTAGGTGTAAGTGTACAATACAAAAGGTGTTATAGTTGCCGATGAGATGAGAAATAGGAATGACAAGAGGAATCTGTAGAACATGAAGTGCTTATAACATATTGTGCTTATAAAGCAGAACTATTAACATTTTGTGCACAAAAGTTTTTGGGTGAAACCCTATTCTATCCTTATCTAGTATTGGTAATACAATAATGTTGATTGAAAAAAGAGCAAAATCAAATAATATTATTTGTTACAATAAGACCTAAACACATTATCGAACGTAATATACAAGACCATGATGAATCTAGTCGTTCCTTTTAAAAGGTAGTTTTACCTGAAGAAGAATGGACATGGAACTCTATACTTCTATCTAATGAAATGTAAGATACCAATGAGTTTTCTGTTTGTATTGAACAATTTATAATACGTGCGGATGTACAGATAATTGTAAATTACAAAGGCGATGCATGAAATCCACTGAAACATTAAGTTCTGCCAATTTAATGGTATTACAGCACAAGAATAGATCACATACATCAAAGATGAGACAATCAATCAAATACAAGCTAATCAAACTACGAACACAAATAATGAAACTGACCTATCGCACGTAAAAACACAAATAGACAGACAAGTATTCAAGTCGTAAACCAAATTAGATAAGGTATCTCTTATGAAAGACACAGATTCATCAAGCGCTACAAATGTGTTTTTGATGATCAATAAAGTTTTAAGTCCTGAGCATAAATATTTACACGTAGTAATAAAGATATACACGTCAGTATGAATGTTGAAAACGAAGAGCAAATATCCAAAAATAGCAAAGAATATACCTAATAAAGAAGAAGATTATAAACATACAGCAAAATCAGAGATAAAATAAAAAGACTTCAATCATAAAGATAATTCAATTCTACTGAAGCGAAAGCAAGCAAAATTCTCGACAACATTAAAGAAAGTTACCAGAATTTTGTTTAGCTGAATTGCGTGTTTTCTATATAACGTCTTAGATACACACGCAACGCAGGCTATGTACACATTAAAGTTTATTTGGCAAGCAAAGCTCCCTATACCGTAGGAATCGTTTGCCGAACTGCGTAAGAATTATACAAATATTTTGCTCAAATAAATATTATGAGGTAGAATAAATGTAATCATTTAATGTTGGGTTTGTGTGTGCTGAGTTGTGGTTTTTTTTTAATGTGTTTAAAAGCATCGCAATGTATTGCTAGTCGATTTTTAACATCATTGGCGTCTTCCAAAGGGAACTTATGAGTAATGAGCAACTTCAAACAGTAATGGTGTAAAAAAAATATAGAACCTTCAAATAAAAAAGCCGCATTAAATTCAGTTCACCCGTTTAAGAGCTACAGTGCCACAGACAGACACACATACATAGCGGTCGATCTTATGTCCCCGCTCTTTATACGTCGGGGTTTAAAACTATAAATCTCGAAAGGTCATTAAACAGATTTTTGTGACAAACCCATACTAATATTATAAATGGGAAAGTGTGTCTGTCTGTCTGTCTGTCTGTCTGTCTGTTTGTCTTTCTTTCACGGCAAAACGGAGCGACGGATTGACGTGATTTTTTAAGTGGAGATAGTTGAAGGGATGGAGAGTAACATAGGCTACTTTTTGTCTCTTTCTAACGCGAGCGAAGCCGCGGGCAGAAGCTAGTAAACAAATAAAAGAAAAATCTTTGGTTTTACTTACATAAAAAGGCAAAACAAGGCTTCCTGTTCATAGGAGCGGAGCGAAGCAGCGGTGAGCGAGAAAAAAAATCCACGAATAGGATCACGCGAGCGAGAATTTTATGCAATTCTATAGGTGGATTTTTGATTCACTCACCGCTCCGTTGCCTCAATCCGCTCCTATCGACGGGCAGCCTAATACTTGCAATAAACCGCCTTAATAAAACGTCGACTGGGACGTCATGCAACAACCAATCATCATAACCTATTCTACGATAATAAAAACAATTTTATAGTCTTCAATATAAAGAAAGACTATCTTGCAGCTGGCAAAATTATTTTTATCAGCTTATTACAATATCGCGATGAAATTAGAGGCTGACATACATGATAATGAAACAAAAAAAATATCTTAGGACAACTTACAAAATGGGCAACCACTGTAACTTTATCCCGGACATCAGAAACATCGGTAAATATTGTGAGGATATCTTGCAAGAGTACTAATAAATGCTTTGTTTGAAATTTGATATAAATCGATGGTATTAAAATAAAAGTGTAATCTTGTTACATTCAACTTTATAGTTAAATTTTATAACTTTTCATCGACCAAGCGACAGCGGGCTGTCGCGCTGCTTTTGTCTTACTATTGTGTCTTGAACCAAGTATGTTTGAAGGATTAATCCGTTGGGATTCTTTAAAATCACGTAATGCTATAAATCTTCAAGCAGTTCTAAGAAGAAAGATTACGACTATTCATGACAAACAGGGAACACACAACAAACCAATCCTGCAAGAGTTTTTTACTACTTTTAAGAAAACAAAAAGCAATTCGAGAGTCCTTCGTAACTTTCGATCTTCAAACACGCACTTCGAGACACAATAGAAAGACAATAGCTGCGCGACAGCCGGCTGTCGGTTGATAGTCGAAAGGTTAAAAAGCAACAAATGTCGTACAACGTTATAAAAACGATCTAAAACATAATATGTAGTAACGTAATCTCCTCGCGTCAGGGCCGCAGTCATTGAGCGCTCGTTACGGTCACAATTGTGAATGGACACGATATGATCTTACGTAACGTAACACGTTAGGGTTCTCTGTGATTTAAACTGTTGCGATACTCTAGTGTTTTCTACAGTTCAATGAACAGAAACGAATAATAATAATCCTGATACAGTAAAGAAGATACGAAACGAAGAAATACTAGAATAGTAATAATACTGGTACAGCAAAGAACATACTTTCTAAGATTATGAACATAATACCAGCCTATGCCCCACTGCCGAACAAAGGCGGATTGGCGATTTCAGACTTATCCATACTAATATTATAAATGGGAAAGTGTGTTTGTCTGTCTGTATGTTTGTCTTTCTTTCACGGCAAAACGGAGCGACGAATTGACGTGATTTTTTAAGTGGAGATAGTTGAAGGGATGGAGAGTAACATAGGCTACTTTTTGTCTCTTTCTAACGCGAGCGAAGCCGCGGGCAGGAGCTAGTATTATTTATAAATTCAGATTTCTCTGGCCTAGACAAACTTAGAAGGTAAAAGTCGAAATAAAGTTACATGAGTCAAATTGGCACTTGCCTAAAATCATAACACTCCGTTTCGGGAGGAGTCGTGTAAATAAAATCTCTTCAGAAATATTAGTGAAAAATAGTAATACTATTCTGCAACAAAACCAACAATCAAAACAAACAACCAAAACTGACACATTTACTTAAAGACCATTTCTAAGGTAACTATCACAATTTATTGTCGACAGCAAAGAAAAAAAGAATAATACAATAAATTTTATTTATCAAGGAAAGGTAAAATAAAACGGCCAAATCCGGACAGAATCTGATGGCACAGCTATTAAAAGGACCCAAACCTTTCCTATTATCTGCAAGACTAGTATTTTTCTACCGATTCATTTTATCTTGAAACGCAGACACCAATTAAAAGTCAGCGTAAATGACTCTGACATTATGTAGGATTGTCGTTTTTAATTACTCGTTCATTTTAGATGATTACGTTTTTCCGCTGCATCGGTAGGCATTTTACGCACTATCATCAAGTATTTGGTTTTACTGTCTTGATGCTCCTTTATTTGATGCTCGGTTCACACAATCACAGAATTCATTGAAATACAATTTTGTGGACAATTCGTAATTAATTAATGTAATAAATAATACCAGCCTATTGCTGTCTTACTGCAGGGCAAAGGCCTCATCTCATACAGAGAAGGCACGAGCATTTATCACCACGCTTGCTTAAGGTGGATTGGCGATTTTGGACTTATATTCCATACAAGTCCAGGTTTTCTCACAATGTTTATCTTCACCGGACATTATTAATTTATTTTAAAATTGGATGCAATGCTATTTTTAACATGCGCGCTCATGTTAGCACTTCGAATCAGCTAAATTGTGAGAACGGTGTTTGATATTTCAATTTATTCTGATGAGCTAGCGGTATATATTGATGACTTGATGTAAGGCTCCGCTATACAGGGTCAGGTAGCATTAACGCGCTGTTATTATTAATCAGTTTTTTTTTGTATTTGTGTCCAATACGCTAATACACATGTATGGTAAAGTACGTCACTTATATTATAAATGAAAAAGTTTGCAAGAATGATGGTTTGAATATTTGTTACTTTTGTGTACAACAGTGAAATTAACTAGTGTACAGACCCGACAGATATAATTTAAGTTTCTCTACAACCAAAAAAAAAAACATTGTAACCTGATTTTAAATTGTATTTAAGATAACTAAAATTATATCTGACATGTCTGTATACTAATTAAGTTTGCTGGTTGTACATTCACAAAAATATTGTCTCCTGCGCAGTTGGCTTATATTTGTTAAGATTGTAATTAAGCCAGGAGGACATTATACTTGTACCTAAATATTCTTCTCTATAATTACCAAGAACTACTCAAAATCTTTAAAATATTTAAAAATGATTATGAAAACTGTAGTCAGTTTGCGTTGTAAGGTTTCTTATTACATGCTATTATTATAATAACGGTAGCATTATATCGTTATTCGTCTCATAATAATATTGTCTATAATGAATGAAGTTATAGACTTTTGAAAGAAAAACGTTGTTTGTACAGTCAGAAAAGTAAATAAGTATGCAGAGCTGTTAGATTAAATTTAGGTTTTCTTGAACAACAATGGACGTACCTATGTCAAAAGAAATTAAAATGAATTTAAGTGCTAATTTTATTTTCTACTTCAATTAGAAATTAAATCCGAAAACTATCTACCGGTTTTCGAGAAAATTTATGTCACATTTGATACCCTGGATACGCATAAATTTGGCTGACGGTACGTGCCCATAAACGTAGAACATAAGTGTTCTTCATCAAGACATATAATAATTATACCGTATTCATGATACCCACGTCATCTTGACAGCTCATAAGACGTGGATCCTGGATGTCTGTGTATACTTGACAGAACGGATTTCTGATATTGCTTACACGTCCAGGTATAAGCAATATTGGGTCACAATTTCGTATGACATTATCGTCCGTACCTGCGTCAGCTGGGAATAATTTTCTTATTAGTATGGATATAATTGTGAGTAGCAGCGCTATTCTGTGAAAATCTACCTCAGTTCTTTATTAAGGTGACTACGAGGTCACTTGATAGCCAGTTTATCTTAAGGTCACTTTAAGTTGGCCCTCTTATTGGCATTGCTATTAATAAGTTTTGGGGTGAGACAAAATTACTACATATTGTATACTTACAGAATCCTTGTAAAATACCATAATCATACTGATAAAACAATATTTTAAGGGCCTGTTTCACAATCTCACAATAGACTTTAAATCCGTACTAATTCCGTACTATCCATACTAATATTATAAATGGGAAAGTGTGTCTGTCTGTCTGTCTGTTTGTCTTTCTTTCACGGCAAAACGGAGCGACGAATTGACGTGATTTTTTAAGTGGAGACAGTTGAAGGGATGGAGAGTAACATAGGCTATTTTTTGTCTCTTTTTAACGCGAGCGAAGCTGCGGGCAAAAGCTAGTTACCTATAAATGCGAAAGTAACTCTGTCTGTCTGTCTCTTCTTCACGTCTTAACCACTGAACCGATTTGAATAAAATTACAGGTACAGATATAGTCTGGGACCCGAGAAAGGACATACGATAGTATTCATCCTGGAAATCCCCCGGGAACGGGAACTATTATTTCACGCGGACGAAGTCGCGGGCAAAAGCTAGTACCAGATATATTCAAAAAAGGAACCGAATTTGTATGAAATTATCATCCACCTATTTTATTCAGAACTTATCAGAAGACTTTGAAGCAGACCCTTAGTAAGACAGGCTCTCCGATTTTTGACTACTCATTCCAACTGTAAAAGATTTTAACTCATTCATAATCTCAGAATGAGCTAAAAACGTGTAAAAATGCAGTAGAAACCGACTGATACAGTTCAAGGACACAAGCCCAATGTCCAGTACATAACTTCCAAGAACAGGGAGAATTAATGGTTCCACCTACTGATAGGATTTGAGATAGAGGACAGAAATTACAACAGCTCTAGTCTATTAGGCAATCAATATTCTATTTCATTTAGTTATAGTTTTATCAGAAGAATTTTCAGAAGTACTGAGCTCTTTGTGAATTATAGTCCATCGTCCATCGATATAAAAAAGCCCCATGTTTTCATCTAACTTTGAATTAAGTTTTAGGTGCAAGCGACCCTAAATCGAGTGAATCTAATAAATCGTCGCTTTTTAACACCTTTCAATTTTCAGGGGGAATTTTCAATATTGGAATCACGTATGCAGGCACTTTGAAAGGAAACCTTTTTATATCATTTTGCGCATCAGAAAATTTAATCACGGTGCTTTGAATGGAGAGTATAATAACTTAAAATAAAGTAATTTATTATAAGTTTAATGTATTTTACTAAATTACTTCTTGATCGTTTATTTTATTTTTAGAACTAGCTGCTGCCCAAAACTTCGTCAAAGCATCAACAATTCTTTGCCAAAATCACTGTTGCTTATCCCACAAATATAGGTATTGAATCCACCTCTTGGTAATATTCATTTAAAATGAAACGCTGGAGCAGAGATTGTCTAGTCGTACTATAAATAATATCTATTTACTTTTAAAAAACCCTTGTTATTTCGTAGTAGACACGAGTGAAAACTATGCTATACTTTTTAAGTTTATCCCAAACAAACAAAAGTTCTAAAAACTATATTTTTGGCTTTGGCATCGGTTAGCAAACCTTCACCTAAATTTACCAACTATTTTTTTTTATATTAAATGTATGTACACTTTTCACTTCATTACGATTTTATTATATGAAGATATATTTACAAAATATTTAGTAGTTGCTTGACTTTTACAATTTGGAATGACGGCTCGTAGGCTTAATTCCCAGGTAAGGCTAAGCGTTAATTAGGAATTTCCTTTGTTGTCATTTGTAGATCTTTCCTCTGAACTAGGATGTTGAAATCTGATAGGCAGTCGCTCCAAGTTGATCACTGATATTCTGGTTAGGTTAGGACTGGTAGCCGACTCCAATATTTATGTAGTTCAAAAAGTCTTACCTGATGATGAATTAACAAATATCTTGGGACAACTCACACAAGGCCATCTGATCCCAAGCTAAACAAAGTTGTGTGAAAGTTATTATAGATATATTGCAGAAAAACACTTGAAAACCATGACTTTCGGCTTAGCGGTCAAGGTCACAAACCACTAGACTAACAGGCCTGTCAAATTAACAATCAGTGCTCTACTATAAAAAGTATTGAACCTTTACGTTTACAATGTTTTCTAAAACGAATACACGTCAAAGCAACAATTCTTTTACATACCTAGTGTAAGAAAACCTGTAAAATACAAAAATGAACATATAAAAGACGCTAACCAAAATTCTCGACAAAAATAAAACGTTCCACTCGACTTGACGTAATGACGAAAATTGGTAGACAATGTTTGGTTGCGTATGGTGCGAGTGATAAGACTTTGGATGGCACAGTCACACCGGAGCGGATGACTTGCGTGTTGCATATTGCACGGTACACACGACAACGATTTATCGCTACGATTTGTCTGCGCAGTTCGTTTGTGCAGTTATATTGAACGTGTGGATGAAAATCGACGCAGATATTGTGGTCGTGTGGACGATCTTTGAGCATTTGATAATGCAGAAATCAGCGACGCAGATAAATTGTTGTCGTGTGTATCGAGCATTATGGTCGAAACTGCAGTCAGTGATTGTACTGACAGGTCCACTATCTAATGATCTCTTCAGGCTTGTTTTATGGCCTATACCTATAACTAAGCAAGGGTTGGCTAGTTTAACCATATCCAGAATATTTCTGTATTTTACGTGCCTATCAGATTTGTAACGACTGTGGTAAAACTAAACGTAACGATCGACTTTTTGTGCTTTATCAAGGACAGGGCACGTCAACTTTCTAATAGAAAAACTCAATAACGCTACCTTACGACTATTAGACCACCGGGTCAGTCAGAACAAAGCATTTAAATGCACCCATAAAATACTTCTACAATTAATTATGACAGCAATAGATGCGTTAATTTAAATTTTAAATCATTTCCGACACGATTGACTGCATTCATATATGTTAGTCTGGCCATTAGCAATCATTAATTAATTATTTGTCTGCCTTTTAATACTGTGTGTCGGACCGTAAATATTCATGTTTTAATTAGCTAAATAAATGTAATCGCAACGTTTTGAATTGCGTTACAAATAAACAAACTATTAATTCCATTAGTCTAAATGCTTTTAATTTCGATTATTGTACGCTGTTTTGATTTTGTTTTGGCATAAGTCGCTTCTAATTCGGAATTTGTATAACAGAAACGAATGCAATGTTAAAACTGTTTATATAATTATTTATTAAATACCTTTTTACATTCTAGATCACAATAGAAGTAATGTTAATTAAATTGGTTGTGTTTGTAGAGAATTATATTTTAAAGTCAACACAATGGCACCTTTTAGTGTTATAAATAGTTCCACATTTAAATTCCTGATCTTTTGAAAGTCGGGTGTAATCAGGTGGGATTCAACCCAAAAGTTATTTATTAGTTAGTTGTTAGGCCTGTTGGTCTAGTAGTTTGCGACCCTGACTGCTACGACGGAGGTCGGGGGTACGATTCCCACCCAGGACAAACCTGTGGTGAGCGTGATTGTTTGTGAGGGAACGGTAGCTGTAGTTCACATTGCAATATATACCGCCACATCATAGTCGTGTCAATATGATAGGATGGGAGAATATTGAGTTGCGTGTCTTGATGTTGTTTAGAACGCTAGCAACCTTTGATCTTTATCACGAAGCACGTGCAAATCTTTTCCGCCATCTTTTGTTTATGCTTTAGGAGAAAATTGATAATTTTTTCCTTAACCATAAAGACAAAGTTTTATTATTAAGTCAAAATTATATCAAAGTGCCTCTTTTTCCGGATAAGATAAGAGTCATTTTCGTATAAAAGTTCTGGGTATACCTCTAATATACCCGGTTCTAAATTAAACAACAGTCAAGTATTCAAGGGAATTCATATAAATTCTAACTATGCCCGGACCTCCATTCGAGTGGAAACTTTTTAGTTTTCAGAGCCAAATAGTACCAGTTGGTGGTAATGTGGAATACATTATATCTCTCTGCCAAAAATCTGGCAAGCAAAGTTATTTCAAACTTTAACACTAGTTTTGATTTCACCAAACAATCAGATTTAATGGTTACCTGTATTGATATCAAGTTGACGTGTTGCGGAATGTTTATAGTGGTTACCGTGACCCTGAAACATAAAGGGCAATCGAAGGAACATGAGTGGGTTTTAGTCAGTAAGAGTCTGACACGCCCTCCCGCCGCACCCAGGACGGGAGCAGTCATAGGATGATTTCCCACTCACCAAAAAAAATATATATATCAAGTTGACGTTGCGTGACAGAAAAGACATACTCTCATCATCATTAGCAGTCTGTGTTAGTCTATTGCTAGACATAGGCCTTTCAATTTCTTGTCTAATATTGAGAAATACCCTCCATACAACTCATACAAGACTAGACGTGAGATGACGGGGTGTGGACGACCGGGAATAATGCGTTTTGTTCGTCCACAGTGTAGACGAACCGAACGCAACATTCCCAGTCGTCCGCAGTGTGGACGACGGGGTGTGGACGAGCGGGAATGGCTCCATTTTATTTGTGGCACTACCAGATTGGCGCCACCTTGGTATCCTAAAAGCTGATTTCACATTAAACATGTCTCAATCCAGTCCAGCATCCAGATCCAGCGGATTGAAACATGATTAAAAATCTAAAATAAATAAATAGCTTAGGACAACTCACACACGGTCATCTGATCCCAAGCTAAGCAGAGCTTGTGTTATGGTAACCAGACAACTGATGTACATACTTATATACTTTCTAAATATGTACATATTATAGATAAATTACACCCAGACACAGAACAAACAATCATGCTCATCACACATAGTTTGTCCTGGGTGGAAATCGAACCCACGGCCTCCGGCTTAGCAGTCAGGGTCACTAACCACTAGACCAATCGACCCGTCAAATTACATTAATATAGTCAGTGCTGATCAAGCGCCGGAATCCAGTGATGCTGGCGCCAGCTACCGTATCATTAAAAATCAGCAAATATATCGTCGTATCCTACGAATAGGGGCGTAACTGCAAAACAGCTACTTTTCAGGGGACACTTTTTTGTGTTTAATTAAATTAAATGTGAACAAATATGTATTAGTGGTTTTATATAATGTGTATTAATATTTTATGGATGTGTTAGCATTATTTTCAATAAATTATCTTTACATTTTATACGCATTTTGTCCCTTAATTCCTTATTCTCCGTTGTGTTAAGGCTTAGGTTGACTAAATTTGAGCAATAAGTTACATTATGTCTTTTATCTGCGGAAATGTCGAGGCCACAATTGCCTTTATGCCCTATTTATATTTATATGATGCAGGTTTTCTTTGGTTTTCATAGAAATTTGTGTATAATAACTATTTTACCATAAATAGTAACACGTGAATGTAATAAAAGAAAATGATAAAATCATAAAAAATAATTCGAAATAAAATATGAATTTTGTTAATACAATTATTTGCTTTGGTAAAAAATATATGTTTTAAAATAATTCGGTCATTTTAATAACCGTAATGATTAATTTAATTTATATATGTGATTTTATATGTAAAATAGTATAGAATCACAATCGGACCCTCCTTAAATTAATACTGTAAATAATCAAAATCAGTTCTTAAAATCAAATTGCACGTTATAAAACCCAATAATGTAGTATGAAAATTAGTGTTTGAAATCAAATTTCACGTAATCAAAATCGTATATCGTAAATCAAATAAAACGTAATCGAAATCAAGAAAAATCGAATTTCTGGCAGTATCAACGAAGAAGACAGTTGTCTTCTTCGTTGATACTGCCAGAAATATTAGCATTACCAGCTCATGAGGCAATGTACTAAAGAATGTGTAGTTTTGGTCAAAAACAAAATTAAATTTAAAATTGTTGTCAAAGAAAACTGCCGGAATCCCGTAAGCACCTACACACATCAGAAAAGTTTTAAATCACTTTGATACTACGGTTTTTTTGTTAATAATCTCCATACTTTTAATAACAAAAGAATTTGAAGTATCAATTGTTTTTCTGTATAAAAAGAGATGAAATCCTTGTTTACATTTATTCAGAAATCTAACAAACTTGAAGCGTTTTGTCTGAGTTTTAGAGGATTATTAGAAGTTTTGCAAGCAAGAATCGTTACTTTTGATCAAGAAGGACATTCTACGAGAGGAATATCACGCAGAATGGCTGTATCCATATCCTGTGTCGTGAACACGTTAAGGAGGTATCACGGCGTGGATAACTTTGCTGATCAACTTCGCAGTGGTCGTCCAACTGTTGCTCAGAAGCGCAACATCAGATTGCTGACCGAGGCTCTACAATCAATGCCACTAAAAAGTGATTGAAATTTTGTTTGAGTTTTTCCTCTTGTGCAAAATTTTCTTTTATTTAACTTTATCTAAAAGTTTCTTGTCAGATTAGGTAGGCTATTAAACAAGGTTTATTTTAATCTGCTGTTGGTGTCTTAACAAAAAGTTAATGGAATATTAGTTATTTATAGGTTTAATTGAAATATCCCTAGATCTAGAGTAGTTACCTCGACCTCGGAACATAAAGAGCCACCAAAGGAACAAGGGTGGGCTTAAAAAATCTGACTCTAAAGGCGGGAGAATTCATTTGATGATTTCCCATTCATAAAAAAAGAGAGGAAATATCTTATAATAAATAAAAACAATTTCTTAATAAATGTTGACAATATTTAGTTAAATCCTCTTTTGCTTTCAATTATTTGTTAGTCGAAAATTGGATTAGAACTTGGTTTTTGTTTTAAAAGTTACTTATATTTTTAGTTTTAGTAGGAATATTTTTATTTAAAAAAATGATGCTTAAGAAACATTCTTTTAAAAACAGAAATTTAAAGAATACCTATTCCTCTTTATGCTAGTGACCTCTAACTATTATGATGTGTGTATAATATGAAATAGATCGAACAAATAACATCAATGACCGTTAACCGTAACATATAAAATACATTCTTCTTCAAAATTTTAAGAAAAAACGTAATGTAATTAAAACAGCGTAATTGTGATTTTCTTGCGGAATGCTAATAATGCGGCCACAAATGCTTTTATATCAATTTTCAAGCAACAGAAAAAAGACCTAAGTGTACTTAAGTCCCAAATCAGAAAAAGCATGTTATTGTGAAATCAGTGTTTGAATTACAAAAACATAATTTGAACTTAGAAGAAAGACACAAACGTAATAAGGGCTTCGTTTCTTCTATACATACGCAATATAGTCATTCCATAGAAAATGGTCAAAATCACCATAAGGGTGTTTTTCTATGTACCCTATATTGAAAACGAACAAGTAATTAAAATACAAGCTAATAGGCTATGTATTTAAAAATCAGATTACGCTCGCCGTAACAAACACTCTCCGCGTTCCGCCGAAAAGTAGCCGAACGGCGCTAGCACCCACTCCCCGCGCCCGCACACCTCCACTTCTCACGAAAAACGAAGGCGCATCGGCGGTTGTGACTTTATTCTTCGTTGAAAACCTAGTGCTTACAATTGTGGCTTTTTAGAAAACCTAATTAATTGATAACCTGTACTGTTTTTAATTGTTTTGTCGAACTGGTATAATGTGGTATGATGAGCAGAATTGAATTAGGCAATAAAAGAAAAAAGCCCCTATGTTCGTTAGGGCACTATTCGTAGGATACGACGATATGAGGCCCTTTGTATAAAAACTCGCGTGCAATACCGCAGGAAGAAACTGCTACTTTTACATGAAACTAAATTATTAACTAATCGATATAAGCCTAAGCTCCTAACTTGGACCAAAATCGTTAAAATTATTTATCACTACGGCTGTCAGTGGCAAGATTTAGTCACATTGTGTGCATCTGAGCGGCAGACTTTTGTCTCCGAGTGTTGTCATGGGATCAATGGGGTTTTCTTACTCCGTCACTGTCCAATGTATTTGTAGGAACACCATAAATTGCTGATTTCTCGAAGCACCTATTGTTTTAAGACTTATATAGATAACTATGTACATGTCTAATTGTAAACCCTTTTGATTTAGCCAGTTAACTACATGTAAATAATCATGACATAATATATCTTTTTTTTTTCAAAAAATTAAAAAAATACATAACATACAAAAATTGTTTCTATTCAGTTTTTTACCTAACGTCACCGTTGGTTTAAAATAAATCCGAACACGACCAAGCAACAGCCGGCTGTCTGTCTGTGTTTGTTTCGAATCAAGTGTATTTGAAGGATTAAGACAGAAATCGCCAATCCTCCTTGAGTAAGCGAAGAGGCCTTATTCTATATTCGTACTTTCGAACGAAACACATGGACATTACTTTGGAAATACGTGCTCACATAATCTTTATACATATAATTCTGCTGTACGTGTGTATGTCATTGAACTCCTCCTAAACGGCTTGACCGATTTAAATGAATTTTTCTGTATGCGATTAAGTGGCGCCCTGGATGGTTTAGATTCACAAATCAGCCCGGCAGATGGCGGATGGCCGGATCTCGGAAACGGCCTTAACGATTTCGCTGAAAATTAATATGTGGGGGTTTTCGGGCACGAGAAATCGATCTAGCTCAGTCTTATGTCTGGGGAATCGCATGTTTTCGAGTTTTCTCTTTCGCAATATTTCACGCATTGGAGCTAATTAGGCTATATTTATTGTAATCTTTTATCTACCCGTGCGAAGCTGGGACGGGCCGCTAGTGTCTAATAAAAATTTTAATAATAATAAAACAAATTGAATCGTAAAGAAAATCTTAATTAAATTATCGCAATACGGCTCTCAAAAACTTCAAAAAAGACACCATTTATGTTCTATGTTTATAGCCTTAGACAAATAGACTTTATTATTATATAGATTTTCATCTCAGTATAAACAAAATAGCTCATCTGTGTTGTGAAAAGTAAAATAAGGGGCAATTTAAAGTAAATACACCTATAGGTTGTACAAAATATTGTTATCTATGGTCTATTCTGTAAAAATATTCCTAAATTTTAACAATACCTTTTATTTTTTATACTTTTACCTGTCTCTCTCCGTAAAAACTAAAAGGGTACTGACGCTTTTAAAATATTATCATACTAGCTCTTTTTAGTAACTTGGTTTTCCGATATTTTAGTAGTCTTTATAGCCTTCAGAGATAATGTAGCTTTCGATCGGGTCATTCGTCCCGGAGATTGCCGTCTACAAACAAAAAACAAACTTTACTATTTTAATATATTTACTACCACAGCTTAACATGATTAGAAACGGACTCTCAATATTTCTCTACTATAAATTATTGTGTAGGTATTAAACACACACCAACATCAGTGAAACACTTTGTCTTTTTGCGGAAACGATATGAATATTCGTTTAATTTGTATTTTTCGAGCTCATCACGAACAGACAAACTGATATAATCAGGCAGATATAGTAAGAAACTTTGCTTGAATGTTTTAAAAAACTTTGAAATACTAAAGAAAAGCAACCTTGCGTACAATATTGACAGACATCAGACATTTGCAATATCCTTCATTGTTATGATGGTATTCAGAAAAAGCCATTAAAATGCAATAAAAGCGACGCCATGGCAGATACACATCTACAATGAAGATACTATTACATCTAAACGATGTTTGTTATCCATTAATGTTTTTATTTTGAATCCATTTGATCGCGTCGCCTTTATTTTAAATGTTTTCTGGATATTTCTCACATTTAATTTGATTCGACGAACATTACAGAAAAAACAGAATGAAAATAAACTGATCTGCCAGGGTTTCTAACGTCAAATACGCGGAATCAGACCAGAATAATTCAGTAAAACAGAATACCTCACAATATGCCTGTCAACAAAGGCGTATTCTCAATATTATTTGAGACAAGTCTTTATTAGCAAGCCCCCAAAACACCTCTAACTAACCATACTTACTCAAGGTTTTGAAATTGTGACCTGGTCCTCAATTCCAGTTAAGACCTTTGAAGCTTTAGTTCAGGCCTTGCAAGGCCTCGGGAGGCCTTTGCTATGCAGTTCACGTCCACCTGCCTTTGAAGGATTATTGCTAACTTAGTGTCCATCTCAATATCTAATGTGATTTGCTCTGTCATGGTTGGTGGCAGGTCAAAGTTTTGATTATGAATTTTTCATTATATTTAATGAAAGTCTAAATATTTACTAAGCTGATCTTTGCGGTTCCAATCGCGTTATATATGTTAGGTCTGGTGACAGCTCGCTCTCGTGGGACAGAGTGTAATGTTAATAGCCTATGTTACGGGCTGCTAACGCAGCTTAATACTGGTAAAAGATTTTTTATATCTGTTCAGTAGTTTCATAGGTGTTCCAGCGGTTTTACTCAAGTTTTGTTAGGTTTTTGGTTACTGCTTTGTTAAACTGGTTTACAAAGAAAGGACGTTGAGTTTCTTGCTTGTTCTTTTGCCAAGAACAAACCTACCTACACTTTTAAACAAACAACTAGCGCCACCTTTCGGACTAACTGGTGGCCTTTTTGACAATTCATAAACACCCGTAAACCAGGCCTCACACTACGACGCAACATTTAACACGCATTGAACATTTACCTCGCCACAATTGTTGCGCCACAATTTATCTTCCTGGAATTTTCACAACTATGTTGGGGTCGGCTTCCAGCCTAACCTGATTCAGCTGGGTTTAATGTGAAGCGACTGACTCAGAAACCACCGCAACCCAGTAAACATGGCGACACGGTACCATGGTTAGACTAGACAATTGCTGCGCCGCAATTGTTTGCTCCTAATAAATTGCATACATTCGCTCGCAACCAATGTGTTTTTAGTAAATGGGCTCTTATAAATTTGTGGCGCTGCATTTACGCGATACAAATATATGCCTGATGCGCGGCCTGCTTAAATGGTCTAAGCGAAATGTTGAATTTTTTATGTCAAGCCGTAACAGTCAAGAGATGACGAATTTCAACAGATCGTTGGAAATGCTTTGTTGTATAATAAATCAAAAGCACGGGTAATAGCGCATAGTGTGTATCTAAAGTTAGTGAGCCGCGTAACTACCAAAAATATACAGGCTTTAAAGCGATTAATGTCGCCTCTGAAAGCAATATTTGGTGGCCCATTATTCTAGCTCAAATTCCGCATGTAATTTTGCCTGCAATGTTCATCAACATACATGTGAGCGGCAAATTTTATGGCACGCATAATGGTACATATCAATTATGTTTATGGTTATGTTGCATATAATATGTATTTGTTGAGGTTTAGCGACAAAAAGCGGCTTGATGTGCAAAATAAAATTTAAATAAGGTCTTCTTCTTCTTCCTGCCCTTATCCCATTGTACTTGGGGTCGGCGCAACATGTCTTTTTTTTCCATGCAAACCTGTCACCCGTCATGCTATCACTTACCCATTTCTTCTTCGTCACACATTCCATCCATTTTTCTTCGGTCTTCCTCTCCTCTTCCAACCCTCTACATTCATACTCATAACTGTCCTAACTAAAATTTACATAAGGTGTTAATTAAAAATTATAAAAACCCCTGTCACCGTAGTTCAGAAATGAAATGAAATGAAATGTTCAGATCGCGACTTCAGCTAAGAAATGGGTTGATTACTTCGAAACGTTTAGACCTATTTTTATAAAACTTGGCTAAGAACCATCGCTAGATATAAAAACTAAGAACTGACAAACAGACTTGTTTTTGCGTCTAGCATATTTTTTTTTAAATATTATTATGACATAATACTATTACAATATCATAACCAACATTCACGTAGACAATAATTGTTTTTTATAATAGGTACTCGCTTTAAAAGTAGTGTTAGTTTTTTTTTCTTATCAATAAGTGACACTAATACCATTAATTTATCTCGTAAAATTTATAATAATATCGTAGTTTTTATCCAAAACTCGAATCAAATAATACTTAAATGCGTCACTATCGTGTCAGCTTATTGACCGTCACAACGAACGGCCAAAGAAAATTGCCTTAATGATAGATCCGAGGTCATACAATAGTTTAATGTTTTAGTAACCGTATGATGCGATAAATTTAGTTAACTTACGGACTACGATTTTTTCTGTTTGTATTTATTTGTTACAAATTAACCAATCTTTACATTTTCACGCAAAAGATTTGTTTTCATTTTTTTTCTATTTCTTTTATTTGCTCTAACAAATTAATTTACTAAACCCATTTACACATAATTTACATTTCTAAGTATTGTCCTAACTTTTAAAAACAATGTATTATTATTGTAAATTCTACTGAACGAATTTTGATGAAGCTATAGGATAATATAGCTTATGAATCAAAATAATAGACATAGGCATAGGTTGGTCATGATATTTGTCGACCACAGGTCAGTTGAGTGAACCACAACCGTACCACTGGCAGATTAAACAACAAAACCGCCAGTGATCATAAGAGTCAATTTCGCGTGGCAGTAATTGACATTTATGACATTGATTACAGCAGGCAATATAACATCACGCTAAGATCAACAGGAACAGAGCAATAACCAAAGATCTAACGCATGAAACCGCGGGGTACAACTAGTTTTAATGTTTACTGGTCGGTAAAATTATGATTACAGGCTTAAGGGACATCGTAGCTAGAAAAGATATTTATCTCCAAATCCACCAAAAAATTATACGTGCTTTCCGGGTCAATAATAACTAGTTTCAAAATCATATTAAATTTGATTCGACATTACCTTAGTCCGGTTAATGACGTTGTCGTAATTAACAATGAGATAATACCAAGTTTTTTTTTTCAATTTTTTTTTAAATACCGATGTGCAAGTTAGACTTGTAGTATATTGAGGGTTCCGTTATAACTTGTAGGTAAAATAAAACGGTTAAAATTATTGATTTTAATGACATATTTTCGGTTCTTGAACTTTTTTCTTTACTTGTGTCCTATATCAAATTGCTTCTTGGCAAAATTACTCTTGGGCAATGGGTTAAAGTTTTTCATTCCATCACGAGGTCACAGTTTAAGACATACACGGCCCTGTCTTTAATGACGTTAACATAGACGTTTATTTTACAGCCCCAAGGAAATGCAGGCAACAGTTGCACTTATTCTAAACGTAATACCTAAAATACTTTGGCCAGAAATTCTGACCAGTCTAACCAAGAGGTATCGGGTCGCCCAGTTGGATTATTCCGATCTGTCACCCCGTTTTGTCCCCACGGGTGATAGATAGGATAAAAAAGTTCGATTTGTGCCCCAGTTAGCAATGTGTGGAACACATTTTCTATTAACCTCTTCATGCTACTGCGCGCCTAGTACTTTTGATTAATTTAAATACTAAGTATCTCAGTATTTTCAGTATTTTACCAACCCATGGGGACAAAACGGGGTGACAGATCGGAATAAACCGCCCAGTTACTGGGTTGTGGAGGTCAGATAGGCAGTCGCTCCACGTAAAATACCGGTATCCAGCTGAATCCGGTTAGGCTGGCAGCCGACCCTAACACGGTTGGGAAAAGGCTAGAGAGATGATGGAATACCTATAATACTTTCATACATTTTGAGAAATAGAATTTTGTTACTTAGACAGAAAGTCGGACTTTTTAATATTCCCATAAAAGATTTTTTTTTTCTTTGAAAAGTGTGGAACCCTCAAAAATTTTCTGTTATCGTAAAACAACCAGTTTACATGATAATTATTTTGATGAATGTGTATAATTTAATATACTTAAACGCTTCCGGGCGTCTAACAAGTTTTATGGTCTCATCATATCAGCTATTCGTCATGGTATGTCAGCACCTCTTGACTTGTAGAATAGGTTGTTAAATGTATGGGATTGACATAAGTTGACGGTAAATAACAAGCAAGCATGTAAGTAAGATGGTAGACAATCCTGCCTCACTATTTCCAACCACTGCAACTCCTGAAAGCCAGAATCAACAGTGGAGTCCGCCACAAAAGCGCCGAAATAATGAAGCTCGACAATAGTCCCGAAGAAACGTTTCAAATGTTAAATTGACATCTTGTATCAAACCATTCTACCATCTATTCTACAACACTCCACAAGACCTCCTTTCATCCATGTGGGATGCGTAGCACCCACAATTATTCACAGCGTAAAGCAGGTTAAAACCATCGGTCGTTAGGCAAAATTTCATCTCGGTAAATGTGGCGCCACAATTTGCAACGCGACACATTTACACACACTAAGGACACTTTCGCTGCGAGCGTATAAAATACATTTGTGGCCAAACAATTGTGGCGATGTAAATAATTGATGCGTGTGGCATGTGGCACCGGTGCGAGGCCTGGTTTAATCGGCATGAGACATAATTTTGAGTCTAGCACTAAAAAACATCCGAGAGAACAAGGATATTTTGGTGCTTAAGGCCGACAAGGGAAACGCCACCGTAGTGATGAATGCAGCTGATTATAAAGCAAAGATAGGGGAACTATTAAGTGATGACAAGGTTTATAAGCCGGTATCATATAATCCGACGGCCAGAGTGACACGTAGAATACGAGCTTTAATCCAGGAACACAGTGACCTTTTCACAGAGAAGAGTTCAATAAATTGCATCGACCAGCGCCGCACCAACCTCCAAAGTTATACGGTTTGCCTAAAATACACAAGGCCAACGTGCCACTGCGACCTATTGTAAGTCAAATTTCATCTCCGACGTACGATCTGGCAAAGCACGTTGCGTCAGTATTGCAGCCACTTGTGGGGAAAACACCGTCCTTTGTGAAAGACTCGCGGCATTTTGTAGAAATAGTGAAGACCATCAGTTTGGAATCCGAGGACATCATGGTCAGTTTTGATGTGGAGTCGCTCTTCACTAATGTTCCGATAAAGGAATGCATAGATGTCGGGAGAAAGAAATTGGAAGACAACGAATTGCCGTTTAATTATATTGATTTGTTGAGAAACTGTTTGGAAGGCAACTACTTTCTTTTCCAAGGTCAATATTACCTTCAGATTGATGGCGTCGCAATGGGTAGCCCTGTAGCCCCCGTACTTGCCAATATCTGGATGGAACATTTTGAAGAAAAGGCGTTACTCGCCGGTCCACAGATCATCAAACTTTGGAAGAGATACGTAGATGACGTATTCTGCATTTTGAAAGGAGACAGACAAACAGTCAATCAATATATGGACCACCTTAATTCCATACACCCTAAGATTAGGTTTACATATGAGATGGAGACGGACAGGTCGTTGTCATTCTTGGACGTGAAGGTAACTGTGAAGTCGGATAGAACGTTGTCTCACTGTGTGTACCGCAAGCCTACACACACTGATAGATACCTGCATGCAACGTCGCATCATCATCCAAGCCACTTGCAAGCCGTTCAGACGTCATTAAAAAACAGAGCATATGACCTCTGTGACCCTGAACATTTGGGGCAAGAGCTAAACCATGTTCAGGAGGTACTCAAGAAAAACGGATACAAAGTGAGTAAAGGGTTAAAGCGACCAATTAAGAAGAACAGACATCCTGAAGTGAAGAGACAACCAGTTTATTTGCCATATGTCAAGGGAGTGACAGACAAAATCGGATCGGTGTTGAAAAATTATAATACACACATCAAAAGTGTCTAGGGATATTTCAATTAAACCTAAACAACTAAAATTCTATTAACTTTTTGTTAAGACACCTACACATTAAAATAAACCTTGTTTAATAGCCTATCTAATCTGATAATAAACTTTTAGATAAAATTAAATTTAAAAAAAAACTTAGAAGAAGAGGAAAAACTCAGACAAAATTTCAATCTAAACTTTATTTTTGAAACACCAAAACCTAAACAAAACAACTATTTTTTTTTAAATTGTTGAAAACTTAAAATAAATAATCCGTGGATCCATCTAAGACTCTCTTGACACCTCTGCAGCGGTTCTGTATACTCAAAACAAGGGTGTCAATATCCTGTTGTGGAATACTGTCCCAAATTGCGGTTTCTGAAGCCATGAGGACCAGTCAGAGCGTTAAATCCAGGCTTTCGTCACGTTATCGTGTCACGGGGGAATTGGTGGAACGGCACCGAGGAACTCAACACATTAAAACACATGTACAGGACCGATTCATAGTAAATGCTGCACGAAGTCAACCAAATGTAACGGCAATGCAATTGGTTCAAAGGCGACAGAGCGAGTATGCTTTGCTGGTAAGCGGTCAAACTTTGAGAAGCCGACTGCATGAAATCAACCTACGTACTCGTAGGCCACTGCGGGTACCAGCGCTAAGAAGAGGCAATCGATGAAGAAGATTACAATGGGCTATTGCACACGAAAACTGGAACCATTCTCAATGGTCACTTGTGCTTTTCACTGATGAATCCAGGTTTGGATTTCATCCTGATTCACGAAGAGTACGCGTTTGAAGAGAACCTGGACGTTGGAATCGACTGCAGCACCTACAACAAGTTAATGCATATCAAGGTGGCACGATTATGAATTGGGCGGGAATTCGTCTCGACGGTAGAACGGACCTCGTTTGGATACAAGGCAATATGACTGCTCTAAAATACCAAGATGAGGTGCTAGAGCCTGTAATCTTGCCCCACAGACAACAAATGGGACAAAATTTCCAGCTAATGCTCGACAATGCCCGTCCACATATGGCGCCGTTCGTCACAAGTTGGTTACAACAGCATGATATCCAAGCTTTAGACTGGCCTGCACAATCCCCTGACTTAAATCCTATTGAGCATGCCTGGGATATGCTTCTGAGAAGAGCTCTTAGGAATTTCCCTGAAGATATTGAGGATGAAAACCAGCTTTTCTTGCATCTTAAAAAGACTTGGGACAGTATTCCACAACAGGATATTGACACCTTGTTTTGAGTATGCAGAACCGCTGCAGCTGTGCCAGGAGAGTCTTAAGTGGATCCACGGATTATTAATTTTATGTTTTCAACAATTTTTGTAAATAATAGTTTTTTTGTTTAGGTTTTGATGTTTCAAAAATAAAGTTAAGATTGAAATTTTGTCGAGATTTTCCTCTTCTTCTAAGTTTTTTTTTTTTAATTTAACTTTATCTAAATGTTTATTATCAGATTAGATAGGCTATTAAACACGGTTTATTTTAATGTGTAGGTGTCTTAACAAAAAGTTAATAGAATTTTAGTTGTTTAGGTTTAATTGAAATATCCCTAGACACTTTTGATGTGTGTATTCACACCATATATAAGCCGGGAGCAAAAGTCACAAACCTAGTTGGTACACCGAAGGATGTCATACCGTTGCAGACACCAGGTGTTTACAAGATTGGTTGCAGTTGTGGTAGCTCATACATAGGGCAAACGAAGCGGACTATCGCTGAAAGGCTCAAAGAGCATATCACGGCTGTTAAAAATCGTCAGACTAATAAGTCAGCGATTGCGGAACACATTCTGGAAGCGGGCAGCAATCACTGGATCGAGTTCCATCGTCCGCAAGTCCTCTCCACTGATCGCCACTTTTACTCAAGAGTTGTGCGTGAAGCGATTGAGATTAAAAAACACAGGAATTTCAATCGGGAAGAAGGTTTCAAACTGTCACCCACATGGAATCCAGTGATTGCAAAAATACAGCATCGCGATTTTAAGTCGACAAAAAAACCGGACACAGTGAGTGTAGTGTGTACGCGGCCTTATAGTGGACAATCTTTAACATTGAGGGTAGATGAAAATCTATCTTCATCTTCATCGACGGAGTAGTGTCGCCGAACAGTCTGCTTGTGACCATGGCAGGTGTAACCCTGCCGAAACGTCAAGCAAAAAACAAATAAAAAAGGTACGTGCGCGTTAAATCCCGTAAAACAGTAAAATATTAATATGCAACGCGAAAGTTTAAAGTATAATATAATTTTGACAGATAGAGACAAAGATTAAAATGCAAACTATTCTAAAAGTAACAATTACCTTATTCATATCATGCAAAATTAGCACTAGCACAATCAAAAACACATTTCCAAAACATCAGCCAAAATTACGCTTTGAAAAATTCTTTCAAACTAAATAAAGATTTTTCCTAGAAGACAACAAAAATCATGGCTAACGTAAAACTTCTATAGTTATGGAAATTAAGTGGACTAGTCAGCATAGCGTAACGAATGAGGCAGGCAGCCGAATATCGGCCTTCACAAACAGGTAAATACAAAAGGAATGCAAATTCTACAACACGTATTATAAGCGTGTAGTTTTAAAATGACAACAGTTACTGTTCACTTCATTTCATTATAAACATACTTGTAAATACATCTAAAGAGTGATCGACAGTTCGGTACTAGATCTAAGATTGGTTCAATCAGGTCCATCGCATCAAATATATTAACAACTAGAGACAACTCATACCCGACCATCTAATTCTAAACAAGGCAGGACTTGTAACTATGGTACCCAGACAAGTTTTACATAATTAATAAACACTTACATAATATATATAAATTACAACAAAACTTGTACCAAATCATGTCTATCACACAAAGATAGCCCTAGGTGGGAATCGCACAAAAATGGCAGCATAGTTATACAGAAAACGAACAATCCAAATCTATTTTCGGCAAAAACCGTACAATATACACAATCACGCATCAAAAGGCCTAAAATTGAATCAACGCCTACTTATATCAAGAAAACTTGATTTACGAAGATAAACGAACGGAAACACCTCCGGAAACCAAACAGAAAGGAAAAAAAGGAAAGTTTTATAAATCACCAAAATTATACTGTATTAATGATAGTAAGTTCTGACTGGAAAATTTCTCCATACACTGGTGTATTCCTGGTGTCCTCATTGACCATGTTTCCATTATGGGGACAGCAGGAACTTCAAAATTTCCTTCCTGTTGTTCCCATTGACGCTTTCTTTCGGAAAAATATTGTGATGGCTCGTTAGATAAGACATCAGTTTCTCGTACATGAGATTTCGTACTGTATCTCCACGTAGAACATCGATATTCAGTTGGATCTGGTTAGATTAGAAGCCAACCCTAACATACTTGTGAAGACTACTTACGGAGATGATGATATACCGATGGAAATCATTAAATGACTAGTTTCGCTCCAAGTGGTCTGTTTGCGTTCCAGGGCCGCGATAACTCTTTCGAACAATTTCCGTAACCCTGGCAGGCACTGGCTCTAGCGTGCCCCGTCTTCTATGCTGACATCGTTCTGAGGCGCTCGTAAACTTTTAGAACACAACGCACCGTCCACCCACCCTAATATATGATATACCCACCCTAACCCAACGGTATTTTGGTTAAATCTAAAACGACAACCCAATTAGTATCATCAACCTTTGATAATCCATTCAAACTGATTCTACATCGCGAACAGAACAGGAATTTCCAATTACATAATCGATGAAATTTGTATTACGTTTACGCCTCACGCTTGTGTTTGGATCACTGGTTTGAAATATTATTATGACAGATGTATAATTGTATACTAACAAGCTCAAATATGGATATTATGTTGTTCCGTTATAGAGTTTCAACTACCTATCAGTTCCTCACCAGATCTGTTGGATTAGTACCACTTTATTGTATTGTCATTGGTATTTTATTTACCATGACTGGTGAGTCGAGAGACATATTTAGGGACCAGATAATATAATGCTCATAACAATATGAATTGAAAGAAAACCGTAATGGAATTATCGCAATAAGCCTCTCGAAGTATTAAAAAAGGATATTCTCACTCGCCATTGCATCGGCTCCCTCACTTATGACAAGAAAGTGAGGTAGGTATGATACGGACTCTTTTCGATTGGTATACAGAGTGCGTGTCAACAATTTATTTATTTTATGACATAATTAGTAAAAAATTAAGGTATTGTTTTTTTACATATTTGAAGTGAGGATCGAATATTAAATACCCTCCTTCAATATGTTTTTCGTCTCACCATTTGCGGTGAATATTTTCTTAGATGGCTAGATATAAGTGACGCCAAAAAGAGTGTTATAACGAGTAATGTTATCAAGATGAGACACATCAGCATCTAAGTATGTATGAATTCCGCATCCATACGTGATGATTGAGAATGCATTAATAAATAATTGTTGAGCCGTAATAAATTATATTATTGTAACCATTGTGAGAGATGACAATCGGCAATATGTTTAAATTACTTTGATATTATATCTATAGTACAAGATTTTATTGGTATTGAATGTCACTATCCTTTTTATCTATTTGTGTCTAGCCTTTTTTCAACTATGTTAGAGACGGTTTCCAGCCTAGCCGCATTTAGCTGGACACCAATGTTTCACGTGAACTGACTGCCTATCAGACCTCCACAGCCCAGTTACTGGGCGGTACTATACCCCATGATTAGACTGGCCATGCTTTCTGGCTTTTGACTACGCGTAACAACTGTCAAAGTTCTACGAATGACAACCGGGACTAACGGCTTTACCTGCTTTTCGAGACTCGGTATGTCAGTGATGTCCAAGATAAACTTTAGAAAATACGTATGAATTGAAAAAGTCACATTCACACCGATGAAAATCCGTCACTGAAACAATTAGTGTTTGTGGAATCTGGTCTAGGATACTCATCTACAATTAAGTGATTGGCCCCTATATCCGAAACCTTTAAACCAGATTAAACAAATTAGATGCTATTGTATTTGCCTTCATCTAGAGAGTGTTCTTACATGTTTAGGTCTGCAATCACAATATAATTATTTAGATAGACGTCATTATTTTGTATTTCATCTTTGATTTTCCTATTTCCTTTGTCCTAACAATTGATGTGTCTTAAATAGAGCTTTGTTGTACTCGTATATTATTTCTTTTCTCTCTATACATTTGTATTTTAAGCTGCTGAATGGGCCTATCGTATTTTCGTCTGTACGTGAATATTCTAAAAAAATGATAATATATTTACGCAACCACGCACAAGAGTTCATTTTCGATTGCAAAGTTAAATTGGTCGTTTCCAATGTGGCGTCTATTTACCTTATCTATATGAAAAAAAAAGTCGTATAGTTAATGTCACGTATTAATTTTGAATTCGGCTTTATTTTAAAACGAAATGATATGAAACGAAATGAAAACAATATTGTAATGTTATTTTGCGCAATATTTGGATAAAAAAACATGTGCATGGTTTACATTTAGGTAATTACTAAAACAATTAGGGTATTAATAAACAAATGAGTATCGTGGCAAACCGATCATTTTTAGAAGGGGTTTTTTATTCCCGGACTAAAATATTATAAAAATCTTTGAAAAATCTACTTTCAGTAAGCTAAGTTGATACCATTTTATCCTCTGCCACTGCGGAAATTGAATCCATAGTGTAATTTAAAAATGATCATTCTAAAGTGGCACTATTTGTCGTATGGAGACTGAAAAAGCGATTCCCCTCAAGGCTAGTGTCCGCAAGATAGACTGTTAAGCTTGGTCCAAGAATTGATTTCTAGATCGGGCAAATGGTTTGTTAGTTTTAACCCCTGTGTTTCTTCCTTGCTTCGGAAAGTAGTTACAAACTGGTATTTTATGGTAACTGTTACTTTTAAGCCCTGTGTTTCTTCCTTGCTTCGGAAAGTATGTAGTAATAATCTGGTATTTTATGGTATCTGTCTCATTAAAATAATATGACAAAGCTATGTCCTATATTGTCCACTTCTATATTATCTAGGCAGATAAAAGTAGTCTCATCTGACTAATATGTAGCTTGTATGAAGGTTTACGAAAACCGAGAAAAATTGCGCACTATGTATATATGTTTCTAGTAGTGGTCTGTTCCAGGTTAACGATGACAACGGATATCTCAGTATACATCAACAGACCACAGTTAGACTGCGTCTCCCAAGACTCGCCAATTAGCCCGATCTTTGCTGTCAGCTGCCCTTTGCATATTGTTTCTCCATCTTTCACTACAACCACATGACAACACTGACTAAACGTGGTCTTCATTTTGTTTTTTAGATTCTACATTAAGATATTGAAACGTGATTGGAATTCGTTCAATATAATCTTTCGTCGCTTTCCCACCTAGCAACAGTCACCTCACCTCTAATCTACCAACTACCCCAATTAAATTTTCGTCTTAGATCTCTAATCATAGTTTTATCCCTTTCTTCCTCATACGCCCGTCTCTCTCTATTCTCTATTAACTTAATACTATTAAACGTCAATAGAAGTAAGCCTACACTAATGAATGAATGGGAAGTGACAAGAACATAGATAACGGTTGATAATAAATGGCTTTGTATGGGCCTATTGATTCTGTCCCGAATCATTGGGCCTGTATTGACATGCCAGTCAGACACAGGCAATAGTTTCTAGATTCTATCTAGTTTGTTATAGTCGTAGTACAATGGAAGGTAAAACAAGCTGATAGGGTTCATTTTAGTTTGGTATTCAAAATATTTTGTTTAAAGGCCTGGAAAGTCTGTAGTGAAGTGGCAATCGATTTTGAACTGTGTTTGCTTCGCATTGACCTGACGCGTAAACTGTTCGGCAAATCATTATAGGATATCGAAGGTATTTCATGATATAAATGCCCCGTAATTACATAATATTATGAAATTATGTAACCGACAATCAATAAAAAAAATGTGAAATACTTAAATACATGAATATATAGGTACTAATACTGTAAAGCTAAAGTGCTAAAAGTGCTAATCTTAATAACCACTTGATCGAATTGTAAAATTCTTTACATGTGGGATATCTTATTTAACGAAAAATGTTATATTAGATCAAGCTGCAAAGTACGGAAATTAGAGACATTTTTGACAGATTTAAATTAAGATTAGACTGCGAACGTGTTAATAAACAAAAAATTGCTCCTCGGTAAGAAAAAATCTAACATAAAAGCCTATCGAATGTTAAAGATTTCATAAAAATCTAAGCAAAACATCTTCACAGCGAATACTCGTGATTCGCAAACAATGAAAAACGACAGGTCGTAACAAATATTCATTTGTTTTCGTCGATAAGAATAGAGTCAACAGTGTTTTTTGTTGATACATCGTAAAAACTTTATTTTTATTGCTTAGTATTTGTAATGAATACTTGTTTAATGACATGTACTACATCATAATTTCTTAGGAAAATATGACCATGAAATAGTTGATCACATTGATTCTGTATTTCTTGTTTACAAACTAAAGTAAACTTAAATTAAGTGTATCTTTCTCTTCCATTTCATTGAGAATAGGACCGAATTCCTATTTAGTTTAGGGTCATTTTTCACGGCCAACACCCCCGTTAATTGAACAATTATAGTTAGTAACCGGTAGCTTATAAATAAAGTATGTTAGTAGGTATGAAAAATAATAACAATTGAAACATAAAATACTTTTTACCTCCCCATCCACTAAACTAAGCCAAATACATTTATTTATCTTGTCTAGTATTCTAGTCTTAAGCTGAAACTTAACAATACCTAATAACAAATCTTAGTTTATTTACTTTTGACTCAGCTTTGACACTGATTAAATAAAATATGTAGGTATTCTAAGTACAAATGACCCCTAAGTCAGACTAAATCAACTTTAAACACAAATTAGGACGAATTTAAAACAGAAATGGTGAAGCGAGACGGTATCTAAGTAAATTTGGCCAATCTTCATTTGGCCGAGATAAAATTTGAAAGATAAATTCTCAAATAAGGCACGGGATTACGTTACTCTTTGTGTTTTGAAAAAAATAGAAGTCTAATAAACTTTTTAGGGCCCAAATATAGTAGTCGAAGTAATTAATGGCCTACAATTTTGGCGCTGAGTAAAATTGTTATTTTTTTAGGGTTAGGAGCTCTAAACCTCTACTAAGTAGAGGAGAGGAGTAGGTTTTAAACAGAGTTTTAGATAATTGAAATAAGGTTTATTATATTTTTTTTATATAAATAATTTATGAACAGGTGAAAATGAAAATATCTAGTTCAATTTTACCTATACGAGTATACAGAACCGATCGGTTTGAATGAATAGAATCTGATATGTGTTAGACGTACATATCAGATTCTATTCGGACTATTGCTGATTTGACGGGCCTGTTGGTCTAGCTCTAGTGGTTAGTAACCCTGACTGCTAAGCCGGAGGTCGTGGGTTCGATTCCCACCCAGGACAAACTTTGTGTGATGAGCATGATTGTTTGTTCTGTGTCTGGGTGTAATTTATCTATAATTTGTATGTATTTAGTATTTACAAAGTATATAAGTATGTATATCAGTTGTCTGATTACCATAACACAAGCTCTGATTAGCTTGGGATCAGATGACCGTGTGTGAGTTGTCCTAAGATATTTATTATTATTTATTTATTTATTTATTCATTTATCACAGAATATTTTATTTTATATTGCACTAGCTGTCGCCTACGGTGAAACCGTGTTCGTTGTTACTGCTGCACTCTCGTAACATCCAATATAATAAATGAGCTTCAGACGCAAAAAGATTTTTTCAAGTCAGCTTCGTATTTCTGAGATTAGCACGTTCAACTAACCAAATAAACAAATTCTTCAGCTTTACAATACTAGTATAGAGGTACGGAACACTCCACGTTGCTCCAACTCGTACTTGACCGTTTTTTTCAGCAAATAATGAATGTTTTTAGAGAACCGTAATTTAACTTGTAGTTTCATTAGCATAGATGCGCATTTGAATTTTAGATAGCGCGGGGTATGAATAATGTTATTATTATCAGGTTTTTTCAGGATTATGAGCTTTATTTTTAAACTTGAAATTTATTTAAGTGTAATGAAGGGCAAATAATTTAGTTACTTTTGCGTTAAAAGGTGAACAAAACCTGAAGAAACTGATTTGGTAAGCGATATAGCAGTAGCATGTGCTTGATGAAAGCCCATATTGCACTGTTAAAATATTCAAATTAAACAAATATGAAAAAATATAATGTAATATTAACAAGTGCAAGATATTGGACGAGGATGGTTTTCTAATACCAAGATGTTATTCGTTTAATACAAAATAATATTATTATCCATATTAATATTATAAATGGGAAAGTGTGTCTGTCTGTCTGTGTGTATGTTTGTCTTTCTTTCACGGCAGAACGGAGCGACAAATTGACGTGAGGAGATAGTTGAAGGGATGGAGAGTAACATAGGGTACTTTTTGACTCTTTCTAACGCGTGCGAAGCCGCGGGCGAAAGCTAGTTTACTATATCTTCCGCGCGACACTACGCTGCCAAAGCTAGGCAGGCAAAATAAGACAGAAGTTCCGAAACATAAGAAGCGAAAATTTTGTAGTTATTTTTAGCGGTTTATTGATTAATTTAAGCTCCAAAACACAGTTTCCTGAAAAGACTATGGTGCTGATTCTTTTGTTTACAAACAAACCTAAATTTAAGTGCATCATCCTTTCGCTTGCCGTATTTTTAGTGGCCGTTTTAAATCGCGTCTAAATTATCTATGGAGTGTTTTAATTTTAAAGATCTAAACTAATATTTTATCTTTTGACTTTTTTTTTATAAAATGTAAATAAAAAGATGCACAGAACTTTAGTTAAGTTAAGTTATCCATCGAAAAACCTATGATTATAAATAATCTACGTAGGAAGCTATTTCCAGGTACATTACTCAAAGTCTGATAAAGCTCGCCGCCCGGCTGCGACCAGGCCCGCGTCGACGGCGTGTTAGTGTTCCACGCGCGCCTCAAAGAGAAGTCAGCACGAGAAGGCACAACAGGGCCAACGCCTGCCGGGGTTGCGGAATGTTTATAATAGTTACCGTGACCCCGGAACATAAAGGGCAACCGAAGGAACATGAGTGGGTTTTAGTCAGTAAAATTCTGACACGCCTTCCCGCCGCACCCAGGACGGGAGAAGGCATTTGATAATTTCCCACTCCCCAAAAAAAAGTCTGAGTTATTTTATTAATACTGGCTTATGTGACACTGCCGCCGTAACACTTGAAGCGGTTATATTATCATTCTATTATTTTGTGCTAATCTCAACAAGCGTTATCAGGTTTTTTTATTGGTTTAGCGGCAAGCTTGTGTGCGGTCACGAGCCTAACTGATAATGAAGCGATGAAATTACTAATTATTTTATATAGGCTTAGCTTTTTCGGGGTTTTATATCAGCTATGAGAGGTCTAGGATAATTGTTTCATACTTGTCACACAATTTTTTTTTTGGGGGGGAGTGGGAAATCATCATATGACTGCTCTCGTCCTTTGTGTCAGACTTTTACTGACTAAAACCAATTCATGTTTCTTCTGCTACCCTTTATGTTTCGGGGACACGGTAACATTAACATTATAAACATTCCGCAACCCCGACTATTTTTGGTATAGCCTACGTTTTATTCTGATGAAAACAAATATGATTGTAAACATTAAAATGTGTTCAAAAGCTTTTGCGTGAAATGCTGACAAAATACCTACATCCAACTTTTGCGTTAACAATAGCTCATAATAACTTTAGAAATCGGAAATAATAATAACCCCCAATAAAATATCATAACTTATAGTGAATGACACTCAAGGTTTAGTACAACGTAAACACTATAACAAAGAAAGAAGTGAAAGCAAATAGGTACTAGAATGTCATCAATTAAATGGAGAGAAAATTACTACTACGATATCTTTTAAACCAGTTAGACGAAGTTATTCTATGATCAAAGTTTTCATAGAATTTGAATTAAATATAAATCTGCGCGTGTGTGTGTACGATTCGTAAATAAAATGGATAACAAACGAATATATTTCTTTTATTATCTCAATAACTGGACCGTCTAACGTAAAGAAGTCTCTCAAAGACTTCAGAAGGGAATATTGCCATTGCAATTTTGAACTGGTCCAAGAAATGTGATAGGGAATTTAGTTTTTATCGAGAATTAAAGCCTCCGATCACGGCTTTACTTGATTTTTCGGTGTTTTTTAAATAATAACTGTGATATTGGCGTGCATTTTACCAACAATATATCTGTATAATATAGAAATATCTATCTGCATTAATTATACCCGTAACCGCTGCAAAATTGGATTTTATTAACTTGAAAAGTACTTAATTAACATTATAACGTGCGTCCTTGGTACCCCTCTCACCCCGTCCCGCGATCCCCGCCACCCTCTGTGGCTAGCTGCCCCCGCGCAGGGGCTAGTGTCGAATTACCCGTCGCGCGCGGCACCCGTGTCGTTTTATCGTATTTTGTGTGCGCCCGCGCCCCTAGAATAAGGTCCTTGAATGTTTCGATTTACGTAATATGTAATGTTGAGTGTGTTATTAAAACTGTAACCTCAGTCACGCGTTTTATTCAACTATACTAACATTATACTGGCTCCCAACGTATGGGCCGAGGTTCTAGACTGTTCGTAATAGTGCACGGGACTTTTAGTGAACAAAATGCCGCCGCGTAAAGTTCGTAATAACGACTCCAGTTCGGACGATGAACCTGTGACTGTGACGGAGACACCTGTGGCTCCTGTGCTTATGTCAGAAACTCAGTTAGCGTCGCTCCTGGCCGCCTTCTCTTCGGCGCAGGCCGAGGCGAACCGGAAGCTCGTCGAGTCACTACTGACATCGCACTCAGGGGCGCCGCCCAGTGTTAACTCCGGCACCACACCGTCTACGTCATCGTATTCTGGGAATCTCGTCAAATGCACCTCGCGCTTCGATGGCTCGTCGGAGTATCCGGAGGCGGTCGAGGCATTCATAGACGCCGTCGAGATGTTTATGGATTGCGCTTCGGTCAGCGATGTGATGGCACTTCGTGGTCTCCCCATGTTATTACAGGGGCAAGCAGCAGTTTGGTGGCGTGGCATTCGTCATGAAGTTACGTCATGGTCAGAGGCTGTGAAGCGCCTGCGTTCGATGTATGGCATACCAAGGCCACCATACAAACTGTACAGAGATGTTTTCGCCGCTGAACAAGGGTTGGAACGTGCCGATGTTTTTATCGTAAGAATACGATCTCTGTTAGCGAAACTACCATATCAGTTACCAGAAGAAGCGAGACTGGATATGATTTATGGTCTTCTTCACAAGAGAATCAGGAAACGGTTACCAAGAGACGCCGTGAGTGATATTGAATCACTGATAGAAAAATCTCGCAGCATAGAAGAATCCTTGTCGGAGAACTCCGCTTCGCCGTCGTCGTCGTCGTGTTTACCTACGAAGTCTTCCGCGCTCGGCGAGAACGCGCAACACGTCGCTCCGGGTTCGAGCGCGACGCCGCCGCCGCCGGTTCGCGTTTCCCGCGCCCCGCGAGCTAAATCGCCGCGTAGTGATCAAAATGCGAGCAAAAGTGATATCAGTGATAAGAAGTTGTTCTGCGTGTATTGTAAGGTGCGAGGACACGTACGGGACTCATGTGATAAGCTAAGTAAACGTTCTCTTTCTACTAACTCTGGCACTGTTTGTTATAATTGTAATGAAAAAGGTCACGTTAGAGTTAATTGTCCAAAAGGTAAACAAGACAGTGCCGGAGATAGTAACACAAATGTTAAAGTAGAAAATGTGTTTTCTTCTGTGTATGTAGATAGTAAGAAGTTATGTTCGGATTTTGTTAACGATAATAATAAGCAGGGCCGGCCTATCGTGCGCGTGTGTGTGGAGGGATACCAGGGTACCGCGTTGTTAGATACCGCCGCGCGTCGTAGTATTGCGAGTTATTCACTTTATTCCTTACTAAAACGTATTGGTTCAAACTTTCGCGCCGAAACGATGTCGTTGAAGCTCGCGGATGGTATTGTTAGGAATAGTGATGTGCTACTGACGACCGTTAATGTTCAACTTGCTTCATTATCGATACCTATTGAATTTATTATTTTACCAGAGGCCGTTAACAATGATACTCTGTTAGGCATAGATTTTATAACTAAAGCTAAGATGGTTATAGATTTTTCTAATTGGACTTGGCGTACAATGGATCAGCCTCGGACACTTTACACCTTGTCAGGGGAATCTGAACGCGCACCTATTCAGTGTGCTTCGGTGAACGTGCTGAGGGCGGATGAGGGCGCTATGTTGTCGGGGTCGGAGAGGCTGACGTTAGAGCATCTATTATGTGAGTACTCCGATATTTTTGATATAGTCGGAGAGCCTACACCGTTTGCGGAACACCATATAGATACCGGCGACCATCCGCCTATTTCTTTGCCCCCGTATCGCCTTACCCCGGCCAAGAAGGATATCATGCGCGCCGAGTTAGACAAGATGTTAGCGGAGGACGTGATCGAGGAGTGTGAATCTGCCTGGGCAGCACCGTGTGTCTTAGTACCGAAACGTAACGGTACATATAGGTTTTGTGTCGACTACCGGAAGTTGAACGCCGTTACTAAGACTGATTCGTACCCCATGCCGCGTATTGACGAGCTCTTACAGTCAACCAAGAAGGGTTGTGTAATGAGTTCGCTAGATCTTCGCAGTGGATACTGGCAAGTTAGCACCGCCGATCGCGATAAAACTGCGTTTGTCACGCCCTTTGGTACCTATCGCTTCAAACGTATGCCGTTTGGCCTTAAGAATTCGCCAGCGACGTTTCAGAGGCTCATAGACCGTTTCAGATCAGGGTCTACACTCGGTGGTAAGACTATTTTAGGATATTTGGATGATATTCTGGTTATTTCGGAGGACCTGGAGTCCCATATAGCAGATTTGCGTGCGGTATTCGAGCGTCTCCGTATGTACAAGCTTCGAGCAAACCGAGAGAAGTGTGTGTTTGCCAGAGACCGGCTCAAATACCTTGGCCACGTGATATCCCATGAGGGTATATCTCCAGACGAAGAGAAGGTAAGTGCTGTTTTAGAGATGAAGGAACCAACAACTCTCCAGCAACTTCGCACCTTCCTCCAAACGTGCTCATGGTTCCGGAAATTTATTCCAGAGTTCGCCAAAGTGGCAGAACCTCTTACGCGTCTAACCAAGAAGTCACAGACCTGGAAATGGGGTAAGGATCAAGCTAACGCTTTTATACAGCTCAAGTCTCTTTTAGCTTCACCCCCCATTCTGACCCAGCCGGATTACTCAAGACCTTTCATCCTTAGAACGGACGCCAGCGATTTCGCTTTAGGTGCAGCCTTACTCCAGGGGGAGTCACCACAAGATGAACACCCCATCGAATACGCGAGTCGTCTCCTTTCGCCAGCAGAACGGAACTACTCCACCACAGAGAGGGAGGCGTTGGCCGTAGTCTGGGCAGTGGAGAGATTTCGTGGCTATATCGATGGTCATCAGGTATGTGTTAGGAGTGATCATCAACCCCTGAAGTGGCTGTTCACGCTTAAATCGCCTACCGGTAAGCTTGTTCGTTGGGCATTGAAGTTACAGTCTTTTGATTTACAAATCGAGTACACTCCTGGGAAGGCAAATGTTGTAGCCGATACGCTCAGCCGCCCAGTTATAGATAGTACATCGGAATGTGGTATCTGCCCGGTTACCGTGGACATTCCACGATGGGACGCCACAGCTACCCGTGAAGCTCAATTGTCCGATCCAGAAGTAGCTAAGATCCTCACGGACTTAGAAAGTACTGATGAATTGCAAGTTCACCGATGGTTGGATAGAGGGTACCTCGTCAATCAGGGAGTATTGTACAGGTATATAGAGGATACTGATGCTGAAGAGCCTCAGCTAGTTGTTCCGGAGAGTCTGAGAAGCAAAGTCATGTACGAGTGTCACGATTCGCCGACCGCCGCTCATGGTGGTATCCAGAAAACTCTGCATCGCATATCTCAGCAGTTCTACTTCCCAGGCATGAGGAAGTATATTACCGACTACCTAAAGACCTGTACGGAGTGTCAGAGGTACAAATCCTCAAACATGAAACCGCTTGGCTTACTCCAGACTCCTGTACCCGCTCAAAGATTCGAGATCATCGCTGTGGATCTCTTCGGACCGTTACCTAAAGGGCCTCAAGGTGAAAGGTGGGTTTTAATAGTAGAGGACACCGCTAGTAAGTGGGTTGAACTTTTTGCCCTTACCGAAGCCACAGCCGAGATCTGTGCGAAAACCTTAGTGGGCGAGATTTTTATGAGGTATGGGCTCCCTAGGCGTATGATCTCAGACAACGGAGTTCAATTCGTAGCTGACGTAATGCAGCAGGCGCTGTTTGTTTTAGGGGTCAAACAGAATCTAATACCCCTATATCATCCCGAAGCTAACCCGGTGGAGAGGAAAAATCGTGACTTGAAGGCTCACCTGGCTATTCTTGTAGAGGGCAATCACAAGCAATGGCCTGAGGTTTTACCGTTCGTCCGTTTTGCCCTTAATAGCTCCTTTACTATCTCCACCGGTACAACTCCAGCTTACCTGACGTTCGGTCGCGAGCTTCGTTCTCCTCTCTCTGCCCAGGCTGATTTACGAGCAGTCATCGAATCTGAGAATTTGGTCCCTCAGATCACACCGTATCTTTTAAAACTTGCAGATTCCCTCTCTCAAGCTAAAGAGAACATCCAGCATCAGCAGGATCTTCGAAAAGATCAAGCAGATTCTGGCCGTCGTGCTTCGGATCCTTTCGAAGAAGGCGATCTGGTGCTTATGAAGACACATGTCTTAAGTAATGCTTCCAAAGGTGTTACTTCTAAGTTTATTCCGAAACAGGATGGTCCGTATGTAGTCTCCAAGAAGGTGAGTCCTACTACATATGTTCTTACCTCCCAGAAGACTGGTGAAGTTGTTGGTAAGTACCACATGTCGGATCTGCGCAGATACCATGACAGGGGTGGTGAGTGTCCGGAGCCTATTGTCCCGAAGCGCCGCAGAGGTCGCCCGCGAAAAGTCCAAACGTTATAGGTCCGCTCTTTATAGTTAGGAGTTTGACCAAGGAGAGTTGGCCTCTTGGTCAAAAGGGGGAGAGTATAACGTGCGTCCTTGGTACCCCTCTCACCCCGTCCCGCGATCCCCGCCACCCTCTGTGGCTAGCTGCCCCCGCGCAGGGGCTAGTGTCGAATTACCCGTCGCGCGCGGCACCCGTGTCGTTTTATCGTATTTTGTGTGCGCCCGCGCCCCTAGAATAAGGTCCTTGAATGTTTCGATTTACGTAATATGTAATGTTGAGTGTGTTATTAAAACTGTAACCTCAGTCACGCGTTTTATTCAACTATACTAACATTATAACATTAATTATTGTGAATTAAAAGAGTCGCTTTTGTACTTTCCGGATTTCGAACCCGAAACATCTTGCAAAAGGGGCATGCTAACGGCTGGGCCATTACAACATTAAAGTAAATCAAATCTAAAATTAATCCATACTAATATTATAAATGGGAAAGTGTGTCTGTCTGTCTGTCTGTTTGTCTTTCTTTCACGGCAAAACGGAGCGACGGATTGACGTGATTTTTTAAGTGTAAATAGATGAAGGGATGGAGAGTAACATAGGCTACTTTTTGTCTCTTTCTAACGCGAGCGAAGCCGCGGGCAGAAGCTAGTAAATAATAAATTAAATTATATTCACACGAAAGCCAACAAACAGTAAATACACTATACATTAATGCAAAATATAAATAGGTAACGCTATTTTGAGCTAACAATAGTATGCAATCAATATGAGATCTTCATTTATGCCTGAGGCTATTTGGGTAATTTCAACTTAGGCCTATATTAGATTCTATAGTGCCCACTAGAATCTAATATCATAGGCTGACTCATTACTAGAGGCTCAAAACCCAAACCAGCAATTAATAGGACTCAAATAATTAATCATATTCAATAATTAATAAAATTATTCTGTATCTCAATCCTCTGCAATCCATCATTTCAAGAAACTAACTCATCTACAATAAATATTAGGTAACGAGAATATCATACCGATTGATATGTGATCTCCAAAGCTTAACATAAATAAATAATATTTCGACACTCGATTCCAATTTATCGACTATAAATCTCGGCTATTTATCTTAAAGCTGTGTGCACATTCTTGGTATTTCGTCAAACAAACTGTTCTGGCACTTATGGAAAGCATCAACAAGCAGGAAATATAATGCCTTCCCACTGTGCCCATAATGAGAACAGAGGTAATGGGGACAACAAGAATACGTCAGTATCCTTAATGACATTTTTCAATTGTTAGGTACTTTCTAAGTCTATCTAAGACATTGCTGACATGCTTCGGAAATCTATCGGCTGCCCCGGTTGTCGTTCATAACCGTTACGGAGTCAAAAATAAAAAAAAGGTAATCAGACTCACCAAGGAGAAACGGGTAACCCAGTAATTAGATTGTTGACACCATGGCTCCATGTAAAACACTGGTTTTAGATGGTACAGATTAGTCTAGAAGTCAAGCGTAATAAAGTTGGTAAAGGGATACTGAAATGAGAACCTCTTTGTTAAAAGTATTGCTTATCGTTGTTTTCTTATGGAAATCATGTCAAAGAGCTTACTCATAAAGTCAATATCACGTAGTCTATTAGGGACCCTAAAGATAGTTTTCAACAGGATTTGGTTACGGTCTTAGTTTGTACTAGAAAATCTGTTAACAGTAAACTATTACTAAACAGTTTCGTAGCGATTACGAGCTCGATGTTAGTTTTCGGAGAACTAGCCTGTTTAAAGATAATCTCGGATTTCACATTGGAGTGTATAACTTGACGGCAATTAAAATCAGATCTGGCAGATATTGAAGAAGTGCTTGTTATTATAGTCCTATAATAATGGGGAAGCTAGTAATTTGGGAACATTAGTCAAACCCGTAATTTTATTGCTCTCATAAAAACTATAAATTTTTCCAAAGATTAGATTTATGAATATTTTATTACTTTAATATAAACGGGATTAAAAATATTGTTCGTTTTTATGAGTACAATCATAAAATATATTTATGTGTCGGGAACACCAATCCACATATATGTATAAAATAAACTAGCATCTCGCCCCAGCTTTACATGTGTTACAAATGTTTGCAAAACCCGTCTTTGCCTTGCTATAAAATGCAAGTGTAAATAAATATACTTATATGCCTTCATCTTGAATCAATCTATCTTTAAAAATTTTAGCATATAAGTACAGAGAGACAGTGGAAAGCGACTTAGTTTTATATTAAGTAGTGTATATATATATGAGAAATTAAAATCTGACCACGCCATCTACCACGAATTCTTCAATCCATTGTAATCTAACCTTTACAACGGTTAGAATTCATAATTTGAATATCTATTTTTAGCAGGTGTTGACGTAGTAAAGTCAGCTGTTTGGTATTTTATTAAGAATGGGGAAACCCATACTTCTACGAGGGCTAACTGGTTACGATATGAAGATTGGATTTGAGCATCTTTATCGACCTTGAACTATTGTTTTCGTAGATGGGTTTTGAGCATCAGTTATGACCTTGAGTTATTGTTCTCCATATCGTGCTAATATTATCACGCCATATTTTATATGAATGAATGGATAAATGGGCATTAAGTCCGCTGTTCAATGTGTGTGTGCAATGTTCTTATTTGTGCATAAGGTTTTAACAAATAAATACCTAAATGGTAAAATGATGGACGAACAGATTTTTGCTAGTCAACCACTTTTAGTTATCAATTTGCTGCAATTTGCACACGTGTTTCGTGAAGCTTAAAACCTTAACCGTTTCCACGCGATAACCCATAATTTTAATGCGGATGGAGTGGAAGCGGGTAGTTAATTAGCGATTTTGAGGTCACGTCGTGTGTCATTAATAAAAACACCTTTAATGATTTATAAATTTTACTGAGGTGATGATCGTATATATTTTTGTAAAAAGTCAATGTCTGCTAGACAATTTCTAACAGTATTTTGAGTAAGGTCGGGACAATAATCTTAATTAACAAATGCATAGACTGAACAATATTATTGTCACCATCGGACAATTGCCAAACTAATTGATAAACTAAACAATTGCAAAATAAAGACGAAAAATAACTCTTTCAAAATATGTGTAAAATAACGTTCATTAAGGCTGCTTGTCCAAAGCAGCGGAGCGAGACAGCGGAACGGTGACCGAGTAACTTATATTATCGGCCCTACAGTTCAAATCTATCCATATCTATCTCTGTAATAAAGGTTTTTAATAAACATTAAAATCCAATCTCAAATCAGAAGCTAAATATTGAAATACAATTAATAAAACCAAAATCACATTTCAAGAGGTCAAGTAAAGTTCAGAGTAAACAAGCAAGTAAATTAAAACAAATGAAAGTTTCATAAATTATTATAAAAGACAATTAAAATCTAGGTGAGAAAATAACAGAACAATGTGAAAACGAAATCAACAAGCGAGTTGCAGTAATGAAAGGCGTCATATAACACGACACTGTAGAATGTTTTATTAACTGAAGCAAACTGATTGACGGTCTTACTTGTATCAGGTTGGATAATTTTCTGTGCTATGAAAATATGAATGCACATCTCTTTACTAATGTCAATAAATCAATGATTTATAACGTTGTTGATAGAATTGATAATCTAAATAAAATGATAATAATATAAATCGTTGGCTTTGACAAATATCGTATGACGTTATTATTAGACGAATTATTGATGACGCTGTCAATAAAAATAGAAACCTAAATACTTAATGAGTCAGATTCAATATAAACAGCTATCAGTATTGCCAGAATAATCTGTATAACTGAAAAAAATGGCGATGATAAATAAACACAATCGCTTAATATAATGTAGATAAATAACAATACTACAGATAGATTTGATTTTAATATTAATAAATATTAAGTAACTCCTATTAATAAAGAAGCAAATACATTACAGTAATAGAATGAAAATATAATTTACACGTACAAATCTGCAGACATTGATTTAGATACACGTTTATTCAGACACACTTACTTAGATACATCCTCTTTAATCAAATGTAATGGAATCCCAAGAGCAAGTTTTTTTCATCTAAATATTTATCTTTGTAAACATTTTTTCTTTGCACAAGTAAATTCCATAATTTGAAATTGTTAGCTTCACCGAATCGGGTTGGATTTCGAGTTACGATTTCTGTATTGTACGCAGTAAGTGATAAATTGTTGTCGATTTCATCCATTTTAGCATCTATTTTATGTTCTATATTTAGACCTACATTTATATTTACCTTTAGTCTTTGTAGATCCTTGCGTTTCAGATGAACCTTTAAAAGAGAAAAGATAGAATTAGTCGAAGATTCACTCAAATCTATTTCAAATATGGCTTCGTTTGAATTCACTGCAAAAACTTCACGAGATAAAACCATTATCCCGAGGTTTAAGTTGCGTACATTTATTTGATTTCAATGGGCATTGCGTCGAAAATCCGTTTATCATTTTTATGGCTCTTTTTAACGATTATTCGTCTGGCGTGTGTAAGATGAAGATGGTTGGTCAAAGATTTGTGATCGTCCAAATTAGAGGGCGGGACAATGACAAACTCAGTTACGGTATCATTATTTTTTTCTCCCCGTAAAACAGCTTCGTCATACAAAAACGGAATTGTTAAAGATAAAAAAATGTAGCACTGAAATTGCATGCGTTTTTTCTTCTTTTAATTGAGCAAAATGACATTGTAAGTTGGTCTTAAATCTTTCAACGGATGAAGTTAATAATTAACTGTTATCGGCTTTTCTGTTTTTTGGAAATTTGTGTGAACTATTATTAACATACTACAAATTATTACCTTTGGTTTGTCTGGTAAAATTTGTTGCTCATTTAAGTAATTTACAGACTCATCATATTTTAATGATTGACTAATTGTTGGCTCGTAATTGACGGATTAATTGCCTATGCATGGTGATCGCTTCATCAAAGGCTTTTGTCTACGTAGATTAGTTCGAGTTAATGGAGATTTTGTACCCTCACTGTAATAGTACGTGTTTCACGATGAAAGCTCTTTCAAAAACTTCCAGTCTTTTTTGTATCTTTTATGATAACAAAATTATAAATAACTTACTTTCGCCCGCGGCTTTGCCAGCGTGGATGTCAATTTTCAAAAATTCTTTCTTAGTGGATTACTACGTATTCTTTACAGACAACATATCCTTGAAATTTCATGTCTCTAAGACCAGCGGTATGGGCTGTGCGTAGATGCATTACCAAATCATTTTACCATTGTGTGTATATAGACAAAATAATTACTGGATCGATAAAGTAATACTATTAAAATGATTTGGCATATTATTAGTGTTATTTCTGGTGAAGATAATAAACGTAATAAGCAATATCAAAAAAAATCTGAGAAATAAAGAGTTTAGTTTCAGCAGTTGAGAGATGACCAATCTAATTTATATCAGCGCTGATTCACGAACATGACACATGAATAAACATCGTTTAGTTCCACCATTTTAAAGGATACCTAATAATCCAATACGCGGTGTATTGGATTATCAGCTAGATATTTAATACTGACGTTAATTTTATAAACAAGATTTACGTACATAAATAATATCACCACTTGCAAGCAAATAATACTAGTACTAAATGAATTTCTTTGGCTACAAATAAAAAATTATGTAAATTATCATAATTTTTAATACTACAATCAATCTCTTCTTAAGAGAGAGTTTTCCCCGTGACTTCAACTGCGTGAAAGTCGATTAAAAATAAACTATTTTTTTCTCTGAAGATTAACTTTAGAAAGTCTATAATAAATTGAAAAAGTCACTTTGGTTGTTGCCCGGATTTTAACCTCCAATTTCTTACACGGGAAAGGCGCATTGACCAGTCAGTCTGTAGTAAACACATTTCTTCTATGTGAAAAAAAATTAACACGGTCCAGAATAATTATTACCTATTATTATTAAACACTTTATGCACAAAGAAAAACATTACACAATGGCGGACTTTATGCCTTAGGCATTTTCTACCAGTCTACCTTAGGGTGATGTAGAGGCAGAAAAAAAAATCTAGATTATAAATATGTGCCTCTGCGGGGATTGTAGTTGATATCACATTTCTAAAATGTATGTATCTTTGATGATTTTGTTATTTTAAGTGTGTTTTGATTTTAGAAAGAAAGAAAGAAAGAAAAACAGTTTATTCGTGCTATAAGATGGTAAAGTTTTTAACCGACTTCAAAAAAGGAGGAGGTTCTCAATTCGTCTGTATGTTCTTTTTTTTTTTTTTTTGTTTTTGTATGTTTGTTACGCGATATCTCCGTCAATTGTGAACGGATTTTGATGGTTCTTTTTTTGTTTGATAAGTCATGATTCAGGGGTGGTCCCATATAAATTTTGTGGCGATCGGTTTAGTAGTTCTCGAAAAATTCACCAAGAACAAAAAAAAATGACGAAATATTCATAGACGATGTGTGTTTTTTCTTCAAGTTTCTATATCTACATTGGGAGTCGACACTAAAAAGTAACAAATAAAAACTTTTTTTCAAAAAAATAATAACCGCCTTCAAAAACTAAAAACCCAAAAATAACTAAAATTTCGGAAGTCGGTGGCTTCTGTTCTGCCAGTCAATTTGTGTTGCCACCGACTTCCGAAATTTTAGTTATTTTTGGGTTTTTAGTTTTTGAAGGCGGTTATTATTTTTTTGAAAAAAAGTTTTTATACAGTTAAAGAACGAAATACAATTCTATTATAAACTTATGCACGAAAGGGCTAGCGCTCAGCATAATGCCGGGCCCGTACACAGGTGCGAGTCCACGGCGCTGGTTTTCAGCGCTAGCCGAGGGCGTGTATCTGACTCAGAACAATGGAGAACGTTAGTTGCGTGCGTAGTCCTATTTTAAGAGGAGAAGAAGAGAGTAGGATTTTTTCCAAGAGGTATCGTGTCGCCCAGTTACTGGCTTGTGGAGGTCAAGTAGGCAGTCGCTCCACGTAAAACACCGGTATTCAGCTAAATCCGGTTAGGCTGAAAGCCGACCCCAGCATAGTTGGGAAGATGATGATGAAGAGTGTTTTGATTTTCCAAATAAATGTAAAAACAGAAGAGGTTACTAATCTATTATAACGTACCTACAGATACACATTGCCAAAATAAGCAAAGCTTTTGTCTGAAGATTGTTCACACAATGAATATCGGTTGGATTTCACCTTGTTTCACTGTTATTAAACCCATTTATCTTCAGTAACTACAACGAAACAAGGTGCGCTTTATCTCCTCAGTAATCTACACCTGTTTATTGTAAACCGAGAAATAATGTGACCCATTAAACAACTATTTTTAATAGTACACAAAAATAAATTTGTACCTACTAACAATGATAGAAAAGCTACACGCATCGAACATTTATCTCGCTACAATTGTTGCGCCGCAATTGTTTGCTACAAATCTATACGCCCACAACAATTGCGTCCTTGGTGAGCGTGCACGCGAACAGATATACGGGGGTGATAAATGTGTCGCGTTTAAATTGTGGCGCCACATTTACCGAGATACAAATGTGTGCTGTATTAGACAAATAAACCGATTACCCCACCTAAAGATTCAACAAAAGCATCAAAGAGCTTCGACCAAAACTCCAAAATTATTATCTGAAGCGTGGCCATAAAAATGACCTCCAAATATTCAATAACTCACGTAAATCAAAAAAAAAAATACGTAGTTCACATACCGTTTACAATATTTTTACCCAGATAAGTGGTCAGCAATACAACTGGCCGGGTTTATTAAAAAAATGTTCGCCCATTACCGACTGAAAAGGCCTTTTGAGTTCCACTCTGAATTTTTGTATTTAATGGTTTATGTTTTTAATTTAGGTATTTTTCTGGCTATTGTTGTGGTTATGTGTTGGCTTTAGGGTATTAGCAATATTGGTTTAATTTAGAGTTGATTCACATAACTGTAATTATTTTTTAAACCATCGAACGCACTTGTTTCGAGACAGAATAGAGAGACAATAGCAGCCCAACAGCCGGCTGTTGGTTGGTCCTTGAAAGGATAATTTTCTCATCAACTCCACAATGTCATTCCAAGTCAAATCCCTCTTCTGCATACAGAAAATGTGATGTCCTTGATAAACAAACTACAATATGGAAAAGTCACACCAAAACCTGTCCAGCTTATTACTTCCTTCAAACTTCTCTAAAACACAACCAAAAACACAATATAAAAAATACTTTATAAAATACCTACCAACCTACCAGAGATCTCTCTAAGTACATAAGATAAAACGCAACCATTTAACCGTATACCAACAAAACGTACAACGCAAAACCCAATCTCAGATTTCGGGTCCAAATCTTCGAAACCGGCCCAATATCTATTTGCCGAAAGACCTCTATTGATTCTGGAACCCGAGTTAATAAAGTTAGGGGTGCAACACCCGGAAAAAACGTTGGGAAAAGTGGAACTTTCAAATGGATAACATCTACGATGGGACTGGATTAAGCTATCAAATCCGGAATCGAAGGATCTGGCAACACGGGTTGACGACCGATACTATCCTTAATGTAGACGATGTGTAGCAGTCAATACTTTTAACCAGTGAAAAGTACTTTTAGCTAGCCAAATCAGTCACAAGTAGTGCAATGCAATGTTCTCGACGAATTGTTCGCATAAGGACAGATATTCTAAAGCACAGATTCTTAAAAGGACCTACTCTCAAAAAAGAACTATTCTCGAAAATACAGAAATGGTACAGTTGCACATAGTTCTAATACTGGTCGAGTTAGTTTTTAATTATGCCTTATCTGGTGATAATATCTGGTGATAAAAATAACAAAGGTTAATCCTTCGTGGTCTAGTCGTAGTTACTTCATCCTTCTAACCTAACCAATCCCAGTCGAATCCAAAACAATTCGATTGTTAATTTACCTGTTATTTCAGTTAAAAGTAGTATTGTTAAAAGCATACGGTGTACTTTGATTGATTTTGCAAGTTTAACGTAGTTTATGCTGATTTATCTAGTTATAAGAAGTTTTGACCGATTTTGCTACTTAAAGTACACTTTTTACTGATTTTGTAAGTGAAAAGTGCTTTGACTGATTTTGCTACCTAAAGTACGTTTGACCGATTTTGCTAGTCAAAAGAAATTATGACCAGGCAATAGAATTTGACTGCAACATGTATATCTTTCCCTAGTAATGTCTTCGGGTTCCCTGATTAGTTACATACCCTTTCGTTAACGAAAATAGCCCTGGATGATGATTGCGAAAACTCATTTTCTTGGCGAGTAATAAGTCAGGGTTTGTGTCTGGTTGCCTACGTGTTAATTAGCTGTTATTGCTTTAGTTAATTAAGGATTTTGGGAATTTCTTCTCTGGAGTTGCTGAGTATGTTTATTTGAAAGAAAAAACAAAATTTTGGAAAAAAGGATCTCTTTACCTAAGAATACAGTAAAATACTCTTCCTGTAAGCAATCGTGCAAATTATTAATTTGTATGTCATTACAAGATGAAATTATTAAACATTCATTTTCATGCAACATAATAAATAAACATAGAATATATGCATCAGTGTGGGTAGTCGAATAAAAGTTACAGGTAGTTCCAGGTCAAAGACTTTGAACAATTGATTGTTCAAAGTCTTTGACCCCCGAATACTTACCATGCTGTACATAGACAATAGAACGTAATTACTTAGAACTATGCTATTATCTAAATTACGTGTATTTGAGGTAACGTAAGTATTATAATGTTATGAGAATCGCTTCAGACCTTATTGCCGTAGTTACAAATAAATAACTATTATTTTCGAGAGTAATTAGGGAAGTGTTTAATTGCTCGAATATGGTGATGCTATCAAGATATCAAAATAATTATTCATAATACCTGCCTATGATTGCTCAACTACGGAGCAAAGGCTTTTTCACATACAGAAAAGGTTTGAGTATTCATGACCACGATAACTCAAAGTGGAACGCATAAAGATTTTTATATTATTAAATTCTATGAAACAAAGTCGTGCTCAATTATTTGCCCTTATGTTTGATGATCTTTAAAACGGATTTTGATGCTGTTTTTTTAACAAGATTTTTGGGGTACTCTGAGATTACAATGGAACCCTCTTTCTAAGCCTCCGCTGTAAGTCCGTCTGTATGTCTATGTAACTATTTGACAGCGAGTTGTATCACAAAATCGTAATAGATATACATATAGTATAGATTAAAAATTTTCACAACCTGTGTTTTGTTTATTTTTGCTTTAACAAAAATACTATTAAATCTTCGGACACTCGTGATTCGAGACACAATAGAAATACAATAGCCGCTCGACAGCCGGCTGTCGGTTTGTCGTTGAACGGTTAGTAAAAATTAAATGAGTTTGTTTTCAAAGAAGAAGCGTGATGTTTCCGGCGTTTGTTGCGGAATGTTATGTTTATAACAGTTACCGTGACCCTGGAACACAAAGGGCAATCGAAGGAACATGAGTGGGTTTTAGTCAGTAAGAGTCTGACACGCCCTCCCGCCGCACCCAGGACGGGAGCAGTCATTGGATGATTTCCCACTCACCGTTATAAATGTTTCCGGCGTTTTTTGTTCTATTTAATATTGTTATACCCGCAATTAAAATGTATATACTATAATACCAATATGTTATCTAAACCTTCCTTATGAATCCTTATATTGGATAAGTGGTGATGGCTTGGAAATCCATTTAGTAGTTTTGGAGTTAATTTTACACTACAGACGGCGGGGTACTTTTATGGGTACGATTAGGAACCCTTCGTACTCAAGTTTGACTCGTTCTTGGCCATATTTTTTGCTCAGCTCAATTTCGCTTGTAGTATCGTGTGCCAAATTGTCAATCAGTATTGGACGGTGTTGCCAATTGCCAGATGATTCTGGTTTCACTCTTACTAGACATATTTGGCAAATGAATGAGGTATCAAGTACCGAAAGATTTATCAATTGACATGATAATGATATTATAAATTACACGTGTCATTATTTGTCATCGTTTCTAAATTATTTTTAATCTGTTGCTTACAGTTAAGTATTATTATTAATGCTTTGCATCTTCTTTAATAAATCTTTTAAATAATGTGGCTTTGTAATTTATTCATGTATTCAATTTTAGTCGTAATTATGTTAATATAATGTTGTGTATAAAATGTTACCATAAGACCTTATGTGTTTGGGTGTATAGATTTAAACTGATTCTTTAAATAATGGACTATAACTGTCGCGCCAATAAACAATAATTACATTTATTTTATAACATTTTGTTGTATGTAAAATATTTATACTATACTTTCCAAGTTTTTCAAAAATATAATGGAGTTGTTGGTCCCGGTTGATATTCAAAAATTTTGGGCAATCGAATCGGGTAGTAGAAGCCAGAATGACTGACAATCTGTCTAACCGTCACACAGTCAGTAACTCGTTTGTGAAGGTCTAATAGGCGGTTGCTTCGTGTAAAACACTTGTATTCAGCCGAATCCGTTTAGACTGAAAGCCGAGCATCATCATCTCCCTAGCCTTTTCCCAATCGTGTTGGGGTCGGCTGCCAGCCTAACCGGATTCAGCTGGATACCGGTGTTTTACGAGGAACGACTGCCTATCTGACCTCAACAACCCAGTAACTGGGCGACACGATACCTCTTGGTTAGACTGGTCAGAGTTTCTGGCTAACCAGTAATGACTGTCAAAGTTCTTCGAATGACAACCGGGACCAACGGCTTTACGTGCTTTCCGAGGCACGGGATGTCAGTGGTGTCTAAGATAAACTTTAAAAGTACATATGAATTGAAAAAGTCACATTGGTACTTGCCCGGATTCGAACCCACAACCTCCATATCCACTGGGCCATCACGACACTACTACTACTGAAAGCCGAGCATAACATAGGAAAATGGTAGGTTGTTGATGATGAAATTTTATCAAAATGCGACCAATTAATTGCTTATCCGTGATATACAGACATAAAATAAATAAAGTATATCAGTTGTCTGATGACGATCGATAGTACATGCTCTGCTTAGTTTGAAATTAGATGGCCGTGTATAAGTTGTCCCAAGATATTTATTTATAATATAAAAATAATACCAGCCTATAACTGTCCCACTGCAGGGCAAAGGCCTCTTCTCATACAGAGAAGGCACGAGCATTGATCACCACGCTTGCTCAAGACGGGTTGGCGATTTCGGACTTATATTAACTTAATAAACATTTTATTCTGAAAAAATCGAAATAATTCCGGAATACTTCTGGGAAAGTTTCTTTAAATCAGAATTATTCAAAAAAAACTACAAGTCCAGGTTTCCTCACGATGTTTTCCTTCACCGATGTCTGCGATGTCTAAGATAATCTTTAGAAAGTAAATAAGAATTGAAAAAGTCACATTGGTACTTGCCCGGATTCGAACCCACAACCACTTGCATGAGAGACCCGCCCAAGACCCGCCTCTCATGCAAGTGGTTGTGGGCCTTAACCACTAGGTCATCACGACATTTATTTTAGATATTTATTTATTTAATTTTTAATTGTAGTAATAGTGATTTTAATGGTCACTTAATCTGGGTTTTGTTGAAAGTTTTATTTCACTAAGAAGTCTTTAAAACGTCGGTTAATGTTTCAATAAATCTTCGAGCGTTGGAATATAGGCACACATATGTTTTAGACTTCTTAACATTATTTATTATGATGTCAGAAATGTTTATTTTTTATTCAGTTTCAATCATCTAGCTTAATATATTTACCTAGTGGAATCTCTTTGATAAATGTATCACATTTATCGTACTTGTCAATAAAGTTGAAATGTTGCTTTTTATGTTAACAACAGAACTAGCGTTGTATGGTATGGTTTCGGAAGATTCTTGTTTAGAAAACTCATATATTTATTGAATTGTCTATCTATTCTAATATCGTATAGAGGAAACGTTTGTGAGTTTGTAAGGTTGTAAAGGGTTTTTTTTTGGTGAGTGGGAAGTCATCAAATGACTGCTCCCGTCCTGGGTGCGGCGGGAGGGCGTGTCAGACTTTTACTGACTAATACCCACTCATGTTTCTTCAATTGCCCTTTATGTTCCAGGGTCACGGTAACTATTATAAACATTCCGCAACCCCGGCAGGCCTGGCCCGGGCGGCGAGCTACCCATCGCTCGCCATCCGCAGAACCGCGCCTACGGTGGCCGGTAGTCGTCCTGCGACTCTCGACTCTCGACGTCTTCGCCTGGGTCTTAGTCCGTGGCGAGAGGCTCGTCGTTGCCTCTCGCGCGCCGCCGCTCTAACCTCTGAATTTGCTTAACAGATATTAAAATTCTTTTATCAAAAGATAGCCGTGAAACCACGGGGGACAGCTAGGTAGTTATATTAATAACTAGCTAACCCCCCCCCCCCTCTCCAAGTTATTTGCGTTATGTTGGATCTTTTGTTACCGCTCTGCTCCCGTAAGTCATAGCGTGATGTTATGTTGCCTTCGTGTTGTATAAAGTATATTATCAGCCGTATAAAGTACTAGCTTTTGCCCGCGGCTTCGCTCGCGTTAGAAAGAGACAAAAAGTAGCCTATGTTACTCTCCATCCCTTCAACTATCTCCACTTAAAAACCACGTCAATTCATCGCTCCGTTTTGCCGTGAAAGAAAGACAAACATACAGACAGACAGACAGACAGCAAAAACCAATCAGTTGTATTGCGTGAAATAACAAGACAAGAAACAAGATCAAACGTCAAACACACATACACACATCCATACATAAAAAATCGTGTTCATAATATTAGGAAGCATGTGAATGTGTTCAACTTCTTGCTCGCTTTTATTGTTATTTATACACCCATTTTTTTTTGTACCCGTTACACAATAAGTATTGAACATTTCTGAAATTAAATATTTCATATTTTCGATCCTAATTATGATGTCTACAAAAAAAAAACAAAAAGAAGCTAGTTATAAAATAAAATAATAAAAACATACATAGCATCGTGTTTTGACAAACAACAGATCTTTCTGGAATGTCTCTTAATGCCTATAATAACACAGATTCATTTCTCTTGGCAACGTTCCTACAAAAATGTTATTATTTTATTTTTTAATTTAGATGCCATTGTTGCATGGCTGCGTTTTTTTCGATTGTCACAAACAAATGTTAGGTATGTTAACCTTTTTTAGGGAGGCAGTTATTTTTTTTTATTCAGCCTTTTAACGCATAAATGGCTGAAAATTTGGTTCGTCTCTGCGTTAGGGTTAAATGGTATTTTAAAATAAAAAAGGATTGTGCAAATAAATTCGAATGTACTGTAAATAAATGGATAGTAAAAGTATTTTTGGGTTCTCTCTATCTTCATCAATACGATTTAACTGAAATCTATCATCAAAAAAGAATTCACCTTTTATTATTTTATTCAATAAAAAGAAAACTATTTTTTTATCATATTGGGATATTTCAATTGTTTTATACTGCCAATTCTTTATGAATCAGGCTATAATTAAATAAAAAAAAAATTATATATTCGATACAATGGTTCAGAGCTTTGTCCGTTCAAACAAACAAATACACAAGATAAAATGAATAGCTATAGGGATAAAATGAATAAAAAGACACACACGTACTCATAACCTATAAATAATCCAATTTCTACTAAACCAATAAAAAAATCTAAAAAAACGGCTATCCATTGACTTGACAGATTGAGTACTTGAGTGAAATGGGTTATAATAATCCAACGCATAGGTCACTGGCCTTTCATAAAAAAATATTAATAGATGTGTAGATCGGTGACAATATTATACCTATTTATGTATAAATACAGGGCGTCCTACGAACATGCCACAAGGAGGGAAAGTACTTTAAATATTTCAGATAGAACATTTTACTGAAAGAAGACATTATTTTGAATTTCAAAAACAATTTAAACTGCATTCATAGATATTTAAATAATTACATGATTGAACCGGGAATCGAACCCGTTACACGCGAAAAAGAATCGCCTTAGTTAGTTTTATCATAAAAAGTCGAAAGGCTTTATCATAAGGATTATTTTTTGCTAAATAACATAGTGTCACAAATAAAAGGAAGACCATGAATTTTAACATTGAATACAAATATATGACACATACAAACATACACTTCTTTCGGCAGTCGGGTAAAAAATCAGAAAACAACAATCGCATGGCACCAGTATTATGTAGGGTACTTAATGATACATGATGACGAGAATTAAAATAAATATAATAAATGTTTTCATATTAAAAGTTTTTAATAAAAATAAAATTTTATAAGTTTTGATTAAAAATAAAATCCAAATAAAAGGGCTAAAGAATTAGGTCGATTATTTTTGGTGCAGACTTTGGTCGATTGCCAAAAATTAATTGCGTGTCAGAGACAGTATTTGTGAAACACGTCAATTTATTTATTGTTTTAGTTAATGTATAATGTAAAAGGTAGAACAATGTGGTTTTATTTCCAATGAAAAAATGAGAATTATGTACAGAATTTACATGCCTACTGAATATGCATAAATACGTGTATAAGTTATCTCATCCGAACTATCTCTTTTTCACTCGCACTACTTCAGTCATACCATCCTACTTTGATGTGTTAGTGTGCCGTTTTTGAAGATAGAATTTCGAATCTACACATTTTTACTTATAATTTCATTGGTTCTAATAATTACCGTGGCCCCGGAACATAAAGGGCAACCGAAGGAACATGGGTGGGTTTTATCCAGTAAAAGTCTGACACTCCCTCCCGCCCCGCCCAGGGCGAGAGAAGTCACTTGATGATTTCCCATACTTAGAAAAAAATGCGTAGCCTTTGACAAAACTCAACCCTCACACGGTTAAGTTCAACACGAAACACAAAAGTTGGTAGATCTTAACCCAGCTTTTGTGTTTTTAAGTTTTCAACAGTTTCAAAATTTGAACCAAATAAATAAACAATTATAAATAAATAAGAGAGATAAATAATCTTATCAAAAGTGGTATCGTGGCATCTAGTTACTTGGTTGGTATACATCTGAATTCAATTAAACTGGAGAAGTTGACCCAAATATTAAGACTAAGCAGATTTGTGACTGAAAAAATCAGAGGTACATAACATATAAGTACATTAAGTTTATTAAATTAGGTATAATATATTTTGTTAAAAGGTAGGTTCCTAAGTAAAAACAAACATTAAAAACATCTGTTTCCCTACTGATGATTGTAACAACTGTGCCAATAAGTGACGATAGCAAGATAGTTCATTTGTTTTAACTTTTTAATTTAAACAAGGTAATGGTGGAAAATGCCTTGTATGCCCGAAATCGAAATAATTAAAAAAAAATATTTTTAAGCTACATTTTATTTTCTTAATTTTATAGTTATTTACACTGAAGAATAATGTTTATAAGTATTTTTTAAAGTTGAATCATTAGTTCCAGTGATGGGTAATCACTTTTCTTTTCTACAAACAAAATATTTTTAAAAAGAAATCCGCCTTCAAAGACATAAAAGAACTTTAATTTCAGAAGTCCTTTATTTTGTTTGTTGTTTTGCATGGCCAACTTAAAGTTATTTTCCTCTTTTATGTTTTTGAAGGCAATTTCTTTCACTGTTGTGTAACAATCCATAAGTTAAAAATCAACAAGTTCCTTGTTACACAGATAGACGGACAACAAAGTAAATCTATACAGCTTCTTTTTTCCCCTTAACTGATTAGTAGAGACTGGATTATATGCATATGCATATTTTAGCCATTTTAGCGGTAACAGCATATTTTACCTAAGACCTACTTAGTTATTTATTAATTTATTTAATTATGGACAACCAGTAGGTGTTACATTATTTCTCAATCTAAACATTGAATATACGGTAACGAAGTTAAATGTACAGCACTTTAAGGTGTCACAACATGCACGAATATAATGTAGTGACACAAGAAAAGATAGAACATACCTAATTGAAAATAATAGAAAAAGAATAATAATAAAATCATTAAACGAATACATGCAAGACAATCTAATATGACATACACCAGACACCATAAAAAATGAAATTCATAAAATAACTATAATTTACTTATAAATATAATGCTGACTTTTATTCAATATGTTTTAATCTTATTAAATATTATGTAAATCAAAAACAATCTCTCTAAAATGAAATGTTATGATATTTATGTACTTATGATAGTTAATTAATAATGTGTTAAGAATTTTAGAACCTTATAGAATTATATAATATAAAAAGTATAGAACTATAAATTTAATAATTGTAACACACCTAAATATTACTAACATAGTTATTAAGTTCAATGTATATTAGTACTACAGTGTATGAAGCATAACATTACGTGTAGCAAGCGTCTGTGTCAATATGATCGTTTTGACTGTAATTAGTTCTACTACTCGCTACTAGATGGCGCTGTGCATTTACGTCACATTTAAGAATCGCGGTGTTAAGATTCTCGACAGTTTAATGACCTCCGCTAGAACATTTGGTTTTTGTGAGACTGAACTAGTGGTGCATCGGTGGACTACGTCCTTCTTGGAATAGTCACACGGGACTCCGCTACTAAGTTAAACTTGTTTACATAGACTTAGTCTATATTTTTGGCTAGAGGACCCCTTTTCTCTCCCTTTATCCCTCACTGGGAAAAGGGCTGTAGAATCCGTCCTACTATTATTATTGTTGTAAACTCACGTCAGTAAACCAAATAAAGTCCTTTCTTGGAAGACGAGTTTTACTGGATACTTCGAGTGTGACGTCACAATCAACACCTCCTACAATCTGGCGCCCAACGTGGGGCAAGAGACCAAACCTGCTTGAGGTCACCAGAACAACAATCTACTACAATCTGGCGACCAACTGTGGGCACGAAGAGAAACCGAAGTACGTCACACGTTACGGACGTATAACAACAACACCTACAGAAAGGATAAAGGCAGAGATGTCGGTGACGATGTCCGATACTCAGTTCGAGGCGCTGCTGTCGAAGCTTTCACCAGGAAGACACGGTTCTTTCACAACCTGTAAAGCTGAATTCGACGGGACCAAGGACTCCGAAGTGACGGAAGCTTTTTTGGCGGCAGTCTCAGTTTTCAAACAAATAGAAAATATAAGTGATGCAGAAGCGCTCACTGGTTTACCACTGCTCCTCAAAGGTGAAGCTGCAGTGTGGTGGCAGGGAGTTAAAAATCATGTCTCCACATGGGCGGATTTCAAAGAGCGTCTCCGTCATGCGTTTGCCCCAAAGAAACCTGCCTATGTCGTATACCAAGAAATAGTTATGGAAAAGCAAGACATCTGCACGACAACTGAAAGCTTCGTCGCACATAAGCGAATGCTATTTGCTCAACTTCCGGAACCCGAAATACCAGAATCCCATCAACTTCATATGATATACGGTCAGCTGAAACACAGAATACGTGACAAGATTCCACGCAACTCCGTTAAAAGTTACGACGAGTTATTAGAAGCGGCTCGGAGCGTTGAACAGATGTGGATTGATAAACCGGATAACGGTGACGAACGCAAAGAGGCTAAGCCAAAACCGTCCTCCAAACCTAAGGTGAAGTGCGGGTTTTGTCATTTCATCGGGCATACTACCGAACAGTGTAGGAAGCTGAAAAAGAAACAGCAAGAAACAGAGGCAACTAAGTCAGATAAGGTTTCGGAAGGCCAATCTTTAACAGCTTCTACCAAAACGACGCAGGCTCCATCTCCATCCGCACCCAAAGTGTCATGTTACGGCTGTGGTACACCCGGTGTAGTTCGCACTAACTGCCCAACATGCTCCGCAAATAAACAACGTTCACTACCGTCCATAGACTTAGCCTTTAGTCCGGTTAACGTCCAAACGGATGTAAGAAACAGGCCTATAGTATTTATTGAGGTAGATGGCATTAAAGGGACAGCATACGTCGATACTTGTGCGAAGACCAGCATCGCATCGTACCAGCTATACAAACAGCTGATAAACAAAGGACACGAGTTTTACGAAGAGACAGTAAAGGTCACTCTGGCAGATGGCATTGGGAAAAACCAACGAGTACGGAAGATAACAGTTTCTGTAAAGTTAGAGGACCGCATCATACCTACAAGCTTCATAGTCCTGCCTGAGTCCAAAGACAACCGCACTCTGCTAGGAGTTGGTTTTATTCAGGATGCGAAGATGGTGTTGAATTTAGCACAGTTTACGTGGGAATTCCTTGATAGTCCTTCAACCTATGAGCTATACGAAGAAGATTTCGTTGCTTTCATTGATATAGCTAGTAGCTCTGCTGACATGACTCCGCCACAAGACCATCCCTCAGAACCCTTGACGCCTAAGCGAAGGGCTAATTTGTCACAACAAGCAAACACTTATAAATTAATTCCGCTTGATGAATCGACGATAAAAAGACCGAAGGCCATCTTCGATGGATACTCGCCCCGCTTTGCTGACTTTATGATGGAGGACGCAGAGTTCAACATTCGAGATGCCGAAGATACGCTGACAACTAGCGAAAGAGATCTTTTTCCGTAACATAAGCATTGATACTTTTACCCAATCATTCGACTTGTGTTCGTTAGACATAACTGTCCAGCAGAATGATAGTCTCAATAAAATTTTGATAGAGTACGAGAATGTTTTCATTCACAATGGTAGCCCATCGCTACTTGGAGCAGCTCTGATCCAGGGGGAGAAGGAAGATGAGCCTTAGCAGTAAGGTGCATTCTCACATCCTCGTCCTATTTGGAAAGGTCAAGAGAAACACCAGCAAGGTTAAACCAGGAAGGTGCATCCTCGGATCCTCGTCCTACTGGAAAGGTCACTTGGAACACCCCTGAGAGTTGGTTACACAACCAACAGTAAAGTGCATTCGCGGATCATCATCCTACTGGAAAGGTCACGTGGAACACGCCTAAGAGTTGGTTCTCCAATACCAACACCTGTACATCCTCTTCGAAGAAGAGGACGACCTATGAAAGACATAGCTGTCAGCAAGCTTTCACCTGAAACCAAACGAGAACGTGCTCTTCATAAGAAACAATAACTCCTCTCAATCCAGTCCCTCTCGCCGAGACGTCTTCGGGGACTGAGGGGGAGATTGTAACACACCTAAATATTACTAACATAGTTATTAAGTTCAATGTATATTAGTACTACAGTGTATGAAGCATAACATTACGTGTAGCAAGCGTCTGTGTCAATATGATCGATTTGACTGTAATTAGTTCTACTACTCGCTACTAGATGGCGCTGTGCATTTACGTCACATTTAAGAATCGCGGTGTTAAGATTCTCGACAGTTTAATGACCTCCGCTAGAACATTTGGTTTTTGTGAGACTGAACTAGTGGTGCATCGGTGGACTACGTCCTTCTTGGAATAGTCACACGGGACTCCGCTACTAAGTTAAACTTGTTTACATAGACTTAGTCTATATTTTTGGCTAGAGGACCCCTTTTCTCTCCCTTTATCCCTCACTGGGAAAAGGGCTGTAGAATCCGTCCTACTATTATTATTGTTGTAAACTCACGTCAGTAAACCAAATAAAGTCCTTTCTTGGAAGACGAGTTTTACTGGATACTTCGAGTGTGACGTCACAATCAACACCTCCTACATAATTTAATTTAATAATTTTGCTGTGCCCTACAGGGTCCATAACTGTACCTTAGCTCTAAGCCCTCTGTAAGACCACTGTAAACATTATGGAACGCAAATAAAGAATATGAATATGAATATGAATATGAATAAAATAAAAAATAACATAAACATTGATATTTATATTCACTTTATGATGCATATTATCGCTACATTTACAATATTTTTCACTCACCCTGCGTTCCAAAATGCGATCAAATTTTATAACAGTCACAAAATATAAGGGCTTAGCAATTGAGTAATAATTGAGACTTTTTGCTGCATTCCGGAACAATCTTACCACTTAAAATTTAGAAAAATATTTAATTGCTTATGCTACAATTTTTTTTTTAATTTTGATGTCAAACAATGTAACTGTACCTATTATCGCCTATCAACAAAAATGTTTTACTAATCCAATGCTGATTTTTAAATAAAAAAAGAATACATACTATTTTCTTTTTTTTGGGGATTATAACCTAAAATTTATCATTTTATTTTGCATATTCTGCCAATTTTTGTGTATATTTCAAGCATTTTTCATGCATATATCAAGCTTTTTATGCTGCATACAATCCGGTCTCTACTGATTAGTAAATATAATTTATGTATTATTAGATAGGACTAATTATTATTAGATAATTTTCTTTCTACGAACCGCACTAGTTCTTGTCCGTGACATTGCTCGAGAGACATTCAGACGCTTGCTATATAAAGCGTCGTTCAATTGAAAGCGTGCCAAATCTTTTAGTCAATTGGATCTATAGTAGATCGACTTCCTATATTTCGGCTTTAGTACCTACCTACGTATTTAGCCGAACTCAAAAACTTTTATTCCCTATTACTCGTGTTCCCGTTAAATTTGAAAAAAAAAACACTTTTTAGGGCGCCTTCTCTACATGATATTATAAATAAAATCCCTTTTTGCTTTCTGTTTCTATGAATAAAACTACGTGACGGATTTTAATGCGGTTTTTTAAATATATAATCTGTCCCTATTGACTTAAGAGGAAGGTTGCAAATATAAAGGTCATAGCTCATTAGAGCCACCCGGCACCCACCCCGCACCGCCTCGTCGCACGGCATCCACTCGTTGCCGAGTGGTCAACGAGGGGACGCCGTGCGGTCCACGTATTTTACATACAAAATAATTTTAAGCGATGCATCGCAAAGTATCGTCCTCGCGTGTATCAATCGCGAGCAGCGCGCGGTCCACTCGGGATCCGCGCGTTGTTAACGCAGGCAAGCATTCGAGCAGCGAGTTGGCACCGAGTGGTCCACCCGTCGTCCGCGCGTGAAGGGCTTATAACCGAGGCGATTTGGTGACGCTACGGAGTTGATATAGTGAGCGCATGCCTATACAAGTCCATATAAAGAATACTAGCCGCAGGAGGCGAGTCGGTGCGGAGTGGGTGCCGGGTGGCTCTAATGAGCTATGACCTTAATCCATGTATATTATAATAAAAAAAAACCGGGATTTTCCAGTAGGAAAGAGAGTACTATCCTATGCGTTGATTAATGCCAAAATACTTGTCTCTTTTTATTAGAAGTTTCGGATTTACCTGAAGATTATTCTAATCTAGCCAATCTTATTGTTTTGCCACAGGCCTTTATCGGTACTTCTCACTAGGTCGAATTCCAGAATTTAATTTGTTTATTTTTTATAGTTCTGTGGGCGTGTTTGATTAAACTTGTTAAATGTCAAGAGTTCTGAAAGTCAATGATTCTTTGTTTATTTGAGAATACTTCAATTAAATAAAGAGGGCTCAAATACTTGTTAAAATTCTATTCTTCATCACAATAAGACTCAAAGAGCAGTTCTAATTGTTACCCGGAATGCCCTTTGTGGGCAACTGAAGGAACAAGGGTGGGTTTTAGTCAGTAAAAGCCTGACACTCTCTGAAGAAGTAATTTGATGATTTCCCATCCATAAAAATAAATAAATAAAAAAGAACACAATATGACATGGGCCTCTTCTCATAAACCTCACCCGGCCCCATCGTTTGCAAAAAAACATCGTAATATTGATTGTAAAAGTATTATAACATTTTTACAAAATAAATTTATAGTTTTACCATTTTTTGACTGTTCAGCATACAATTTTTTCAATTAAATACGTCAAACTTTATATAAAATTTAGACCGCTACAAAATATCATTTCATCTTCCTAATCTCTTTCCTAACTATGCTAGAGTCAACTGCCAGTCTAGCTGAATTCAGCTAAATTTCTGTGTCAGCACTGCGAGACAAGTGACTTTGTAAAATAGATGCTAGAATAGAATAGTCTGCCCCTATGTAATTGATATTTGCCGACTGTGACATTTTGAAGCATTGTCGACTGTTTTAAATTCTCGTAGACCAAGTGACGGTCGTCTTTAGGGCTGTTCTTGTCTTTCTTGTGTCTCCAATCACGTGCGCTTCAAAGGATTAAGCTTGAAAGAAAATTAAAAAAAAAAAATAGTTTATTTTTCCAAAATCGTTACAATACGTATAGCTTGAGGCAGCCCCGTTAAGTTATTAACATTACTTGTGTTGGAGCCGACTCGCTACTTCCCCTGTAGTACATTTTCATCATGAAGCGTGTTTATAAATTGGGTTATTAATATTATACACTATTTTGCCTTTAATCCTTTTATTAATAATTAATTAGAATACTAAAAGAATACATCTTGTTGCTGTGCGTGCAAGCCCGGGAAGAAGAAGGAAGTGTTGCCAGGAAAACAAAATATAAAAGTACTATTGCCATAGATATTCTAACAGAGCGTTTATTTTATTGTAGACATAGAAAAACGTTTGACATTTGTTTAGAGGTGCTAATCTTCACAACCCACTGACACTGGGTAACATAATACCTCTTCATTAGACTGGTATATATTTACGAATCACAACTAAAACTAATGGCTTAACCCGTACTAATATTATAAATGCGAAATTAACTCTGACTGTCTGTCTGTCTCTTCTTCACGCCTAAACCGCTGAACCGATTTAAATGAAATTTGGTACAGATATGGTCTGGGACTCGAGAAAGGACATAGGATAGTTTTCATCCCGGAAATCCCCCGGGAACGGGAACTATTATTCCGGGACGAAGTCGCGGGCAAAAGATAGTCTGAAATAAAATATAACAATAGTACATAAGAAGCGAGCATCTTAGGTAGCTTGACCACAGAAGCAGAGCTGTGAGCGAGTCAAAAATTCGTCAATAGAATCTTGCGCAATTTAATTAGGGTATTTTTGACTCGTTCACCACTTCACTCCGTTCCTACGAACAGACGCCTTAACCACCGAGCCATCATAGCTTTATGAAATAACTAGCTTCTGCCCGCGGCTTCGCTCGCGTTAGAAAGAGACAAAAAGTAGCCTATGTTACTCTCCATCCTTCAACTATCTCCACTTAAAAAATCACGTCAATCCGTCGCTCCGTTTTGCCGTGAAAGATAGACAAACAGACACAGACAGACAGACAGACAGACAGACACACTTTCCCATTTATAATATTACTAGCTTTTGCCCGCGGCTTCGCTCGCGTTAGAAAGAGACAAAAAGTAGCCTATGTTACTCTCCATCCCTTCAACTATCTCCACTTAAAAAATCACGTCAATTCGTCGCTCCGTTTTGCCGTGAAAGAAAGACAAACATACAGACAGACACACTTTCCCATTTATAATATTAGTATGGATTGATTTTATTATATAATAATCATTTTATTATATGTATTGATTAAATAATGGTGCTTTTAATATTTTTTTTGTTTTTGTATGGCCATCCTGGACTTTTTTTTAAAACTAAAAGCCCATTTCATAACATTTCCTTTCAACGATCTTTTCTTCAAAAGTTAGGTGACAGCGACAATGACAGTATTGCCAGATTACTAAACAACTATTAGGCCACTCATATACACGTGAATCTAGATTATGATAATGTGGGGGGGGGGGGGGGGAATCGATACAAATCTTTTATGAATAAAGGTGATGTGGTTTAAATAAATTTTGTTTACATTAATAGGTAGGTGATACGAAGTTCACCGGGTCATCTAGTATGTATATAATAGTAAACTCACTGCCTGATATCAACGTGTTTGTTAATATATAACAATAACTAACTAAATACATTAAACTTGGAGGGTTTATTCTTTGTGAAGAATATAAAAAATAGCCCTAAAGGGTTAAAATAGTAGGTAGAAGTTCGACATCCACGCGGGCGAAGCCGCGGGCGAAGGCTAGTAAATATTTTAAATCTAGATATTTTTTTATAATTTTGGACGTTGGAAATAAGAAAAGCTGTTACAGTATTATTTTTTACAGCATATTACACGCCTTTTTGTTATTTCAAACCGTATTAAATGGCTTTTATTTGCATGATTTGGATTTATGAAAATGATTCCATTCGTATTTTGAAAACAATTAAACATTACTTATTTGTGTCAGGTTTGACGGGTTGTAACTATAGATGCTGGCGGGAAAAATTCCGAAACATTCCCGTCGAATACTTCGGAAGTATTCCGAAATATTCTGAAACTTTGGGAATATTTCAACTGCCAAAAAAAAACCCCGGTGAAATTGTATTAATCCATTAAAAGCCACTGTACTCGATTGAGTACAGCGTAATGAAGTAAAATAATAAGGTGTATCACCTAAAATTTACAAGATCTGTCATTTACACTTCGGAATAATGCTGTACTCAATCGAGTACAGCAGTTACCTCTAATAGGTTCATAGGGAATATAGCCTACTAGCTGTCCCCCGCGGTTTTATCCGCGTTTAATTTCCCTTGGTTACTTCTTAGCCCCCCGTAAACCGTTTATGCAGCGCACGCAACAAAAGTCCTCAAATGTGAATAATTTTCCCCGTTTTTGCAACATTTCTCACTGACGCTTCGCTCCTATTGGTCGCAGCCGCAGCGTAATGTTATATAGCCTAATACCTTCCTCTGTAAATGGACTTTAAAAAACAAAGAATTTCTCTAATCGGACCAGTAGTTCCTGAGATCAGCGCGTTTAAACAAACAAACTCCTCCGCATTATAATATTAGTAGTAGCTTTCCAATAGTGAAAGAATTTCTGAAAGCGAGACAATAGTTTTTGAGTTTATTTATTAGGTTTTCCTTTATTTAGTAATACTTATCTATGTGACTCGCGAATACTTAGCGATGCGAACAGCAGAGCTATATACAAACTAACCAAAAACATAGGTAACCCTTTTTCAAAAAACAAATCAAATATGCTCGGCCTGGTTTTTTATTCCACAACTAACATTTTGATAAATAGCATTCGACTTCGATATAACCTACATAAAAACAAAAAAATAAAAATCCTGCTGTAAAAGGGATTTTTATTTTTTTATAAAAATATTAACAAATATTATACTTAATCGATCAGATTTATAATAAAATAAACATTTATATTTTACTAACTTATGCGCCACTGAAAAATAATTAATTCACCCACCACACAAAAAATAAACACGTTTATTCTTATTGAATAATTCGGGCGAAACATTCCGCGGAAACTTTCGATTGCGGGGTATGAATCTTTCTCAAAACTTCTCCGGGGGGGGAGCATCTCCCCTCTTACCGCACCCCGCACCGCCATCGCCTTCGTGCACACAGTCAGGCGGCGGCGATCGACGGTCGATGCAAAATTCCATTCGATATTTAAAAAAATATAAAAATATTTTGCAAAAAAATACAAATTCTAAATTTAAATTCATTTTGAATAATTCTGATTTAAAGAAACTTTCCCAGAAGTATTCCGGAATTATTTCGAATTTTTCAGAAGTTTTGCAACTATAGTTGTAACCTCTATGGTTGTAACTGTTTTGACACTTGATTTGCCGGTTACTATGACAACGACATCCAACAGAACATGGACAACTTTTATATGGGAAAATGGAATTGTTGTTTTACTCTATCTTTCTCGCAATTTTAGAGACAAAAAGTAGCCTATGTTACTCTCCATCCCTTCAACTATCTCCATTTAAAAAATCACGTCAATCCGTCGCTCCGTTTTGCCGTGAAAGAAAGACAAACAGACAGACAGACAGACAGACAGACAGACACACTTTCCCATTTATAATATTAGAATATATTAGAATAAAATATAACAATAGTACATAAGAAGCGAGCATCTTAGGTAGCTTGACCACAGAAGCGGAGCTGTGAGCAAGTCAAAAATTCAGCAATAGAATCTTGCGCAATTTTATTAGGGTATTTTTGACTCGTTCACCACCGCACTCCGTTCCTACGAATAGACGCCTTAACCACCGAGCCATCATAGCTTTATGAAATAACTAGCTTCTGCCCGCGGCTTCGCTCGCGTTAGAAAGAGACAAAAAGTAGCCTATGTTACTCTCCATCCCTTCAACTATCTCCACTTAAAAAATCACGTCAATCCGTCGCTCCGTTTTGCCGTGAAAGAAAGACAAACAGACAGACAGACAGACAGACAGACAGACAGACACACTTTCCCATTTATAATATTAGTATGGAAGTATGGATAAATAAAAGACACTTCAAATATAAAATCTATGGGATTATTGCATACTAGCTCTCCCCCGCGGTTTCACCCGCGTTATGTTAGGTTTTTGGTTACTGCTCTGCTTCCATGGGTATTGAATACCGTGATGTTATGTAGCCTATGTCTTATTCTGATGTATAAGCTATATTTCTCTAAGTTTCATCAAAATCCGTTCAGTAGTTTTTGAGTAACAAACAAATATATACATACAATTCTTTCCTCTTTATAATATAATGCCCTTACTAATAATCACTGTGTAAAGTTATGCAATGAATAAAGCCTGCGTAACCATACATTTTTTGACGTATAAACCGGTCATAACTTTATGCTGCGATTATTAGTAAGGAGCTTAGTATAGATTGCCACACGATGACGTAAATATCTACTATATTTCTTTTTTGTATTACAGTATCTACAATTTTAATTCTGCATTGACGGCATTTATTTGGAACATAATTATAATTAAAAAGTGCAAATTTATACATATAGTTACTTTGAAACATTAACACACAATTAAAGTGTGTTGACTTACCAGCATTGACTTGAAAAATTAATGAGAAAACTAATTTGGTTACTGTTAGACACTGTTAGAAAGTTTTGAAACGTAAATACTATTCAAATAATAAGGCGTCGTTCTAATTGGGAGCGATCGTACGATGGCGCGATGCGTTCTCGTCGTGCGATTAGTTTAAACATACAGATTTCATCAGAGTGTCCTATTTGAACCTCGCAAGCAACAAGCAAATAATCGTGCGAGCACATGAAATGTAATAACGATCCTACGATGCGTTTGATCGTCGTCGTGAGGTGAAAAATGCATCGCGCCATCGTACGATCGATCCTAATTAGGACAACGTTTTAGCATTGCCATACAACGTGGCAATATATACATTTATTTAAGTTTTGTATCCATACTAATATTATAAATGGGAAAGTGTGTCTGTCTGTCTGTCTGTCTGTCTGTCTGTCTGTCTGTTTGTCTTTCTTTCACGGCAAAACGGAGCGACGGATTGACGTGATTTTTTAAATGGAGATAGTTGAAGGGATGGAGAGTAACATAGGCTACTTTTTGACTCTAAAATTGCGAGAAAGATAGAGTAAAACAACAATTCCATTTTCCCATATAAAAGTTGTCCATGTTCTGTTGGATGTCGTTGTCATAGTAACCGGCAAATCAAGTGTCAAAACAGTTACAACCATAGAGGTTACAACCCGTCAAACCTGACACAAATAAGTAATGTTTAATTGTTTTCAAAATACGAATGGAATCATTTTCATAAATCCAAATCATGCAAATAAAAGCCATTTAATACGGTTTGAAATAACAAAAAGGCGTGTAATATGCTGTAAAAAATAATACTGTAACAGCTTTTCTTATTTCCAACGTACAAAAATAATATTAAGATAAAAAAAATATCTAGATTTAAAATATTTACTAGCCTTCGCCCGCGGCTTCGCCCGCGTGGATGTCGAACTTCTACTTACTATTTTAACCCTTTAGGGCTATTTTTTATATTCTTCACAAAGAATAAACCCTCCAAGTTTAATGTATTTAGTTAGTTATTGTTATATATTAACAAACACGTTGATATCAGGCAGTGAGTTTACTATTATATACATACTAGATGACCCGGTGAACTTCGTATCACCTACCTATTAATGTAAACAAAATTTATTTAAACCATATCACCTTTATTCATAAAAGATTTGTATCGATCCCCCCCCCCCACATTATCACAATCTAGATTCACGTGTATATGAGTGGCCTAATAGTTGATTAGTAATCTGGCAATACTGTCATTGTCGCTGTCACCTAACTTTTGAAGAAAAGATCGTTGAAAGGAAATGTTATGAAATGGGCTTTTAGTTTTAAAAAAAAATAAATTAAAAATTTAAAAAACCCCCGACACAAAAAACATAAGCTACCTTTAAAAAGTGAAAAATAATAAAAGAAAATTAATCCTAAAGTACCTATATGTATAAGTATGTATTAATATTTAAAAAAAAAAACTTCGCGTTGGGGGACCGCTCCTAATCAATTAGTGTTACATCTAAGACTTATTATTATTTTGTACAATACGCGGGTGGCGGCGGGCGGCGGCGGCGGCGCGGAGTGCGTGCGGTCCCCCAACGCGAAGTTTTTTTTTTTAAATATTAATACATACTTATACATATAGGTACTTTAGGATTAATTTTCTTTTATTATTTTTCACTTTTTAAAGGTAGCTTATGTTTTTTGTGTCGGGGGTTATTTAAATTTTTAATTTAATTTTTTATTTTATACTTTTTAAAGGTAAACATACTTATAATATCTCTGGTTAAGTTGTAAATACATTAACCTATGTATATAATTGCTCACAAACAATTACTAAGCCGGCACTACTCATTCGAAGTGGAAGTTGCTCAGCAATTTCATCAACATCTTGGCCAAAAAGTACGACGATGCCACTGTCGGCCGGAGTTGTGTTGACGAGAATGGGTGAATTCCGATAAGACCACATAATGTCACTTTTCAAGGTCTTAGAGGATATGGAAATATTGAAAGAACAATGTTTCCCATTATTTTATGTTGGGCGGTTACTGCACATAAGTTGCAAGGGACAACAGTTGATAAAGCTGTGGTTTATTTGGGTAAAAGTATTTTTGCAAAAAACTTTTTTCAAAAAAATTATAACCGCCTTCAAAAACTAAAAACCCAAAAATAACTAAAATTTTGGAAGTCGGTGGCAACGCAAATTGACTGGCAGAACAGAAGCCACCGACTTCCGAAATTTTAGTTATTTTTGGGTTTTTAGTTTTTGAAGGCGGTTATTATTATTTTTTTTGAAAAAAGTTTTTATTTATTACTTTTTAGTGTCGACTCCCAATGTAGATATAGAAACTTGAAGAAAAAACACACATCGTCTATGAATATTTCGTCATTTTTTTTGTTCTTGGTGAATTTTTCGAGAACCACTAAACCGATCGCCACAAAATTTATATGAGACCACCCCTGAATCATGACTTATCAAACAAAAAAAGAACCATCAAAATCCGTTTACAATTGACGGAGATATCGCGTAACAAACATACAAAAAAAAAAAAAAAAAAGAACATACAGACGAATTGAGAACCTCCTCCTTTTTTGAAGTCGGTTAAAAAGGCCAAGCCTATGTAGCTTTAAGTCCAGTGAAAACCTTGGATGGTGTAGCAATTTGCACCCTCGACCAAAGAAAACTATTTAATAATCCGCATGACAAATCATCTTTATCAAAATTGCAAAGACCAAGATCTAGTAATTGATACTCTAACTTGACAAACGGATTTCCATGTCTCAATTTTCTCATTAAACGAAGCTAAGAACACTCTAGAATAAGTTGTTAATATTATCTTTCAGTGCACTTTTCACTTGAGACCCCACACGAGGATGTTTTCAGAGATTCGGTTAATCTTCCCCACTTTCACCCCCCAAAACTTTCAAGTGGCCTTGTCCGCGTGAAATGACTCAACTATTTTTTTTAAATATAATCCATACTAATATTATAAATGGGAAAGTGTGTCTGTCTGTCTGTCTGTCTGTTTGTCTTTCTTTCACGGCAAAACGGAGCGACGAATTGACGTTATTTTTTAAGTGGAGATAGTTGAAGGGATGGAGAGTAACATAGGCTACTTTTTGTCTCTTTCTAACGCGAGCGAAGACGCGGGCAAAAGCTAGTATTTTATAAAGTGCTTATGACACTTTTTCATTTGCGACCATACTAGAATATTTGCTGCAATTCGGATTTCCACTTCATTTTTCCTCTCACAATATTTGAAGGCTTTGGGTGTATTCCCTACTTCCAAGTCACACCGGAATGGCAGCGGCCGGCAGCGGCCGCCAGCGTCGCTAGAAACAAGAGGCGCGCGGCCGCTCGCGGCGGCGCGGGCGGCCGCTGACGGCCGCTGGCAGGGGTGCCCTCTATCTGGCAGAAACTTGTTTCTCCGAAACCTATTTGGCATAACTCACTTGGCAGAAACTTTTTTAAACGAACATTGTTAAGGTATAAAAAATATTTAACATAATTGTTTTTTGGCCTAATGTTTTTATGTCCGTATTTTAAATGGGATACTTTTAAGACGGCAGAATTGTATTGGGAATAATTACCTTTGTCAGAGTTACAATTTTGCATAATTTCGTTTAGCATAACGTTTATTTAGAGCGCCGATTATTTGGCATAATTTGACTTAGCATACTACGAAGATCACAGAATTTCAATAGAAATTATTTATTAGTCATATTGAAAAAAAAAAAATATTGTTTTAAAAAATCACTAGGGTGTGCTACAAAAGTGAGTGACAGAACTGAATCGCTGGAAAACCGACTTCACGTAGTTTTGTCTGCCCTACCCCTAGAGTGTAATTTAAACCCGCGAAGGCGCGGAGGGGCGAGGCGGCCCGCGAGCTGAGGAGCAGGTGGTGGACGTAAAACCATCTGCGACGATTAGCTCGCGTGGGGCCGCAGGAGCCCCGCAGCGCCGGAGCCGTGACAGAAGCCATGCCTGCTGCATGTTGCATGCTTGCTGCATGTTGCATGCCTGCTGCATGTTGCATGCCTGCTGCATGATGCATGCTTGTTGCATGCTTGCATGCTTGTTGCAGGCTTGCATGCTTGCTGCATGCTTGCATGCTTGCTGCATGCTTGCATGCTTGCTGCATGCTTGCATGCTTGCTGCATGATTGCTGCATGCTTGCTGCATGCCAAAATAAGATATGAAATGCATGCCAAAAGATAATTCTTGCTGTGAATTTTCTGCGATATGATGGTTCTTCTTTTGATTATTATGGATATAAAATTTATGCCTAAAGATGATTCTGACTTACAAAATTATGGGTTTCGGTGTATGGTAAATGAGTGTATGCCAAACGATTTTCTGCGAAAAGAGGTTTATGCTATCCGTAGCTATGCAAAATAAAATTATGACGTAAAAAGTTCTGCTATAAAGGGTGGACCCCGCTGGCAGCCTCGCGACCTTTTTAAGCTTTTCAAGCGATACAGTCTTTTAAGTATGTAGTTAAAGTTTAAAATTATTTCACACTGAAGGTGCTCGCCGCGCCGCTGCCATTCCGGTGTGACTCGGGCCTTACACCCAGAGCTTTTTCACAGCACAAACGATTTTCCATTAACATATTATTTTGTAATGTACACGTAATGCGCTTTAATTTGAGACCCCACTCGAGCATATTTATAGACATTCGGTAATTCTTCCCCACTTTCACCCCCCACAAATTTGAAACGGCTCAAATGATTTTTATCATCAAACATGTCTAAGAACACCCGCACGTAAGTAATAATAATAATAATTTCTTTATTTCCACAAAACACTTCGTACAATGTTACAGGTAGCAATGTTGTATTATTTTCTAGCAAATGGATGTAGCTTCTGTAACCGCGCTAGGCAAAGCCTGTATTACGGTTATCAGTGCTATTTTCCTCGAGATATAAATAATAAAATTAATGCCAACAGTTGCGAGATATACTCTGTTAATTTATCGATAAAAACAATACAGTAATTAAAATCAAATAATATAAAAATGAAAAGTAAGAAGTGAGTCCTGTCCTGATAGAGGGTGTGTGGGTTTCTGGTAGGTATGTGACATAAATATGTAAATGTGAGTGTGTGTGTGTGTGTGTGCATGTGTGTGTGTGTGTGTGCGCGAGTGTGTGCGTATGTGTGTGTGTGTGCGTGTGTGCATGCGTAATGTAACCTTTAATAGTAAAAAAAAAAAAATATTGAAATCGTTTCATCCGTTCGGGAGCTATGATGCCACAGACACACAGACAGACAGACACGTCAAACTTATTAAAGTTGTTGTTTTTTGTGATTTACAAGTCATAACCTTTCATTTGATACCCCACTTGAGCATATTTGCAGACATTCGGTTTTTCTTCCCCACTTTAACCCCCCATAACTTTTAAACGGCTCAATCGATTTTCATCAAACATGCCTAAGAACACTTGCCCGTAAAACACCTGTAATACAAAAAAAACTAAATTGAAATCGGTTCATTCGTTCGGGAGCTATGATGCCACAGACAGACAGACAGACAGACAGACACGTCAAACTTATAACACCCCTCTTTTTGCGTCGGGGGTTAAAAAAAGTCCAGGATGGCCATACAAAAACAAAAAAAATATTAAATGCACCATAATTTAATCAATACATCAATACGTATAATAAAATCATTATATAATAAAATCAATTCATACTAATATTATAAATGGGAAAGTGTGTCTGTCTGTCTGTCTGTCTGTATGTTTGTCTTTCTTTCACGGCAAAACGGAGCGATGAATTGACGTGATTTTTTAAGTGGAGATAGTTGAAGGGATGGAGAGTAACATAGGCTACTTTTTGTCTCTTTCTAACGCGAGCGAAGCCGCGGGCAAAAGCTAGTATATTATATTTAGATTTCATAGTTGAAATAATTAAATAAACTGTATTCCTTCGAAATAAAGAATAATCTACGATTTAGATTTTTTTAACCTCCAGACAAAGTTAAGTATGATAACAATATTAAGTAATTTTTTCCAAAAAAATACATCTTATTTACTCCCTTTAAATTTAAACTTTATTTTTTGTTGTTCTAGAGATAAAAGAAAGTCACATTCTGTGAACATTTTAACTTTATTTATGTCGTTCATAAGATAACAAGCCGATTATAAATGGACCGACTGACAAACTGTTACAATGGATTATAAGTTTGAGCGAGTGTGTGTAGTTGTTTGTCTGTCTGTCTATCTATGGATGCAGTTAATTTTAGAAAGTAATCTAGCGATTGTTCTTAGATATGTTTTATCGAAATTGGTACAGCCGTTTCGAAGTTATGAACTCTGTTGCGGAATGTTTATAATAGTTACCGTGACCCCAGAACATAAAAGGCAATCAAAGAAACGTGAGTGGGTTTTAGTCGGTAAAAGTCTGACACGAAGGACGGGAGAAGTCATTTGATGATTACCCACTCCCAAAAAAAAAGTTATGAACTCTTTTTTAGCTGCAGTCAATCTTTAGGCAGGGGTTTTTAAAATTTTCTATATAAACTGGTCCCTAAAGGGTTCAGCAAAGTTTCTATCTAACAAAAAAAAAAACAAATCTAGACATTTTAAAAATGAAATCAGCTCATAAATTCCATTTAGTTCTTTATTTAATCTGTGTGCAGTCAAAACATTCGCTTATAGACAATGCCAAAATATTTTATTTTCGTCAGTCGTAAATCTAAAAACGTTACGAAATAATATTATGATGTATGTAAGGGCAGCTGAGCGTGGGAGATGAAAACAGTTTTCAAGATTTTAGTTATTTATTGAATAAAATATTCATATAATTTATTTTTTAGTCCATGATACGTTAGAAGTTTATATCAAAATAGTTTTACATATACCGCCGTTGCCAGTGTAGAAATATTAATTTAATTTACCAATTTATAACGTAATTAGAATTTGAAAGTAAAATTTTATTTTGTAGTTAAATAATTGATGATTATAGAAAGATGAAGTAGTGTAGGACTGACTCTATCTTGGAATTATGATAAAACAAGCGACTAGCCCCAGCGTTGCACGACTCTTACGGAAGAAGAGATGTATAAAAAAATGTTGCGGAATGTTTATAATAGTTACCGTGACCCCGGAACATAAAGGGCAACCGAAGGAACATGAGTGGGTTTTAGTCAGTAAAAGTCTGACACGCCCTCCTGCCGCACCCAGGACGGGAGCATCATTGGATGATTTCCAACAACAAAAAAAAAAAATTAACCTAAAATTGGTTCAATATTCTTTCTTTGAACAGCAATCATTTTTTAACAAACAAACATTTGGAAACTTTGTATAAAACAAAAAAATAAAGGTTTCTCTTAAAAAACGAACAAACTCAGAAATCCGTATAATTGTATAAAAAACGCAATTAGGAGACCCATCAATCGTTATTTTTTCAAACGCAAAAAAAGGAATACCAATTCTGTTTTTTGTAAAAATAGATATTATTTAATCTACCAGTAATCCGTTTAGCGTGATAGGAATAACAAATAAGAAATAATATTACTCGTATTTTTTGCGGAAAAAAATAACGGAATAAAGGAAAACGCGTAAAAATGATAGACGCTTAGAGTATGCGGGCGTAACGCAAAAATGATTAGGCCATAAGCCATTTGATAAAAATAACGTTTGAGAAATGTCTAGGAAGGAAAGGGTTTAATAAAAGTTTATTACTACAGTTTGCATTACGCCTTACGGAGGTAAATGCTTTTGTGACGGTAGCACCTTCTTTACCTGAGAAAAAAGAAAAGGGTTTAGCTTTAATCCATACTATTCCATACTTTCTGTACTGTACTAAAACTAATATTATAAACGCGAAAGTAACTCTGTCTGTCTGTCTCTTCTTCACGCTTAAACCAATGAACCGATTTGAATGAAATTTAGTACAGATACAGTCTGGGGACCGAGAAAGGACATAGAGTAGTTTTCATCCCGGAAATCCCTCGGGAACGGGAACTATGTTGCTAAAACCCCAAGGCTGCGTAGTAATTATTTCACGTGGACGAAGTTGCGGGCCAAAGCAAGTTACTTATAAAATCCTAAGGTAAGCATATTCTTACTAATACTATTGCTGATATACTGGGTATGGTATACTGACGCACACACGTGAACGTATCAGCCTATTGCCGTTCACTGCTTAGCACAAGATTCCATCCCAGACCACCGCTCACCACCGCTTCCCGCGGAGGTACAACTTCACTTGGTATATTTAGCAAATTATTTGGGTGTTCGATGCAACGCAATTTCGACCTTGTTTTATTGAACCTACCTACCTAACCTAGAGTATAGTTTACATTACCACAGTAACGTGAATGTTTTGCCAAATACGCCAAGTGAAGACCATTAGATTAACGCACACATATACAATAATATGAACACAATAATGTAATCACACTCTACCAAGAAACGTCAAACAAGCACGTGACACATCTTTTTACTTGCAATAACATTATCTATGCGGTCTTCCACTTTCATTAAGCCCACGCCAATAATCTAGGTTTTACGTTGACTCATAGATATTACATACACTAGTCGGTCGGTCGTGAGCACGTACCAGTCTTTTACGTCCGAAACACTTCAAAAAATCCTTTGTTCTTTTACGATAAAACATTTAGTCCCTTTTTCAGGGTAATACGTCCTGGTGAGGCGTTTTCCTTGATCCGATTCGTTAGTTCCATTATTTTGTGCCTTTCTGTGAATTATATTTAATAGGGTCTAAATCTGGTTTAATTGAATTTATTTTATATCGTTTGCAGTTAGTTTGGAATTGTTTTTTTTTAATCCCTGACATCAAAAGTGGATTATTATAAGTTTAACCGCTATAGGTGTGTATCTGTCTGTGTGTCTGTCTTTCTGTTTGTCTGTGGCAGCGTTTCTTTTAAACGGGTGACCGGAATTAAATGCACTTTTTTTGTTGTAAATAGGTTATCTAGCTATGATTTTTAGAACCGCTCATCATCATCAAAATCGGTTTGGCATTTTCAAAGTTATTGTCGTCATATAAAATTTGGGGCTGTTTTTTTTTAAATTGCTAATCTACCCTTTTTTGAAGAAGCTAATCTACCCTTTTTTGTTGTAGAACAAGCTGAATACGTCGCGGCTTGAATGCTTAAAGGCTATGGGTGTCGATGTAATTACAGGCATATTAGCCTTTGGGATGGCGTTGCATCTGGCTATGCAAATATCTGCGAAGGTGCGAGTTCACATGTCGTGTTTGGCAGAATATTTTTTTAGGGTTCCGTACCTCAAAAGGTAAAAACGGAACCCTTATAGGATCACTTTGTTGTCCGTCTGTCCGTCCGTCCGGCTGTCAAGACCCTTTTTCTCAGAAACGCGTCGAGATATCAAACTGAAATTATTATCACGTACTCGGGTCTGCTATCTCTTAAAGCAGTGAAAAAATCAAGTTTTTAAATCAACGCAATAAAAAGATACGGCGGTTTATATTGCAAATTTGGACATTTGCAAGGAAATCAAAACCTATAGGGTACTTCCCATTGACCTAGAATCATGAAATTTGGCAAAAAGCAAGGTCATGTAGCACAAGTAAAGGGAAAACTCCGAAAACCGTAAATTTGTAGTTAGTTCACACCAGGCGTCCGTCTGTCCGTCTGTCTGTCAAGAACCTTTTTCTCATAAACGCGTCGAGATATCAAGCTGAAATTAATATCACATACTTAGGTCTGCTATTTCTCACAGCTGTGAAAAAATCAAGTTTCTAAATCAATGCAATAAAAAAATACGGCGGTTTATATTGCATATTTAGATATTTTCAAGAGAATCAAAACTCAAAACCTATAGGGTACTTCCCATTGACCTAGAATCATGAAATTTGGCAAAAGGCAAGGTCATGTAGCACAAATAAAGGGAAAACTCCGAAAACCGTAAATTTGTAGTTAGTTGACATCAGGCGTCCGTCTGTCTGTCAAGAACCTTTTTCTCAGAAACGCGTCGAGATATCAAGCTGAAATTAATATCACATACTCAGGTCTGCTATCTCTCAAAGCATTGAAAAAATCAAGTTTCTAAATCAACGCAATAAAAAGATACGGCGGTTTATATTGCATATTTAGACATTTTTAAGGAAATCAAAACTCAAAACCTATAGGGTACTTCCCATTGACCAAGAATCATGAAATTTGGCAAGAAGCAACGTCATGTAGCAAAAGTAAAGGAAAAACTCTGAAAACCGTAAATTTGTAGTTAGTTCACATCCGTCCGTCCTCCCGTTCGTCTGTCTGTCAAGACCTTTTTTTTTTTCAGAAACGCGTCGAGATATCAAGCTCAAATTAATATGTTGCGGAATGTTTATAGTGGTTACCGTGACCCTGGAACATAAAGGGCAATCGAAGGAACATGAGTGGGTTTTAGTCAGTAAGAGTCTGACACGCCCTCCCGTCGCACCCAGGACGGGAGCAGTCATTGGATGATTTCCCACTCACCAAAAAAAAAAAAAAAAACAAAAAAAAAAAAAAAAAAAAAAAAAAAATCAAAAAAAAAGCTCAAATTAATATCACATACTCAGGTCTGCTATCTCTTAAAGCAGTGAAAAAATCAAGTTTCTAAATCAACGCAATAAAAAGATACGGCGGTTTATATTGCATATTTAGACATTTTCAAGGGAATCAAAACTCAAAACCTATAGGGTACTTCCCATTGACCTAGAATCGTGAAATTTGGCAAGAAGCAAGGTCATGTAGCACAAGTAAAGAAAAAACTCCGAAAACCGTAAATTTGTAGTTATTTCACTAAAAAACAAATTAACGGAACCCTCGTTGCGCGAGTAGAACTCGCACTTGACCGGTTTTTTACTTGGATAATACAAAATATACTCTATATAAATTGGAATAAAGTTCATATTGTATTGCATCGAATACGAAAACCACGCAATAACAAAATCAGTTGGGACGTCAGCTTATTTGCCAAAAAATGATACAAAAATAAAATTATCAGGCTATTATTATTCCACTACAAGGAGAAGGCGTCTTATACAAAGACAACGCAAGTACGAGTATTTATCACCACTTCTATTTAAGGTGGAGAGGCAAATTCAGATTTTAATTACCTAATTGTTTATAAGCTCAGGATTCTTCACGATGTTTTTCTTAAACGACGTAAATAGTGTCCAAGGTAAGATAGAAAACAGATATAAATTTTAAAAAGTCACATTAATACACAACCTTATGGTATCAGAAGTGGGTGCATCTTATGGTTAAAGAACCCTCTTCTGATAGAGAGTCTTTTAACCACTGGGTGCATCGGTGACATGGTATCCTTAACAAAAAATATTCTTTAAAAACACTCAACTACTTAAACCCATCTTTCACCACGACCATCAAAAGTCACTCCAAAAAAATTACACGCCATACATCACAGAGCACTTTAACATTAAACGTAGCGAAGTTAACTCAATTAATGATACTACTTAGTACCACTCTCCGTAGTAAAACGCGCTAAGTGAAAATAGAGGAAGTTTACCTCTACTTAAAAGCAACATCACACGGCGTCCCAAGTGAGTATGCATTTGCATCCAGTTTAGAAGTTTAGTGTATAATTCAGAACCAAGCGGAATTCTGGCCCAGAGACGCTAGATCTGTGTAATGTCGTGATGGCCCAGTGGATAAGAGGTTGTGGGTTCGAATCCGCAAGTACCAATGAGACTTTTTCAATTCATATGTACTTTCTAAAGTTTATCTTGGACCTCACTGACATCCCGTGCCTCGGAAAGCACGTAAAACCGTTGATCCCGGTTGTCATACGTAGAACTCTGACAGTCGTTACAGGTAAGCCAAACAGTCTGACCAGTCTACCCAAGAGGTATGTTGTCGCCCAGTTACTGGGTTGTGGAGGTCTGATAGGCAGTCGCTTCTTGTAAAACATTGGTACTCAGGTGAATCCCATTAGTCTGGAAGCCGATCCCATCAAAGTTGAGAAAGGGCTAGTAAGATGATAATGACAGTGTGTTTTGAAAAGGTGTGGTATTACTAATTTATGGGTGATGATTGGTATCCGAGAGTCAAATTTAGTCATGTACCAATTACAAAATAATTGACTCCGAACATTATCAGACCACTAGTTCACCATTGCCTCCTTCAACACGCGCCTCTTAACCCGATTTTTGACTAAATGTATCCAGTTTTAGTCAGCTGCCCACAAATCGTTTGCGTCCCTTAGCCAGGTCTTCCGACAATAGTCCTTTGTAGTACCTTAACGAATGGGGCTCTTGAGTTTGTCGTGGAATGCAATCTATCTGAGTTTAGCTCCTACCACAAAGACATTCCAATAGTTCCCAGTTTTATGGCCAATAGCTTTAATAGGTTTTTCAATTGCAGAGGATTTGTCGTACTTTTTATAGGTTAGTTACTAGAATAATTGTTAGTGTTTTCAATACAAAGTCACCAACATTGTAACACATTACACTTCCAACAATCATAAAGAATAAAAAACACATCTGTATCAGTAGAAATAACACGTTTAATCACGCCAATTTTCTCACCATTGTTAGTATAAGAGCGGCCACACATTACAAACAGGACAAATTTATCTTTCGGATGAAACTGAACTAAATTTCGAAGCTTCATAGAGCTCACGTATGCTTCAAAATACATTTTGTAGTAAAATCCTTTCAGTTTAATGACGGTGTTCCACTGTTTCCAGCACTACTTCGTTAAACGATCAAGCCTATACGCCGAGAATAGAGTATAAACTTAGTAAAATTTGTGCAATCAAAATGCGACCTTATTTGTTCCTTGTTGGGAAGGCATTAGGAAGATAAGGTCTAACTATATCTGATAGAAAATAATTGATATTATTATATCTTGTTTAATTAGCGTACATTAAAATATCTGTCAGTTTAACATACACGAACTCGCGGCATTTAGGTAACTTTTATTCATTCGATCAATTTATATTTTATTTATTCGGAGTCACGTGTGTAACGTTCTTTAGAAAGACAAATTGGCGACGTCTGCTTCCGAACAAATGACACGTACGTTTCGCTGTCACCTGTAACCACAGAGCACTCATAGCGCCACATGTTACACGTCGTGTTACTGTTACCGTTACACGAATACGCGTCAAATACGTACCTACAACATAATTCCATACATATACCGTGTTAGGTGGTAAGTCGAGGGACATATTTAGGGACTAGTCATATTATGACTAATAAATATGTTTAATAATAAATCAATATAAAATCGAAAAGGAAACCGTAGTTGAATTATCGCAATAAGGCTCTCAAAGTCTTAAAAAAGGACACCCTAGCGCTCGCGGTTGCATCGGATCACTAACCTGTGATAAAAGAGTGAAGTAGGTATGTTTTGTTCCCGAAGTTGCGGAATGTTTATAATAGTTACCGTGACTCCGGAACATAAAGGGCAACCGAAGGAACATGAGTGGGTTTTAGTCGGTAAAAGCCACATCGCCCTCCCGCCGCGCCCAGGACGGGAGAAGTCATTTGATGATTTCCCACTCCCAAAAAAAAATGTTCCGTTCTTCTTTCGATAGGTAACCAGCGCGCGTGTTAACAATTTATTAATATTATGAGGCAGAAGAAATTAAGGTATTGCTTTTTACATAATAAGAATCCGATAGTAAATAGCCTTCTTCAATATGTCCTTCGTCTTATCTAACTCTGTGTATAAACTTACACGTGTTCCGTTTTATTGTTGATACATTCAGACCTTTTCGTGCCTCGGACCTCTATTTGGTACAACCCTATTCATAACCGGGAAATGATATCATATCTTTCTAAAAACAGATAGAAAAGGGTCTAAATATTGAAAAGGTGACTTCGTTTGTAGGTTTCTGTAACCAAACGGTACTAAACTACTTCTTATTATTACGTCGTTTGTCATATGGTGTGTTATCTTTCCACACTTAACATTTTTGCAGAGTAGGTGTTGCTTTGAGAACTGCGCTGCAATATCTAATCAAATAAAAGAGAGTAGCGTAGGATGGATTTCTATGAAAAAAATCTGGTGCCCCTTAACCTTTCAAAGACCAACCGACAACCGGCGGTCGGGCTGCTATTGTCTTTTTAATGTGTCTCAAATCACGTGTGTTCAAAGGATTAAGTTGATTTCTTCCAGTTGTCATAACAAAAATGTTAATAATAACGTTTAGCTGAGCTGTTACAGAGAATGAATCGCCGCAAGCTCACTTTAAAGAAAAATAAATGACAGAAAGATTTGACTGTAAAGGTCATTTAGCAATGCTTACCTAACCTTAAACGACTTTCTGATGGTAACCATTTTTATTCTTTGTTCGTTTAATACGAAGCAAGCCCTAACGATTAAGAAAAGGTTAAGATCATGTTCAAATGCAATTATTTTTGGCAGTGGAAAGACTTAACTAACCGAATGTGCTCTTACGATAAAATATGAGTCCTCTTAATTTTGTGGGTCACCTCTTGGTAATGAAAGTATTCTAAAATGGACGAAGGTACACTAAAAATTAAAAAAAAATTGCTGTCGATTTATTTTGACTGCAATTCTTTATAGAGACCACCATTAGTCTCAACCATTCAAATCACGAATCTATGAGATTACTTTTAATAAGTTCACCAGATCATACATTTCCCTACCTAATAATAAAAGGCCGATATTGTCGCATTTCAAAGACCTCTTGTCCAACATTGATCACTATGTTATCATAAGGCAGAAGAGCAATTTCTGTCTTACATAAATTGTTGTCCAGGTGTCCTCTCTATGTCAAAGATAAACTTACATTTTAATTATATTAGTCTAGTCGCGCGACAGTTTAAAGGTTAAAACCCTTAGACTGTCGAAAACGCGCCAAAGATACAACGTTTTTAATTCTGTAATTTTGGCATTCTACCGCCTGAACACCGAGCCATCTCGAAGTTTCCATTCTGCCTAGCCACAATAATATTACTATGCCAACTTGTTCGTTTATCAACAATGTAACACTATCTTTTGTGTTCAGTTTACAGCTGTTTTATGTATTCCCATTGTGGTGTCGAGTATTTTTCTCAACGTTTACTTTGAATGCTGATTTCATTTTAAAGGTGTCGCCATACACAAGCTACGTTATCGCTGTCGCAATGTATACTGAAACCCTCATAAGTGGCCCTGATTAAGTAAGAAACCTCTGTTATTGATAGTTGCAACGACGACGTCCCGATATTTTGGCATTAAACTGTTACTGTTGTTGTGTTGTTATAATGTTACACATGTTTACACAAATAAATATATCTTTATCTTTATCTTTACTGGAATTCTTAGACCATAAACAAGTTTAAGAAATCAAATCGTAGTTACTTGGACTTGATTTTTTAAACTTTTCTATGGTTACTTTTGTATTTGGAAGTTTGTAACTTAAGAATCTATCTAAATGAGATAATTTATCAAGTTTAATCAGTAGTTACATTTCAAACTCTCATAGACCGTGCTACCTATATTAATTCGTCAACTGCCATGTTAACCTATCTATTTAGGAAACTGATAAATTGAAAATGATAAAATTAATGTGATAAAAGTAGCCTTCAGATTCCACTAATCCAGGTTTTACCATAAAGCCGGGGTTGCGAAATGTTTATAATAGTAACCGTGACCCTGGAACAAAAAAGGCAATCGAAGGAACATGAGTGGGTTTTAGTCAGTAAAAGTCTGACACGCCCTCCCGCTGCACCCAGGACGGGAGCAGTTATTTAGATGATTTCCCATTCAACAAAAAAAAAAAAGTTTTTACCATTAAATATCTATCTGTAGAACAATTTTTACTGCATGCTATTTGCAACGTTATCGTCCCAACGATAATAGCACTCTTGTTTAAAGACACCTTTATTTATATTCAGACGTTCTCTGACGTAGGTATTGTCTTGAAATTTTATAGGTAGTGCAATTTCTTTAAGTTGATTGTGGGTAGTCATTTGTGGTGCGTTCGTGTGATTTAGTTTTATTTTTAGATTTCTTTGATCTGCATCTGTTTTAAAGTTTGTGTGAGATATGTTTTAAAGTTATAATAATAAAACGGTCATTTTCTTTTTTATATCCGTTTTTTTGTTATACCAAGAAATAATAAAAATTAAAAGAAACGAATGATGAGAAATGGGTAATAATAAGAAATCTATACTAAGCGCCTTACTAATAATCGCTGCATAAAGTTATGACAGGTTTATAAATCAAAAAATGTTTACACAGGCTTTATTCATTGCATAACTTTACACAGTGATTATTAGTAAGGGCATAATAGTATAAACATTTTGTCACCTTAATTGACATTATGAACATCTTAAACAATACTAAATTAGTCAGAACCCAGAAAGTCTGCCAATCAGTTCAATCACTGGGTATCGCGTTGCCCAAAAACTGATCTGAACTATTTTTTTTTTTTGATAGTGGGATATCATCCAATGACTGCTCCCGTCCTGGGTGCGGCGGGAGGGCGTGTCAGACTCTTACTGACTAAAACCTTCCTTCGATTGCCCTTTATGTTCCAGGGTCATGGTAACTATTATAAACATTCCGCAACCCCGAAACCTATCTCAACGCTGATATAAACTTTAGAAACTACATATGAAGATAAACTTTAAAAAGTACATATGAATTGAAAAAGTCACATTGGTACGAGAATTTTATATATAAGATTTATAAATTATATAAGAATGTAAGTAAGTTGTCTGGTTACCAAAGTACAGGCGTGTCTAGTTTGAGATCAGATGGTCACTTGTATCATCAGGTTGTTGATCAGGTTGTCCTAAGATATTTATTTATTACTAGCTTTTGCCCGCGGCTTCGCTCGCGTTAGAAAGAGACAAAAAGTAGCCTATGTTACTCTCCATCCCTTCAACTATCTCCACTCAAAAAATCACGTCAATTCATCGCTCCGTTTTGCCGTGAAAGAAAGACAAACAGACAGACAGACAGACACACTTTCCCATTTATAATATTAGTATGGATTCAAACTAATGGAAGTACATTATGTATTTGACTCTACGAAATAATTACCTACAACAAACCGCTGGCCTTGGATTTTCACCTTATCGAATGAGCATTAATGTAAAATGTATTTGATATAGTACGCATATAAACAACTGTTTAGTTGTAAATAAATAATCTAATATAGTGCCTACATTGCTAAATCACTCACATTCTTGATCATTTTGGAATAATAACGGTTAAAGCTGTAAAGGTTATAAAATTAAAACAATTACCGTAGTTTAATGAGTGTGCCGTGATTACTTAACGATATTTTGCATTTTATCGAAAAACGTTCGTTCGAGTGAACGAATGACCAAATAAAACACTCTTAAATACAAGCTCTGCTTAGTTTGGGATCAGATGGCCGTGTGTGACTTGTCTCAAGATATTTATTTATTTATTCCAAATGAACAAATGCCCAAAGAACACTCGCCTAAATGGATGAATTCCTAAAAATACTCGTAATGTACGAATCCCCAAATAACACTCCTCTGAATGAACGAATGCCCAGAGAAAACTCGGGCGAACAAACTAATGCCCAAAGAACACTCGCCCGAATGAATTAATTCTAAAAGAACACTCGCTTGAATGAACGAATCCCCAAATAACACTCATCCAAATGAACAAATACCCACAGCACACTCGCTTGAATGAACGAATGCCCAAAGAAAACTAGCCCGGCTAAACGAATAGGGTGAGTGTTCTTCGGGTATTGACTATATATTATGCCTAGAAATACTCGCTGATATGCCCAAATAACACTCGTCTGAATGAACAAAGTTCCAAAAACACTCGCCTGAATGAAAGAATTCCCAAAGCAAGGGAGGCCGAATGAACAATTGCCCAAAGATCTCTCGACTGAATGAACGAATGTCCAAAGAACGTTCGCTTGACTAATCAATTGACCGGAGAACATTAATATAAAAATCGTATGCCAGAAGAAAATATTTTGTTAAGCAAATACCTACCTTTTTTATTAATATTTTATGTAGAATATAAAGTTTAAACAAGTTACAGTTGATAAAAATAATTATGTTGGGGTTATGAAAAATAAACAAATTAATTAATTATTAAACGCCTATAATTTACAAAGGTTTTTGTTATCGTACCTAAACCACTAATGAATTCATATTAAATAAAATTAGTCTCGTATCGCTTTATCAGTTTATGATTTGAACAAATAAAAATGTAATATGTAAATATCTCGGGAAAACTCACTCACGGCTATCGGGGGATTGATTGTTACGGTCCTAAAATGTTAGCTGTAACGTATGTATAATAATTATTATCTAAGCGTCTTACTAATAATCGCTGCATAAAGTTATGACTGGTTTAAACGTCAAAAAATGTATGGTTACACAGGCTTTATTCATGATAAAACTTTACACAGTGATTATTAGTAAGGGCATAACAGTATGAAACTGTTATGCCCTTACTAATAATCACTGTGACCGCTCGGTTAGTGTATTAGTTAAGCTAATTGTTTAGGGTACTGCGAGCTGCGGGTTCAGTTCTCGTGTAATATGGCCTACAGGTATAAGTTTATGTTTGTTTATACAGGAAAATATCATCTGAGGTTAAAATAAAAACAAAATATAATTATGTTATGTTTTCGATAAAAATAACAAAAAAAATATTAGTCAACCTGACTCATAACTCTTTGTTATAATTATACGATTCATTGAAAATTAATTGGTCTTTCATAAAGTGTTTTCTAAAATCTTGTGTCTTGAACTTATTGGTTAACGATGTTTACTTAATTGAATAAGTCAAATACCAAAAATAGGTTTTACAACATTTTGTATTCTAAACCAAGGTCAGACAAAAAGAAAAAGGTGCAGAGGGCGATGACCCATAGAACGACCTAAGAAAGTAATTGATATAAACCTTTGATCTTTTTCAACAAGCTATACATGAAGAACCATCCATAAGCAATTCAATTTAAGGCGCAAACACACTTACGTGTCGTGGCGCGCCAGTTTCATACGTTTTCATACATTTGACCGACACGACACGGCATACAAGCATGTCTCTAACTATACTAATTGTACGACACGCCGCGACACGTGAGTGTATTTGCGCCTTAAGTAAAACGTAAAAAACTTCACTTTTATAAAATAAGCTTTTATTTTAATGCCCAAGATGGTGTGGGATCGTGTTGTTTTAATTAGAGTTTCACTGACCACCAGCTCTTAACTTAATCATCGGATCATCTTCAAGTCATAATAATATTGCATTGTACACGACTTTACATCATGCAAAATTTGTTGTATGAATGTGCTTCAAAAATAAGTTAGAACAGACAACGATACATACAAAGATACATTGAAGAAAAAAAAGAGGAATGAAATATGAAAGAAAGACGGAAGGAAGAGAGGAGTACTTAAATATGAAATTCATAAAAAAGCAGTCTATTTTTATCAGTCAGTAGAAGTCTGACACTCCCTTCCGCTGCACCCCGAGCGGGAGAGTTTCCGCTCCAAGAAAATAAGTGAACCAGCTCTAATTTAAAGACTGATTAATCATGTAGCCAATTTTACGTCATCAAAACACGGTATCATATTTGTATTAATTGGTACAATAATGTCAGCTATTTCCGACTAGACTGGATTATAATATTAGTGTGAAGATTCATAAAAACGCACCACCCACATAAAAACTTTATATTTTAATACTTTTATATATAGCACACCGAATTAGCAAAATCAAGTGGCGATGGGCCGGTTATATAAACCGTAAAAAAGATGGCAGTTGTGGTAGACTATAAAATGTGATGTTTAAAATTCTCATGTCACAGTGCTTGTAACAAATATTCTCCGAAACTGCTTGACTGATTCTTGTGTGTGTATATTCAGTAGGTTTGAGAATAGGATGTAAAAATAATTATTCACCTTAAGGTAGAGGTTGCTCAATTGGCGAAACTTCCGGGAACAGCTAGTATAATATAAAATATTCATGAATGGAAACCCTGGATCGGGAAATGTAAGATAGGTCGCCCTTAAACTAGATGGGGCGACAATCGTGAAAATACATTATCTATTCTAACTACTAAATTGTAAATCAGTATGCGTATATCAGTTGTCTGATGTCTCGTTCCGAGATATTTATTTTTGTATTCATTTATATTACTGTATAAGACTGCTAGGCAACCTGATCGGGCCCTATCAAAATCTTTATTATTATTATACAAGTTTGCCTCATTTGTCTATCAACACGTAATCAATCAACAGCTATATAATCATTATGTATGTAATTTATATGTCATTCATATTGTATTTAACACTAGTTGCACGTGGAAATAACCTAACCTATGAAACATTTTAAGCAGTGCAGGGACAGTGTTCTAGAAATACAAATTACTAGCTGCTGCCCGTGACATCGTCCGCGTATATTTAGCGCCTTACTAATAATCGCTGCATAAAGTTATGACAGGTTTATACGTCAAAAACTGTATGGTTACACAAGCTTTATTCATTGCATAACTTTACACAGTGATTATTAGTAAGGGCATTAATTTATATACACGTATAGATCGTATAGATACAAGCTAATTAATAGATAAAAAAGTTAATTGTTCATTCAACAAAGTTGATAGCGTGGTAACATACATAAAGTCTATGTAAATACATAATCTCTTAGTTCATGCAAAATTTGAATGCAATCTATGCAGTACTTTTTGAGTTTATCCCGGGCAAACATACAGACAAAAAGTTTAAGAAATATATTTTTGGCTTCGGTATCGTTTGTAGAATTTAAAAATATTTAATGAAAAGTTTCGTCTTAATTACGATTTTATTATTGGGTGTACATAACTTGGTTATAATTTATATTTCTTCCTTAAAATTATATAACTTTGAAATGTGGGCCTAGTTGGATTTATGACGAACATAATTGGTAGGTACATATCTTGCTATTATTAACAAATTAATTATTTATACATTCTTCTAGGTGACCCCTGGTCATTAGCATTTTTGTCAAGGACATCGACATTATTATTAAAAGGGAATATTAATACATTTTGTGACTGCAAAAAACTTATAAATATACTGGCAATACCCCGCGGTTTTAACCGAATATTTGGTATTTATAATTTCTAGACGTATCTAAATGTATAATATATGAGGTATCGTTAGAATGAAATAAGCCATCATCGTACTCATACATAAAAATGTCATTACATATAAGATATTGATTTATTTCCGTAATAAAATGATATCATTAATTATAGGTGTTCTATACGTTTTGTTGGCACTCTACGTTTTTTTTTTACACAAATACTCATTAAATAGTCCCAGCTTCAAGTGCTAATTTGACATGGTTTTATTTTAAATACAGACGCCATCACCAGAACATTTACCTTTATGCTAATTATTATGTAATTAAATTCGTCACGTCATGTTGAATGATGGATGCATTCATTTCCAAAATAAACCACTTTTTAGGTTTGTAAGTTTTTGGACATCACTGACATCGATGGAGGACAACACTGTCAGTCCATTATTTAAGCGGATCGGAATGGAGTGTCAGACTTCTACTGACTAAAATCCATGTGCCCTTTGTGTCCGGGACGCGCTCTGGCTTCCTGAGCTGTTTCAAATTCTACTTCACTAGTTGATACAAATATAGTCAATAGTCAAATCATTTATTTCCATTAGACCAAAAAAGGCACTTTGAAACGTCATACTTATAAAACAAAAGTGAATCTACCGCCCATTCGTAAATGTTGTTACGTATGGAGAAGAATGGGCAAGAAACTCCATACTACTCCAACAAATATTCGAATACCTATACCGTTTTTAACTACAATATTATATGTATTTTACATATGGTTGATAATTATGTAAATTTTAGCATAAATAGGGACGGACAAACAGAAAAGCGACTCAGGACAAATGATCATGAAGTTACAAATATTATCGTTGATCCAATTTACAGCAAAACTTATATCCAATACAAAAACATTTAATTAAAAGTTTCATATAAAACACGTACGTTTGCTGTTCAACCCTTCAATCGTAATTTCAACCCATCAGTTTAACTTTAAAGTTGATTAAATTAAATTTACAACTTAGAAAATTTGGGAAAACAGTATCTAATTACAGGTTCTAAAAGGTTCCCTTGTATCCTTTATAATTAAATAAAGGCTGTCCCTTGTAGATAAATGTATACAAAATATAGTATGTTTCTCGACTCATGTAACTCCTTAATCTACTATTAGTAGGTGTACATTTTTTTATAGTTACAGGACGTACATTTTTTTATAGTTACAAATATAATTAATCTAAACGATATGCATAATATTTACTAACTGGCTGTCCCATTGCTTTCGTAGCTTTATACTAGTTAAATAATTTTTAAAATTGGTTTAGATGTTTTTGAGTTTATTCATTACAAACAAAATAACAATTAACCAAATCATAATAATTCATATTTTTTTGTTGTGTGGCCCGCACCGGTACAACGCCTTTTTTTATGGTGTATATCGTGCCTCAGAACAATTGAGCAACTAACGTTCTCCATTGTTCTGAGTCAGAAACACGCCCTCGGTTAGCGCTGAAAACCAGCGCCGTGGACTCGCACCTGTGTACGGGCCCGGCATTATGCTGAGCGCTAGCCCTTTCGTGCATAAGTTTATAATAGAATTGTATGTTCAATTCAATTAAATGTATTTATTTGCTTTTTTGTATTGTTAAGTTCTATTCGTTCTTTACTGTAAAACTTTACCATCTTATAGCACGAATAATCTGTTCTTCTTTCTTTCTTTTCTTTAAATCATTCTTCCTTGTAATATTGATAATATCATAGTATAGACTTATCTTGCACTAAATCCAACGAAATAGACAATAAACAATTATTTAGGTGTTGGATACCATTAAAAAAGACTGTTACGAGATATGTGAGACCAGCATTTCTGACTTCTGACTTCCCGTAACGACTTTCAAAGACCTACAACTTCAATTTTTCAGGCTGTTATTAAGACATTATTAATGAAAAACCCTAATAACATTTTACCTCATCCTGAACTCAAACCCAAGAGCTGACAATCACGGGCTAACAAGACAGTTTCATATAATATACGGTTAATACATTACTGAAAGGTCTTCAAAATAAGACGTTTTGCTAGATGTGAAACTGATATCGGTATCCCCCAAGACAAGATAGGATGAATATCAGATTAAAGCAAAATGTATCCATTTAGACCTTCTTGGTAAGGAATGGAATAAATTATTGGCAGCTTATCAAGATATTCAGACATTTGTGACCTTCTTGGCAAGAACGGAATGCTCTTAATAATCGAATGTAAATACTTTCGAGTAATTAGTGTTATTGTACTTAACCTAGATTATTCATTTGTTAAAAATGTAAAGTTAATTATAATGTAATTTTTGCAGTAATTTTAGCGTTTACTAGTTAGTAGCTGTACAATAAAAAATATTTTCCGCGACATTAATTGATTTTAGTCTTTATTAATTACACTACTTAATGTTTTTTAATTAAACGCTTGTCACATACAAGGATCAATGTGTTAATAAAACCCTTAACAAAAAAAAAATAACAATCTTATCTTTACAAAATGCTATTACCCATTTATATTTATTTATTTGTATTTGTTTATTGTGTTACGTACTTATATTGTTTTCACATGTAGAAGCAACAAAAAGAAAATGTAACCAAGATTTTGTAAAACATGTTTTTTTTTTACAGAGTGTCCGTGGAGTTTCTTGCCTGTTCTTCTCCATAGAGATCTACGTTTTGGAACAGGCAATTAGCGTCACTTTCCTTTTCTGACTAACCGACCGACTCTTTGACAATTCATAAGTACCTGTAAATGTGAATTAAATGCTTTAAATTTTGAATTTTACTAAAATGACTGACTGTTGATATATTATTATCAACGCAAAGCCCAAACCTCTGGTCCTAGAAACATGAAACTGTATGTTTGTCTTTCTTTCACGGCAAAACGGAGCGACGAATTGACGTGTTTTTTTAAGTGGAGATAGTTGAAGAGATGGAGAGTAAGATAGGCTGCTTTTTGTCTCTTTTTAACGCGAGCGAAGCCGCGGGAAAAAGCTAGTAAGTAATATATTACGGTGGATGTATTAATAACACCGCAGTTTGCGCTTTGGTTTAGGAACACGTAATCTAGTACGCATATCACTAAGCAAAACATCTAACACCAAATCATTTACCTACCTAAAATTCAAGAATCAAAAACGATTTATAAGCAAAAAATACAGCTTACAAAGTTTCAGCCGAAAAAGCGCCAGGATAACTTTATTAATACATTTTATCCAAGATAGCTTTTTTACGAAATCTTTTTAATAATTTTCTAAGCTTTACTCCTAATATTATTAGACCCTATAATTTAGTTAATTTAGTAGCGTCTGGCTGCGAATACTTTGGTCGTAACTTTGCCTAAATTTTATAAGCACACTTTAATGAAACATTGTTCCCTTTTTAAACTGAAATGGGGATTTCACGGCCCTTTACGAAGAATCTGCTTATTTGGACCTCGATCTTTTGGCACGTAAAAAGATAGGTTACGTTAAGATAAAGTTTTAAGTGTGTCTATAAATAGATGTAGCCTAGGTGCCTATCAGTGATGTTCAAGATAAACCTTAGAAAGTACATACATAATTATGGGTTTAAAAAGTCACATTGGGGAGCCATCATGACATTTAATACATTGTCACTTATCTTTATACTAACTTAAAAAACTGTTGAGAAATATTTTCTGTAAATGGGCTGTACCCAGTTATTTTTTGTACAATAGGCGAGACGACGAAAAAAAAGTAATTAGTTCGTCAGAGAGATTATCAAAAAATTTAGGGTATTTTATCTTTTTTCTCATAAACGAAGAATGACGACGATACAGTGCGTTGAAGTTGCACATCAATGACATCTCTTTGTTGCACATTGACATGACGTCACGAAATACATATACAATTTTTGCAGGACGGTGACGTCAAAAGCCCCCGCTCCGGAACTTTGTTGCTCTTTATCTTTGTATTTTTTTATTAATTTGATCAAGCTAAAAATAAGTGTCCCGTATTTTCGGCCGATCTATCAGACGGACTAAATAGAATGCCATTTTTTCCATGCTGTCGACACCCCTATTCAACAATGCGATTTACAGAATCAAAGACACGGGCGGAACCACGTAGAACAGCAACTACACAGTAAAACATACAACAATTATTGTTAGTTCTTACAATAGTTGTATCAAAAACAATTATAGGTAATTTACAAACACAACAACAAAGTTGTTTCAGTCGTTTAGTATTACACAACGGATTTCCCTTACTATAAATAACAATATAATGTTCCAACTTTTCTTTAGTAATTCTAATTGTAATTGGAAGTTGGAAAAAATAATTATTAAACTTTTAAAAACACAACCCCTGGCACCAAGAAATTAAGTAAGTTTCAATTATTAAAAGTTTTTTTCGTAATTGGAAAGATTTTGCTTTCACAGTTTTTTTCTTTAACACTAATAGTCTTTACTTTTCTAATTAGGTAAAATATTGTATTACACAAGTATCGCAAATACCGTACAAAACCGCTATTTTCAAAGACATGAAACTTAGTGGATATGTTATTTGTCAACAGTAAGTATTTCCATAATAGATTGCAACCCTAAAGATTAAAAAAAAGGGATGTAAATTCGACATATACACGGGCGAAGCCGCGAGCAAAATCTTGTATAAGTATAGAACAATGGTTTTAAAATCAGTCCATTCTTTTTAGAGGAAAGAAATACAAAAATAACCTAGTACTTATAGGCCTCAACAAAATCGACACCATTACTCGTATCTAACACGGAAACCGAACCCACGACCCGCAGAAGGTAGATGCTCCGACGCTCTATTAAGGCCGACTAAATCAAAAGGCAGAGATAACAAATTAGTTCATCCATTAGTGAGATAAAAACTGCTTAAATATTCAATGAATGCGTCGATCTAATTGTAACCATTAATAGTGACTAATCAACGTTATTAACCTAATAAATGCTAAGGTTGTGGACACGAAATCAGAGGTGCGGCGAAGTCGCCAAGTGACTAGGCGGTTATACTTTTGCTGTGCGTCCACACTGCAAGCTTAGAGTGTTTATGATGGCGGACGCGATGAATCAAACAATTGAAACGCGCCTTTGCGTTCAAGTGTAGTGACTAAGGCCCGTATTAATAGACGTCACTCAATTCTGAGACGCTCTCAAGTTTATTGCTGTCCTTATTTTTTCCCTTTAGAATGACAAGGACAGCAAGAGATTTGAGAGCGTCTTGGAGTTGAGTGACGTCTATTAATACGGGCCTAAGACGACAGCCAAAAGCAGTGGTTCTCAACCGGACTGCGGACCACTAGGATAGTCCTTGTGAGTGAGAAAAGTGGCTCGCGGCATCGCGATATAATAACTCATATTACCACTAAGCGGTTATTGGTCTACGGCAAGACATTAATTGAGTTATCTGCCCCCCTAGACAAGTGGCATTGTAGAATAGATAGCGAAAACGAATAGATTGTCAAATGTATGGAGATGTCAAATTGTTTAGCGAAAGCTATGTCAATTCCATACATTTGACAATCTATTCGTTTTCGTTATCTATTCTACAATGCCACTTGTCTATGGCCCTCTTGTCCCTCAAACTATCGAAAACACGTGATTCGGGACACAATACAAAGATAACACCGCAACAGCCGGCTTTCGCTTGTTCGTTTAAAGGTTACCTGTGCAAGTGCACTCGTACAGCGCTCCTCGCGCTGCTGGCTTCGAAGCCAGTTCTATTTAAATCTATGTTAGTTCAGTTCAGTTCTATTTAGGTTAAATAGTACAAGCCTCAAGAGACAAAGTGACATAGCACGCGTAGTTTTTTGTAAAAACGCTATAACAATCACACGCTACTGTGGCCATTGCACGCTCTAGCTCGTCGCTCCTATAACAGGCCCCAGTCACCGCCCTTTAAACCTTCAAACGTGATTCAAGACACAAAGAAAGACAATAACATCGCGACAGCCAGCTGTCGCTTGGTCGTTGAAAGGTTACCTGTGCAAGTGCACTCGCACAGCGCTCCTCGCGCTGCTGGCATCGAGGCCAGTTCTATTTAAATCTATGCATTTAAACGCGCCGCTCTACCCGCTCCGCCGAGACACCTACCCGCTGGTTTAATGTCCACAGCCTAATACATAGCAGTAGAGCTCTATGGGGAAGTGTTATCACCATACCCATTCTGCCTCAAAGCAGCGCTGCTGTGTTCCGGTTTAAAAGATATGGGTACGGGTGTAATTACGGGCACATGCGATAGATTATTTTAGTTTCTAGGATGGCGACGAATCTGTGAGGGCCCCGGTATTGCTCAGAATAATAAAAATAAATAAAACTAGCCTATTATCCCACTTTCAGACAAAGACCTCTTCTCGTTCAGAAAAGGCACGATCATTGGTCACCACGCTTGTTTAAGGCCATATTGCAATTTCGGGCTCACATTCATTATAAGTCCAGCCCCCCTAGACAAGTGGCATTGTAGAATAGATAGCGAAAACGAATAGATTGTCAAATGTATGAAGATGTCAAATTGTTTAGCGAAAGCTTATGTCAATTCCATACATTTGTCAATCTATTCGTTTTTTATATTCTATAATGCCACTTGTCTAGGCCCTCAGGTCTTCTCACGATGTTTTTCCTTTATCGATATCTACGATGCTCAACAAAAAGTTTAGAAAATATGAACAGTAAAAGTCAGACATAAGTACGGCGGAATCCCGGATTCAAACTTGCAACCTCATGAAGCATGAGAAAGAGATGTAATGATGGATGCGACAAGAGAAACAAGCGCCTTAACCACTAAACCATCACAATATTTGAAGCGCAAAACCAAGTGATATTTATTTTCTAAAACAACTTCCAATGACGGATGTGCGGCAAGGCCTAAAATAAATGTGCGAAAGTATTTCCAATTTTAAAATCGATCCAGTTTACATTGCCTTTACAACGAGTTTGTGCGCAGGCCCACAAACCAATTCTCTGTGTACAAAATTGCAAACGCCCAAATATACATTTATACAACTGTCCCACATTTTGGGATACATTTTTTCTAATTAGATCCCCTGGCAGACAAATTGGGTGCTTCATTACAGCCTCAGGCCAAGAGAAATGTCGGAAATAAACGGGAATTTTTTATCAACAACGTAATGTCAATGTAACTAGATATAAATATCTTAGGTGTTCTACCAAATTCTATGCATATTTCAACTGGTCGTATAAAAAGAGAAGTCGTTTTTTCATCGAAATAAAAATATTTTTTCTGGCGGCAACAAAGAATGTTTTATATCTACGATATGAGTTCAGATGTTGAGTGTAATCTTTTAAGGGTAAAGTGAGATTAACCACCGGTTTTCACAACGGAACAGTTAAAATTGATAGTCTGGATTTATCGAGAAGCAATCTCATGAATGACAATATAACAGGCTAGCTTTTTCTTGCGGTTTCATACTTTTTAACGCAACTCACATTGAATGAATCCGACATCCACGCGGGCGATGCTTGAGCAAAAGTTAATCGGTATAAATTTCGCCTACAGAACAAAATCAAACAATGTGTAGACAAAATGTTCCCACACAACCTCCTAAGATACACAATAACAATGCTGTGGCTATCTCGGCTTGCCAAACATGTTTACTTTACAACTAATTACAATATTGAACTCTAAAATGTTGACCTAAGAGTTTTGAATGGGTTAAAACGTCTCTCGTGTTAATATAGCAGTTTTGAAACTCGAGAGACGTTGTACAAAGTTTTTTTAAATTGTGATCTTTTTATATTTTTTCTTTTAGGATTCTTCTAGTTTCGGACAAGACTATAATGAGGTTTTCAGGTTTTTGTTTTACGTTCTTCAGTTATATGTTTTAAAAAGTGTATAATGGGTCCATGCTTTCGAGTGCTTGAATAATCATGGTTGCGGGAAGCCCTTGGTTACTGGCGGCACAAAGCCACATGCTGGGGTGAAACTAAGGTTATACCTCTCCAGAATTGGACGTCTATATGCTGAAATTATGATATTGATGTTGACGTCGGAATGAAAAACTAAATCCTTATAAGATCAAACGTGTGTCTGTTGTTTGCACTATGTGTCTCGAGAATTACAGGGAACTATTGAAATTTCGAAGAAAAAAAAATCTACGAGACCGAATCCCTTTGTGTGCGAGATAAGTTCGCACTTATCTGTTTTTTTAGAACATTTAAGTGGTGTGCGTAGATGAGTCATAATGCGATTTTTATAGGATTTTAAATCTACATTTTCTTTAGATCAGACTACGAATGTTACTATTAAACAGCGATTTGCAGACAGTTTTATTGCAGCAATTGCTTTTACATCTGTGTTTTATTTATGAGATAAGAGTTAGGTATAATGGTTAATCAAAGCACGTAGCCTCGCGGTTTGAAGCGAATTTGAGATCTAGCAATTATTTCTTAGCGTTGACCTGTGTTGACCAAAAACATCAACATAGCTCGTCAAATTGGCAAACTTAAGTGACAGTGGGCCCCCTTAGCTCGTAGAACTGACGGCCGTTGGAGCGGAAAGGTTCTAGAGTGGCGACCGCGTTCTGGAAAACGCAGCGTGGGCAGGCCTCCCGCGAGATGGCCCGACGATCTTATCAAGATCGCCGGGTCCCGTTGAATGCAGGGGGCGCCGGTTCGATGCATGAGGAAATCTTTGGGGGAAGCTTTTGTCCAGCAGTAGAAGTCTCTCAGTTGATGATGTTGAGCTTGTAAGTTCCAACCCAACAATTTTTCCTGAGCGCCCTAGAGCACACCAAGAGCACAAAGATTTCCGGCGACCAAAGAGAAGGGTTTGCAGGAGGCGTACTTGGCGTAGTTCGGGCAGTTGCAGGCAGCAAAGTTTGGTTGTTCGTCGCTCGACCAGATATAGACCTGTGCTGGCGGCGTGCATTGCAAGGAATCGCCACTTGGGAACAAATACAAGTCCGGGAGCAGTGGGTAGCCTAACTACAGTTTTAGAGGATATTACTTTAAAAAACTCAGATGAAAGTTACGTGCATGAGGATTTCTGCACGCAAAAATAAACCATGGTCAACATATTGGCGATGCACCCAAAAATTCATAACTATTAAGCACGATCATTAAGCGCGAGAAGAAACTTTTGCTCTGCAGTGAAGTAGGTAGTAATTGGATGGTATTTTGGTATTTAGATATATCGGAACTCAGATTCCAGACTCATTTGGGAGTAGTCATGTTGCTAAGGCTAGTTTGATAACTTAAATGTTAGTGACTTAACCTTTCAACGACCAAGCGACAGCCTTTCTATAGTGTCTCAAATCACGTATGTCCGAAGGTTAAAATTATAATGTTAGTAATATAAATATTACTCATCTTACGTCTACAATAACCGACACCAAATCGCAATGACAAACAAAATTACCTATTATAATTACGGGTATTTTTGTAAGTATTATAAATGTATTTGTTTTAAGTATAATTATTAATTCTAACAAGATAATTACCATTTGCATAAACTTTTTGTGAGACTGCATAAATAACTCGAAATCTTGTATGATTCAAAAAAGTATCTTGTTGAACGACCTTAAAAATATTAAAACTATGTATTATCCTGCATTCATCATTGAGACGTAAGTACTTAAATAGTACAAAAACGTGTTTAAAACGTGCCGCGAAGAGTATTTACTATATTATGTTTACATACACTACATTATGTATGCGATATGGGAGTGTACAAACTACTTACGATCTGAAGAAGTAAACAAAAACTAATGTTCGATTCATACCGGAGTCGAAACGCAGCGAAGCGTATCTTAAACACAACATGGCATTATCATCCTTACTTCTACCACCATATGGCACATATTTCTATCTAGAAAAAAAAGAACGTGCAAATTCGCGCGTATTTTATGGAATACGCTCGTGAATCAGGGACTACAGATACTAACATAAAACGTAGCACATTGGAATATGTGAATTACGACGTGGAGATAAGGGTGAATTTGCTATGTTAAGTTTTAAATTGACGGTGCACTTCGAATGTGCTTGAATCGACCCATAGGCTCAATTTACTTCGCCGCGGAATAGAAACGGAGCCTCTCTCGGTAGAATTTAGATGGAATCCGTAAGAATCCGTCAGAAGTTTCACAAGAGATCAGATTTTTTCGATTGTTTTTTTTTTTTACTCAATAAAAAATGGTTTAGGAGAAAAAGCCGCTGAGTCTGATCACTGATGGCTTAAAACTATTACTATAAAAGGGACTAATATCACCAGCTTTCTGAAAAAGATTTTAATTCCGGGAAAATACCAATGTGACTTTGTCAATGTACTTTCTTAAGTTTTAGTCATCAAAGAAGAAATCATTTAAAAGGGAAAGGAAAGTTGGACTTATATTTAAATATTGTTACACATCTTTAAAAGTGTATTACAGCTATATACCTTACCTCTTGAATAACTCATCTATTTAAAAAAAACTGCCTATAAACAATTGCAGTCCGACAGCCGGCTGTCGCTTGGTCGTTAAAAGGTTAAACTATCAACCCCGCTTGGCAAGCGTGGTGGACGATCAACGCTTGTGCCTTCTTAGTACGAGAAGATGCCTTTGCCCTGTAGTAGGACAGTAACAGGCTGGTATTAAATTTATTACACAAATTAATTATGCATTGTCCATAAAATTATATTTCGATGAAGTCTGCGACGGTGTGAACTGAGCCTCAAATAAAATAAACTGCGTTTATTTAACTCAATATTAATGTTTACCTGCTAATGAACGTAAACGTAAACCAGCGATAATTAAACATAATTATGAAAGGCAGAAAGGCGTTATTAATATCTTTAATGCCTGCCGAAGGATAATTCTCTTAATTTAAAACGTTCGAAAAGTTAGAATCTCAGAGACAGTCAATCTTGACAAATATACAAGTATATAAATTATGGTGCGGCGTATTTGGCAAAATAATTGCGTAACTTGGGTAATGCAAGTTATACAATTGTTTTATTACAATGACTTTCATATTGCATTGCATCCAACATGCAAATACGCAAAATGAAGTCACGCCGTTCCATGGGTTGCGGAATAGTTCTAATAGTTACCGCAGCCCCAGAACATTTTATTTATATCTTTGCACCTGCCATGTTTTGTCTCTGCATCTTCCTAGGGTAGACTGGTAGATAATGCCCAAGGCATTAAGTCCGCCGTTGTGCATTGTTTTTTAACATGTGCATAAAGTTTTAAATAAATAAATAAACATATAGGGCAACCGAAGAAACAAGGGTTGGTTTGCACCTGCCATCATATCTCTGTGGTTACTTTCGATGGATGACTGGTAGAGAATGCCTAAGGCAGTCCGCCTCTGTATGTTTGGGCATAAAGTGTAAGTAAATAAATCTCATATTTTATGGTACCTTAGGAATTTACAGTTACGAAATTGTTAGGGATTAAAACTATGCCTAATCATATCACGCGCACACAAAACCTGGCTGTTATCTTATCAAATTGTTAGTTTGTAATTAATATATTATTTCCATTATATTAAAATTGTTATACTTTTCGCGGAAATATAAAACTCAAATTAATATATTGTATGGACTAGCTGTCCTTCGCATTTTAACTAGTTCCCGTTCCGCAGGCATTTTTAAGTTAAAAACTATCTTATGCCCTTTATTAGGCTTTGTATCTCTGTACTAAAATTAATTTAAGACGATTCTGTAATTAAGGCGTAAATTCGCGACCGAGAAAGTTACTTTCGAGTTTCTAATATGGCTATTTTATGTCAAAAAGCCTTCTTTTAAATAACCTACTTCTTAAATAACCTTCTTAAAGATTTTTGAAAAGGCATCCAAATCGATTAAGCCGTTTTGAGAACCACAGACACACACACACACCTAGTGGTCAAACTTACAACACCACTTTTTTTACGTCGAGGTTTCAAAATTACTGATAGAAAAAAAAAACCGCCTACTATCTTCAAGACGCAGTAGAGACATGTTGAAACCGATCAATGATAGATAATAATGGCATAATATCACATAATGACGCTAGTCAATATCGATTTAACATAACTTAATAGGAAACTTAAAACCGCCGTTTCCTTGCTCGATTTGTCGTTATGACAATGTTCAGGATAACTAGCTTACCAAGCTATTACTGCCACGGTATTAAATTCTTAAATACAAGAAAATATCATACACCGTCGCGTCTATAAGTTAAGTGACGTTAAACTCAAAAACAGCCGAACGAGTTTTTATGCCGTTTTCACGAAGAGATAGGATGTTTTCATAAAAAAGGTTTTGGTGTATAATAGGTACTCGACTTTACCATAGAAAAAAATATTGTATCATACCCTAGCGATGCTAGGGCGGCTCGCAAGAGATAAAGTAATGGTTTAGGGTAAAGATATAAGTTTATTGATACAAACGATTTTATGTGCAATAATAATACATTGTATTTTGAAACAAATAGTTGAAAATCCTGCCTCATAAACTAAGGAGACCCTGCGACCAAGGAGTCAGTGTTCTACGTAACTGGCTGCAGAAAAAGCTTAGCTGCTTTTTAAGCAAATAAGTGTAACAATAACAAAGTTAAATAAATATAATATAACCCAGGAAATAAGATGCAGGGCAACAAGCTCTTTGCCGTTGCTCATCGGCACAGAGGCTGTGGAAAGGGTCCACAAGTTTACTTACCTCGGTATTGTCGTGTCAGAAACTGGAGGAACCGAAGAGGACATCGCTTCAAGGATCGCCAAGGCAAGAGCAACCTTCGCACAACTCCGTCCCGTGTGGCAATCGCGGAAACTGACCAGAAGAGTCAAACTTAAAATATTCCGGTCCAACGTCAAAACCGTATTGCTGTATGGGTGTGAGACGTGGAAGGTCTCAAAAGACATCTCGCATAAACTCCAGGTCGTTATCAACCGCTGTCTTCGTCGTATCCTCGGTATTTACTGGCCCGAGAAGGTCTCAAATGTAGATCTGTGGAGACTCTGCGGTGAAACCTCGATCGACCAGCAGATCAAACGTCGCAAATGGAACTGGATCGGCCACACGCTCCGAAGGGATTCTGAACACATACCAAGACAAGCCCTGGACTGGAATCCCCAAGGAAAGCGAAAACGTGGTCGCCCTAAGCAGACCTGGCGGCGAACGGTCATCGCAGAAGCCAAAGATATAGGGAAGATCTGGAGTAAAATTAAGCTCTAGACCGAATGGGATGGCGACGCACTGTGGAAGCCCTCTGCCCCATCTAGGGGACACAGGAACTTAAGTAAGTAAGTATTATTATTTGCCTTATTCAGGGATAATAAGGCATTCTAATGGTGAATCTTTCCTCTTTATAACATTAGCATAGATATAGATTAAAACGAAATAAATTACGTAAATCGTACCGGTAAGGGTTTCAATTAGAGCTCTGAATCTTAAAGACGGTGGTTATCTCATATCCTGTGAAAGATAGTGACTAATGATCACTAGACTAGACAATAGATTACGCATACGACCTTCGAGGAGGAGACATGGTCCATCATTTTTCTTTATTATCCACCCATGGGCAGATAAATGTGGTACTACGCAAGCACGCACTTGTTTTCATCAAATGTAGAAATGGTTCTATAAATCTTTCTATTCTAACCTAAGTAGGTACTTAGTTTTAGTCTCAGGTAGTGTTTAGTCATCCGTACTAATTATCCGTACTAATATTATAAATGCGAAAGTAACTCTGTTTGTCTGTCTGTCTCTACTTCACGCCTAAACCACTGAACCGATTTGAATGAAATTTTGTGCAGATATAGTCTGGGACCCAAGAGAGGGTATAGGATAGTTTTCATCCCGGAAATCCCCCGGGAACGGGAACTATTATTCCACGCTGACGAATTCGCGGGCCAAAGCTAGTATAATATAATTACTTCTAATATACATATTGAAAGGTTAATGTGAAATTTCAATCACTGGTACGTCAAAGTAACCTGTTTAATAAGGTTCAATTTAGTTTAAGGTTTAGCCTATGTAACATTAGCAGCTCTGCTCAATAACTAATATATTTTTTTTATAATAAAGATAAATTATCATGAAGAAAAATTTGCGAAACTCAACTTTCTTTTGATAAAAGTGTTTATTATGCTCTTTATCCACTAATAGAGGTTTTTAATTGTATAAATATAATTAATCTTTCAACGACCAAGCGACATCCGGCAGTCGTGCTGCTAGTGTCTTTCTATCTTTTCTCGAATCACGTGTGTCCCAAGGCTTAAAGAAGTTTTATTTACTTTGACATATTAAAAAACATCAATGCAGGATGTTACCCTCGCTGAAATGACAAATCGACTTTACCGATATATCACAGGGTTTCTTCAAAAGTACGTTCAACCTATAGAAAGGTCCCGAACAAATATTGTAAGACCTAAATAATTCTTCAAAATTGCTGTCAGGAGATTTTCCACTGCTTTAGTATGCGATCGATTGGGGTCCTATTTTCAATTAAACTAGAACTATCTTATAGAAATTAATAAAGCTTTTATCGTAGATTAATATTTTATAAGAAACTGAAGTATAATTATAGGCATACGAGACTTTATCATCTTTGTCTCTGGGACGCATTTGCGATGTCTCTTGCTTGTATTGCAGTTATCTATCCTGTGATCTGGCGAAATGTCAATCTGACAGCTGTCATTATTGTCGGTGTCATATTACTGCCGCGCGAAATTTACCCTTATGATCACTGTCATTTTGTTGTTTTATCTGTGGTATGGTTTTGGTTCACTCAACTGGCCTGGGTCCCTAGTCTGCTATTACAATCGTGTCTCAATGATCGATTTTTGACGTGTAACGCCAAACTTTTGACACATTTCCCATACAAAAACTGTCAAAGTTGTCAAATATCCGGCCGATGCCTGGTCATTGAGACACGATTGTAATAGCAGACTAGGACCCCTGGTCGAAAAACCATACCAATCGCCTGATGTAGGGCCCGGTGACCATTTCATATTATAGACGGGCCTGTTGGTCTAGTGTTCAGTAGCCCTGACTGCTAAGCCAAAGGTCGTGGGTTCGATTCCCACCCAGGACAAACTTTGTGTGATGAGCATAAATGTTTGTTCTGTGTCTGGGTGTAATTTATCTGTAATATGTATGTATTTAAAATTATATAAGTATGTATATCAGTTGTCTGCTTACCATAACACAAGCTCTGCTTAGCTTGGGATCAGATGGCCGTGTGTAAGATGTCCTAGGATATTTATTTATTATTATTATTATATTTAACCTTAGGTTGGCCGATATAAGTCATCAGCTTGTTTGCCACCCAATCATAGAAAAATAAAACCGTCCAAAGTCGAGTCATGCTTGCGCAACTTGACCGCTCATACGGGTGATTCGGGCTCACGACACTTAAATGGAATATCACTTATAAGAGACGCAGGTATGAGTGCAATTTTTAGTACTGACCAGTTGTTGGATCCGTGCATACTTCCTAATTTCGGTACCTAAAAATACATTTATCGTATAAAACCGAAGCAAAAATGAGTACATGTGCAATAAAATGGTGCGGAAAATGTTCTAAAACATCTAGTTATAAAAAAGATGGCATAAGTTTTCATCGGTAAGTAAAATATGTTTATATTTATTACAATTTGAGAGCTCAAGCTAAACTGGTTGGTTTCGAAAAAAGTCATACCGCGTTGATGTCTTTTGAAAAAGTCCTTTACTATCACTAGAATATTAGATAAGTCTATCCCTTTCTATTCGTAAGTACTTCGTACTGTGTCCTGAAGTGATGTGACTTCACAAAACACAGTAGTGAAATTATTTTATCGATAATTTTTAATGGTAAAATAAAAATAATGTTTCGTTTTAATGTTTTCATTTTAGATTTCCAAATATTCCGGAAGTTAAAGAAAAATGGGTTAATGCCACTAACAGGGAAAACTGGCTTCCAAAATATTATAGCGTCATTTGTTCAAGGCATTTTACAGCTGATTGCTTTGAAGTTTTAAAGGACCGACGCCGTTTGTTTAGTTCGGCAACGCCGACCCTATTTTTGCCTGTTTTGGTAAGATTTGTTTTATATACAGGGTGGAAAGTTTCAATGGGCCCTGGAAGAAAACTACCTTAAATCATTAAGATGGATTATTTTACTTAAAGGAAAGATTCCTTTATTTTTTACAACAAATAAAACTGCATTCAAAGATTTTTGAAAATCCGCTTCCCACTCCCGGGAATCGAACCGGTTAAAATCCAAAAAAGTTACACTTTCTATTTTAATGGTGTCAAACGTTAGGGCATTTCATAAGGACTTAATCTCTCTAACAAACATGGTTATTTAAATAAAAGGAAAACCATAAATCTTAAGAAATTTATTTTAATTGAACGAAAGTTTCGAAAGTTAAAGTCGTCCTTTGATTTGAAATGTTGAAATTTCATGGTTTTCCTCTAATTTAATTTACCATGTTTCTAAGAAAGATTTAGTCCTTTTATAAAATAAATGAATGTTTCCTTTAAGTAAAATAATCTATCTCAAAGATTTAAGGTAGTTTTCTTTCAGGGTCCATTAAAACTTTCCAACCTGTATACTATCGTTTTGTATGATTTAACAGTATGTAAATTAACAGAGGGCGTTCCGCTAACCAGTATAGGTAACTTTATTTATTTTCGCAAAGCTTGAAAATGTTTATGTGGCCGTCGGCCGATGATTTTATTATGTACTAGCTGTTCCTCGCGGTTTCACCCACGTTACATTAAGTTTTTGGTTTCTGCTTCGCTCCCATGGGACATAGCGTGATATTATATCACCTATGTTACTCGTTGACAATGTAGCTTTCGAATGGTGAAATATTTTTTAAAATCGGTCCAGTAGCTTTTGAGCCTATTCATTACAATCAAACAAACAAACAAAGTTTTCCTCTTTATAATATTAGTGTATATTAGTGAAGATATAGAATATCTATGAAAAGCGTATTTTTTTAACATAATACGTAGATACCTTTACGTGCATACCCCTTTTTGTAAATTAAACCTTAAACAATTCTTCTAAGCGATCGAGGCCGCGAGCATAAGCTAGTAATTATATACATAAGTATAATAATGAATAAAATACTTATAATTCTATTATTATAATAATGTTAGCGTATACATATAACATCCATTTTCTGAAGTCGGTAAAACATAACACGAAACGAAAAGAAAAAACAATAAAAAACCTTAAAATAGGTTTTTAGGTAATAGATCTTTTCGTTTTTTATTTAACTATTCCGTTTTATAGTCAAGTGTAATATTTTTTATTAATTGATTTAAGCTACTGCTTGATTGCGAAACCTTTTTGTATAACCTTATTTTAATAAAACCCTGTTTTATTACAAAATTGGGTCTTATACAACTAATAATTTGAATAATTATCGATATCGATATTTTTTTAATCACCCTTTTGCAATCCCTAAAAAATCAGCTGTCAAATTCATCGACCAATCACAGCGGGCGAAGCTTAGCTCCACCCCTTCGTTATCTGGTGACTTTGATTTAGAACAAAAACATGCCTATACGCACTCCACTGGTTTGCTGCTTCATGTTGCGCAAAGAGGGTTCCCCGTACCATTGTCGGAGAAAAAGGTACAAATAAAAACGTTTTTTTTTTATTAGAGCCACCTTAAAAAAATATTTCATTCAGATTTTTAGTATTGGTGATCATAGCGGCATCAGAAGTACATTAATATTATAAATGCGAAAGTAACTCTGTCTGTCTGTCTGTCTCTTCTTCACGCCTAAACCACTGAACCGATTTGAATGAAATTTGGTACAAATATAGTCTGGGACCCGAGAAAGGACATAGGATAGTTTTCATCCCGGAAATCCCCCGGAACAGGAACTTTTATTCCACGCGAAGTCGCGGGTAATAGCTAGTCCATACTAATATTATAAATGGGAAAGTGTGTCTGTCTGTCTGTATGTTTGTCTTTATTTCACGGCAAAACGGAGCGACGAATTGACGTGATTTTTTAAGTGGAGATAGTTGAAGGGATGGAGAGTAACATAGGCTACTTTTATCTCTTTCTAACGCGAGCGAAGCCGCGGGCAAAAGCTAGTAATCTATAAAAGATTTAGCTCTCTAACTATCACGGTTCATAAGAGCTTATAGTGACAGATATATGGAGGGACAGACAGACAAGTCTAGTAATAGGGTCCCGTTCTACCCTTTGGTTAAGGAACCTTAAAAAACCGTCTAAAATAAACCAATTTAAGTATCGATCATTTTTATTTATGGTACAAGCACATTGCACACTTGGTTTGCGGCAGACAAAAGGTTTTTTATGAGTATAACGAGGAAGATATACCTATATGTGTATGTTTGTATAGTATTATAATATTTCACTAGAACCTTTATTTGAAACGAAATCACTATGAAAAAAACTAGGGGTGTAGTTTTTGTTAGCCGGCAGCTCCGCCCTTCATTATTGAGCTTGTTAAACCTCTGCCTACCCTCAACATAGAATACATGCGTGATGATATGTTACCCATTTATCAGTTTTTTTTTTTTCAAAAATATGTCTTTACTCCCGTAGAAGCGAAGAGGACATTCTTTTTCAGTTTAAATTCATTGTCAAAATTATTAGACAGGTGTACACATTGTAACTCATTTTTTTGGCAACCGTGAATTAGGACACAACAATAATATTAGTAAATATTACTCTACTAATACCTATATCTCTTGAATATTATTATCGAGGCTAAGATAATCTTAAAAATTGCTTTCAAGACGAGTCAAATCTACGGAAGGCATAAAACATCTTCAGTTTCGCTTCCAAATTTTTTATCTTATTTCTAAATTAAAATGATTTTATTACGTGAAAACGTGTCACTTTTTCTTTCTGTCACCGTTTTTTATAATTAAATGATCACCGTTTTATCATCAAACGCCGTTGTATTTGCTATAAAACGAACTATAAAACGACAAAGATTCTAAAAAAATGTATCTATTATTAAGAAAACCTATAAAATAAGAGCCACAGTCATGTCCCACTTGCAATAAAAATCATTTTACATTTTAGTAACCGTTAAAATCCGTTTTTATAAATAAACGTCATAAAATAGTTTGAGTTCTTTATTTGAAATGGTGGGGGAACGGACCGACGTGATTAATCAATCATAAGCTGGGAGCTAAATTGATTGACTAATCAGTGGTCCCACTCATTTCAATCTTAGGTACTTATGCATTATGTCATCCAGTGTTCAGAGAAAAAATAATGGTAAATGTTATCAAATCAACATAAATCAATTAGTGATTAATTAACTTTTGACGTACATGTAAATCTAAATATTCGTCTCAAGCTCAAAAAATCACTTAATTCAAATATATTATATAAAGATATAAAGATATTTCTAATTAAATAACTACTCACCGTAAATCTTTGTCTCACAAAAATCTCGGGGAATCACATAAAAAAAATCTACACCACATTCACATCACTGGACACTCAAAAAAATTGGATCTACACTGTCACACTCGGTATTAATTTATCCTTCACAAATAAATTGTCTAAATATACATTTTCAGTCACTGCTACGAGAATAGTGCGGGCACCCGAAGAGCGAATTTTTCACTGGCTCAGTGACGAAACGCGAGGACGTGCGTACGTCGCGACGATCCGCGGCCGACTGGCCTGGGGCTTGGCTTGATCAAAAGCGCGGGAAACTCAGGCGAAAAACGCGCGAAATTTACCACTGCTATAATGTATTCGCGCCATCGCGAATTCGTTTTTCGGAGTTCCGCAATCGGAGGGTTGATCATTCATTTTTTTATTACTCGCGATCGTGAATTTAACTGAAGGTAAGCACTCTGAAAGTGGTTGTTTGCAGTAATTTTGATTTACAGTATTCAATAAACGGTGGTGTACTATCATCGAAGCAAGTATTACATGGATTAAAGTTTTATCAACGTTCAATTACCATTATTCTTTTAGTAAAATTCTGCCTTCATTTTCGTTTGTATTTTTAAAGTAATCAAGGCGAGTGCATCCATTAGTGTGCCCAAACGTTTGAAAGAATGGTAAGCCTTTAAACTCGCGTCTATCAGACTCAGTAATGAACCTTTTTGTTTCAGCTCTGCAATGCGTCGTTATGCGCTTATTACGACTAATGAAATATGAAATTAGTAAAAACTTGTTTTACTTTAAGCTCTTTATTTTTTATTCTCTTCATAATATATATCACGCAGATTTATTGTTAAGTACTGTCTCAGAAATAAAATAGTAAATTCGCTGGTGTCATAATTTAATGTTTTAGAATAGTGTTGAAAGAAATTGGTTGCTATTTCAATGTTTTTTGCAAATATTAATATTATTTCATTATTATTTATGCCGTTTTCTTAATGTACGGGATTTTGGCGTTTATGAAGATAGTCCTATTTTTACACATTTTAAAAATGCTTTATTATTTTCAGAAATGTTTCTCTATTTTAGTCTAACTTAAATAAAAAAACCTCGATATTTATACGGAACCCGCACTGAATAACACCGACAGCTTGTGCAACCATTTTTAGTGTTCCGTAGTCAACTAGGAACCCTTATAGTTTCGCCATGTCTGTCCGTCCGTCCTCGCTTAATCTCAGTAACCGTTAACACTAGAAAGCTGAAATTTGGTACCAATATGTATATCAATCACGCCGACAAAGTGCAAAAATAAAAATTGGAAAAAAATGTTTTATTAGGGTAGCCCCTCTATATGTAAATAGGGAAGTGGTTTTTTTTTTAATTACAACCCTGTCGTGTGATATATTCTTGGATAGGTATTTAAAAATGAATAGGGGTTTACTAAGATCATTTTTTGATAATGTCAAGAATTTCGGAAATAATCGCTCCAAAAGGAAAAATCAAAGCGTCCCCCCCCCTCTAACTTTTGACCCGTAGGTCTAAAAAATATGAAAAAAATCTGGAAAGTTGAACTTTATAAGGACTTTCTAGGAAAATTATTTTGAACTTGATAGAAAAAACAGTTTTTGTACAAAAAAAGAGAAAAAGGTTGTACATAATAATTTTTGCGTACTTAGTATGTCAACGTAACAAATAGCCTTTTTTTAAACTTATAAGTAGGTACAATTGTTGTGACGGACGGGAAACTACGGAACCCTACATTGAGCGTGGCCCGACACGCTCTTGGCCGGTTTTTTTTTATTGGACAAAGGAAATCTTTGTCCGCGCTGTTAATATGAATGTCAAACGTACTGACTTCGTTACAGAGTAAAAATGTTTTCATTTCGACAGCTCACGTACGTGTCTATGCTTGGGGACAGTTGGTAAATGTCAATGTCATCTGTCATTTAATAGTTGCGTGTAAATCGTATTTATTTTTGTCTAGATTTAAAATGTGTCGCTTAGAACGAATTTGTTGCGACTACGTAATGTTTGGGATTAGAACTGACAGCCGATTTATGTAAATGTAGTTAGTTAGTTCTAGAAATAACTTTGAAGTTATGTGTTGTTTTGGGAAAGTGTATGAGTGATCCTTTCCTTTTTTTGATAGTAGTGATTGTAAGAGAATATTTTTTTTATTTCATTAGCCAAACGCTCGCGTTTTTTGTTTTTCTTTTTTGTCGTTTTCCTTTTAACCCTTCTACGACCAAGCGACAGCCGGCTGTCTCGCTTCTATTGTCTTTAAAGAAAGTTGAAGTTGTTCTCATGAACACACATTATAGGTACAGAATGAATATTGAAAGATATGATAATACATACACCTCTTATATATCCGTCTAAAGGTTTTTAAAATTTCTTACATGTTAAGTGAAAAATGTTGGAAAATGGAGGTAAAAACTAAAAAAGAAATGGTTTTAATTAAAATTCTTTTAAATTTTTTACATCAGGTATCAAAAGGCTTCAAATTAAAAATGAATTTAAAAGAAGCTTGGCATTATAATCTCGTTGCCTTTTTTCCCCAAATATACATATTTGGATAAGGCTTCCAAACTAACCACATTCAGCTGAACACCAGTGTTCTATATGAAGCGACTGCCCACCTGACCTCCACTACCCAATTTCTGGATCGAGGTTGCGAAATAGTTGTAATCGTTACCGCGGCCCCGGAACATAAAGGGCAACCAAAGGAACAAGGGTGGGTTTTAGTCAGTAAAAGTCTGAGAATCCCTCCCGCCCCACCCAAGACACCTTTTGCTTAGACTTCCTGTCTTCTAACTTCCCGTAACGGCTGGCAAAGATCTTCGAATGATAGCTGAGCTCAACGACTTTACGCGCTTTCTGAAATGAGTATATTCTTGATTAATTTATAAAATACAGGTTGTAATAAGAAAGGAAGACCGAAGAAAAAATGAATGGATTGTGTGAATAATGATATGAAAGCAAAAGGTCTAAGTGATAGCATGACGGGTGACAAGTTGGTCATCATCATCTCCCTAGCCTTTTCCCAATCGTGTTGGGGTCGGCTTCCAGCCTAACCGGATTCAGCTGGATACTGGTGTTTTACGTCGAACGACTGCCTACCTGACCTCCACAACCCAGTAACTGCCGACCGACGATACCTCTACTGGTAACGATACCTCTTGGTTAGACTGGTCATAGTTTCTGGCTAACCAGTAACGACTGTCAAAGTTCTATGACAACCGGGACCAACGGCTTTACGTGCTTTTCGAGGCACGGGATCTCAGTGATGTTTAAGATAAACTTTAAAAAGTACATATGAATTGAATGAACGGGTGACAGGTTGGTATGGAAGAAAAAAACATATTGCGCCGACCCCAAGTAAAATGGGATAAGGGCAGAAAGAAGAAGAAGAATTTATATAATGCACTTATTTAAAGTTAATAGTACTTGCCTGGTTTCAAACCAAACAAAGCTTGGCATGAAAACAATATTTTGATAGTCTATTGTTTCGGATTGAACGATGAAAACGCCAATAAATTTTCATCGGTCAATTTATATGCATGTATTGTTTTGCGACTAATTCGTAACTGAAATTTTATAAATTGCGTAGTATCTGGTTCATCAGTTTATTGGCTCGAATATTTTATTATTAAAAAACTAACTAACATTTTACGCAACTTTTGTTTACATGCAATCTCGGCTACTCTAATATTATATAATGGCAAAGAGTTTGTTTGGTTGTTTGGATGTGCTAATCTCGAGAAAGTGTGAGAGAATGTACATTTTGTATTAGATAGCCTATTTATTGAAAAAGGTTATGGGCTATATCCTTAACATCGCGCTACATCCTGTAGAAGCAGAGCAGTAACCAAAAACACGGATAAAATTGTCGGGGACAGCTAGTGCACAATATAGCGTTTAAAAAGTGCATGAAAAAGTGCAAGTTGCATTCGATTGCCATTTAATTTGATATCAAGTTTGGTTAATAAAAATAAACCTTTATTTTCAGGCAACTGAGGCCCATAGAAAAAAAAATACACAAATAATACAAAAATAAAAAAACTTTAATATATCGGTAAACCTGGATATTTTATTATTGTCACAAGTATCTGGGCGTAATTTATTTAAAAAATGTATAAAATTACTTAAGTAGTTACGTATATCAGTTGTCTGGTTACCATAGTGCAGGCTGTGCCTAATTTGTTTTTTTTTTTAATATCAGATGGCCGTGTGTGACTTGTGTCTAGATATTTATTTATGTATTAACTAGCTTTTGCCCGCAGCACCGCTCGCGTAAGAAAGAGACATGAAAAATGGCCTATGTCACTTTCCATCCCTTCAACTATCTCCACTTAAAAATAAACATCGTCCCTCTTTGCCGTGTAAGATATATAAACAGACACACGCACTTTTCCATATAATATTATGTTTTGTCTCTGCATCGCCCTAAGGCAGACTGGCAGAAAAATCTTAAGGCATTAAGTCCGCCTTTGTGCAATGTTTTTATTTGTGTATAAAGTTTAAGTAAATAAATTAATATAAGTATGGTTACAAGACGTGGTTTTTCTCTTACACCACATTTTCTTAAACCCACGAATCAGCCAGCTAGCACTAAATAGAAAACTAAATATTCCGTCATAGTTTTCAGTAGCTCTGTAGGTAATTGAATTTTAGATTCTGTTTTCAATTCGTTAACAGAACTACGTTTGGGCGTGGCGCAGCTGTCGTGTGCTGGGTTGTTTATGGGCAATTGCTGTGTACGATGGGTACAGCATTGACCAGTCAAACTGGCTTGGCAATTTAGAAAAATCTGGTGGAATAATAAATTGGGGAGATCAATCTTTCGTGACTCAAAAATTGTAGATGTGTCGTGGTATATCGTTAAAATATATGTTTGTGTGTGGCTATTTAATCTATCTAATAAAAAATATTAGTTAAATGTGTTGTTAAGCGCAAAAATCAGGATAGAATAGATTAATATGGCCATTTTTAATAAAAAAAAACATTAATAAGAAATATTACTCTATATGTAAGAAAACTATCATGATAACCTGCCTATTTGAGAAACTGGGAAAATGAAAACTCTCTATCTATAGTTATAAATAAAAAAAAAACGTTTGTTTCTTCATAATGCGTAGACTAGACTAGACAATATAAAGCTACATTATTAGCGAGTAACAAAGGCTATATCACATCGTGCTATGCCCCAGGAGAGCAATAACAAAGCACTTAATGTAACGCGGGTAAGCCGCGAAGAACAGCTTGTATATGATGAAAAATATAAGTTTCTTCTAGGTTCCACTTATCCAGGTTGCAGGATGATATCATTGATATCATCTACGACATCGCATTGCCTGCATTCACAGCATAACATTCAGGCTGAATCACTTTTAATAACATCCCAGGCTTCGATAATATCGACCCGTCGATACTAACACCGCTATGGCAAAGCCTTTGTACCATACGAGTGTATACAAGTTCTATCATCATTCTGCCGAATTTTCTTTGTGTAAACAGAGATAACAGGCATTCTTTTCGGCAAAAAGCCGAGTATAGCCAAAAATAATAGTATTGCTAACAGCTTTGGTTCTGTATTCGATTCGTGTAAACCACTGGTTTACACGATGTTCTTTATCGACCTCAATCAAAAACGACCAGCAGGGGGAGAAATTAGGGTTCATAAGACGTACATGGATCATTATTTTTTTTAACAAGGACATTGAATCTCTTTAGAACAAGACGGGCCTTTAATCTGTCTTTAATTTTCGGCAAAAAGCCGAGTATAGCCAAAAATAATGGTATCGCTTTGACAGCTTTGGTTATGTGTTCGTTTCAGGTAATCTACTGGTTTCAAAAGTGTTCCGTATCAACCTCCAATGGTCAAAAACAGCGGGAAAATATAGGGTTCGTAATATAGATGGATTATTATTTTTCAATTGACATTAAATTTCTTCTTCTCTCTTCTAGGTTGACACAGTGGTTAAACTTATTTGGGTCCAGCAATCGCAGCGCTGCAGCCAACTAAAATATTTGTATTGTCTATAGATATTGACTGCGAGTCTCGGTATTTATGTATGTGAACTGATGTTAGTAAATGCACCCATATGTTACATGAAAACTTTGCAGCGTAGAGCAAGGATGTGTTATCAAAAGAAAAAGTTTTGGTCTGGAACAATACTATACCCAGATAATAATTTATTATATCTAGTATAAAACTTAATGGTTATAATATGAATTCATATTTATATTTTCATAGGTGTATAAACTTTTAACAACATGAATTCTCCATCTAACTTAAAACATGGTAAGTTTTTTAAGAAAAGCTTGAGAAAGTTTGGTCTTACTTTCATCTTTCCCCTCGTGCTTACTGGTTGAAGGTTTTGAAATGAAAAAAGGCCTTTAACTCATTATCTGTGCACATACTTTGATCTGGTAGTGAGTGCATACGATTTTTTAATTTACACACTCGCAAGTAAGTTGAAGGTCTGACTCCTGCCTTTTTCAATTCATATAATGTAAATTTGAAATAAAAATTGTGTCATGTCTTTTTTGTTTGAAAAGAGGTTTCTGCTTGCTGTTATCAGTTGTTAGACCACCTTAGTGCTTGCGGAATGTTTATAATAGTTACCGTGACCCTGGAGCATAAAGGGCAATCGAAGGAACATGAGTGGGTTTTAGTCAGTAAAAGTCTGACACGCCCTCCCGCCGCACCCAGGACGGAAGCAGTAATTTGATGACTTCCCCTAAAGACTTCTCACCAAAAAAAAAAGGCCACCTTAGTACAGACTCTGTATAGTTTAGAATCAGGTGGCCATGTGTGAGTTATCAGAAGATATTTATCTATACTAATATTATAAAGAAAGAAATATTTGCTTTTTTGTAATGGATTTACTCTAAAACTGCTGAACCAATTTAAAAAAAATATATTTACTCTATGTCCCACAAATGCGTAGCGGTAATCAAAGACCTAACATGACGCAGGCATAACCACGAGTACTAGATAGCTAGCTATTATTATAGCCCTTAAATTCTTTTGTTCAAAAATTCATTGTTCGTGTTTACATTGTTCCTATTTTTGTTCAGTCCACGTCAATATATTATGTCAATCATCATGTCGTTTAGTTACAGAAAGCAGGCTTCAAATTACGTCATAGTTTGAAAGGCCATCGTAAGTAGCTAGGTAGGCTTTTGTTTTAAATGTGAAAGATAATGATTGCTGTTGTGTGCCGGTCGGTTCATTGTATTATTTAATGAATTTCTGGGTTTTATTACCATGGTTTTGTTTTTTTTTTACTGTGGATGTGTTCTCTTTATGAAACAGCTTGTGGTTTATGTATTTCTTCAGACTTCAAGTCTGCTGTCGAATATTGATATTATAAAATTGTGAACTTATGTATTTGAATGTTTCTCTTGTAAGAGATAACCAACTGAGCCGATCATTGCTTTAGATGAAGTTTGTTTGGTATGTTACGAACTTGCCTTACAGTACTGCCAGAAATTTCTCATTACGTTTGTCAGTAGCTTTCTGGACATAATATCGGTTGGAAAATCTCTTTTCAGTGGAAGATGAGGAAATTGCTCACACTATTCCACCTCTAAATATGTTTCTTGTATCTATGAACGGATCCTGTATACCCTGTTCCAACTATGAGTATTCCCCTTACCGATTCTTGTTCTACATGATAAAGTATAAATCATTTGTATTGGATGTCATATTATGTTTTTGAGGCAGCTTCCATAAATATTTCTGCCCGTTTTTTAGTTAGAAAATGGAACAAGCTTAATCCCCTATATGTTTGTATACCGTTTAAACCAGCACGTAAAGCCGTTGGTCCCGGTTGTCATTCGTAGAACTTTGACAGTCGTTACTGGTTAGCCAGAAACTCTGACCAGTTTAACCAAGAGGTATCGGGTCGCCCAGTTACTAGGTTGTGGAGGTCAGATAGGCAGTCGCTCCACGTAAAACACCGGTATCCAACTAAATCCGGTAAGGCTGGCAGCCGACCCCGACACGGTTGGGAAAAGGCTAGGGAGATGATGATGACCGTTTAAACCAGCACCTATTCCATAAAATGATCGGATTAATTGGCTCAAACAATATAGTCAAAACCAAAATCGAATAATCTCCCAAACAAACTACGATTTCAGACAATGAATTTACGTTTTCTAATTCAATAACCAGAAACTACCGAACATCTGAAATCAGTTTACAGTCCAATCACTTTAGACTGGACTGTGTTTTGATAACCAGATCAAGAAGATTGCTCAAGCTATATAGCCCGTTGCTAAGCTAACACGTGTTACTAGAATTCCCTTTAGCCTAGGAAAAACTAATTTGTTAAGCAATCGAGTTTGGTAAAAAAACCTTCCTGACCGTTTGCTGGGGCTGTGTGAAAGAGGCGACTGATTTGAAAGTGCTTAAAGATAAACAAGGAAAGAATTAATGGGAAAACTCACATTAAGTACAAATGTTGACTGGTAGAAAATGCTAAAGCCCGGTTTCCACCGCGAGCGGAACGGTATGCAGTTTGCGCTTGCGAACAAAGTCATTAATGGGTCCGTTCCGCTCGCGGTGGAAACCGGGCTTTAGGGCATTAAGTCCGCCTCTGTAGGTTTGTGCATAACGTGTTAATAAATAAATAAATGTTACGTTTTCAATTTATAATTGTCTCTTTCGATATATTTATTATGGGCTTGGTAACGCACCCCCAATCTAATAGACATTTGTTGTTGCGGAATGTTTATAATAGTTACCGTGACCCTGGAACATAAAGGGCAATCGAAGGAACATGAGTGGGTTTTAGTCAGTAAGAGTCTGACACGCCCTCCCGCCGCACCCAGGACGGGAGCAGTCATTGGATGATTTCCCACTAACCAAAAAAAAAAATAGACATTTGTTAACGCCAACTCAAAATGAATTTAACTTATTTCATAACAAGACACTGATACCATAAAATGCACGTGTAGAAAGTTATTATCATCCAAAAATGAATTTCGGATTAAGGAAAAACGAATATCTACCTAAACCTCTCTTGATTAAGATCTTTATTTAACCAACCAATAAGAGAGGAAAAACATCGAACACGAATCCTAGGAAGGGAAATAAAGGAGAAAATTCTAAATTAGTCAATTATCCGTTACGATCCGGTCGAAAATCCCAGCTGTCATTGATGGCGCTATTTCGCTTTTGCTACCAACTGTACTAACGTATTGTCTGTAATTGTGTGCCCGATTGTACTCGGGGAGTAAGGCTCAATTTTGTTTTAGATGTTATAGTCAAAGGCCGATGGCATGAGCGCAGATTAACTGGTTAATTATTATAAATACTGGTAGATTTTGCCCGCAGCTTCTGCACCTTTAATGTTAAACTCCCAACCACTAGTTTGCCCTTTTAAGGATCGGATTTCCTAAAATCCTTTCTGACTCTTCACAAACAACATACCCTCCAATGCTCATGTCTTGTGTCTAGGATCAGCGGTTTGAGTTGTGCGTTGATATATCGTCCAGCTTTTGCCTACGGCTTTGTCCGCGTTAATTTCGATACTTCTATCCTCTATCTTTCACATTAAGAGGTTAGAATTTCCAAAAATCCTTTTTTGTGAATATCTACTCTATACAATGAACATACCTTCCTATATTCATATCTCCAGGACCAGCAGTAAGGGCTGTGCGTTGGTATTTCACCCAGTCAGTTAGTTTATCATATACATAGGTTTAACCAACACCTTTCGACAAACACCAAATCAAATCAAAGTGTTTATTTTTACTGGCGTATTTTTAGGCAAACCTAGAAGTACCTAAATATAGTCAGGTCAAAAGTAATATAATCTGTTTCAATCTTCAATAAATAATTAATTATCGTAAATGTATGTTATCAATTCATTTATCCGCTAATGAAAAAAAAAAATAATGCTATGTTTGGTAAATTATTTCGTCAAATCTCAATTAGGTCGTATTTAATTTTAATGTTGATATTTCTTAATGTTGAGACTTTATCTTTGATCTGAAGTTTGCCTAGAAATATAAGAAACAATGGCGCTACGGTATTTGCTTAAAACATAGATATTAAACCCAAAACCTCTTGTGGAGAAAATAACAAAAAGCAAATAGGTATCATAACATTTCTATCACTTAATGCCCTATGGAACTGATTGTAATAATACAATCTTTAATACATATAGATAAAGAGTTTTATACCCTAGAACTTAATAATTATTAAACAAAAAAAATATACTATTTGAGGTTAAAGCCTGGAGCAGATCAAAGTAAGTGGTACGCGCACGTTTACGCTTACGTCTACGCATACGCATTTGGTCTGCTCCAGCCTTACACGGCATTTTAGTTGAAAGGCGGTAGTATAATTGACCGTTTCTGGCTTAAAGAAAAACTTGAATGTAATTTCTAGCCAATTTTTAGGTCTAGTCGGAAAAATTTCCTGAAATATTACATAAAATTCGAGAATTTTCTTCTAATACCTTTAGCAACCATGATTTGTGTTTCACTGAAACCATAAATCAAAAATAAGCCTATCATTACTGTGTTCACGCTTGCCCACTTTCAAATCTAAAATATACGCTGAATAAGTCACTATGCTTTTATAAAAGAAAGTCTCGCAGCGTCTTTCTGTCTGTCTGTTTGAAATAAAGTTAAAGGTTAAGTGCAAGTAACGCTTGCAAACGAAATACTACCAGATCGCTTAAAAATTACTTTTCTTGTATTTTTAACTTAGATTTTGAATTTTTTTTTATTACTTGTTTTTATAATCATAATCATACGTTTATTTGCTAGATACATTCATTGTATAAAGGTAAGTTCCTAAAACCTAAAGGCATAGTACTCTGCCTGCATGCAAGCGTGCAAATGTTTAATTTTACAATATTCCTTTTTTACTTACTATTAAATCTATAATTTTATCTATTCAAATTAACATTAAACATTACAATACAGCTAAATACACATTCTGAAAAGATTTTTACTCTCCATACATTACGGTTCTTATTATAGATCGGTGATGGAAGGACAAACACCGGAGGATTATATGCTCCTTGTTAATGAACGATGTGATTCTTGAAAAAATATTAAGGTTTTGGCTAAATTGTCTAAATATCTCTTTTGAGGATGACTATTATTGTTAAACGACAGGTTTTGGGAGTAATCAATACACAAGCAAATCTTCTAAAGCTAGAAACAAAAAAAAAGAAAAGCGATGAGCGAGCGAAGCGAAATAATGTGTTTTTTCTTCAAGTTTCTATATCTACATTGGGAGTCGACACTAAAAAGTAATAAATAAAAACTTTTTTCAAATAATAATAACCGCCTTCAAAAACTAAAAACCCAAAAATAACTAAAATTTCGGAAGTCGGTGGCTTCTGTTCTGCCAGTCAATTTGTGTTGCCACCGACTTCCGAAATTTTAGTTATTTTTGGGTTTTTAGTTTTTGAAGGCGGTTATTATTTTTTTGAAAAAAGTTTTTATTTATTACTTTTTAGTGTCGACTCCCAATGTAGATATAGAAACTTGAAGAAAAAACACATATCGTCTATGAATATTTCGTCAATTTTTTTTGTTCTTGGTGAATTTTTCGAGAACCGCTAAACCGATCGCCACAAAATTTATATGGGACCACCCCTGAATCATGACTTATCAAACAAAAAAAGAACCATCAAAATCCGTTTACAATTGACGGAGATATCGCGTAACAAACATACAAAAAAAAAAAGAACATACAGACGAATTGAGAACCTCCTCCTTTTTTGAAGTCGGTTAAAAAAAAGAAAAGCGATTTGAGAAAATTCAATTCCTAAAATACTTGACGATTGTTTGTGTAAATATAGGCCAATAAAGTTACAGTAAATAGCTAGTACAGTATATTAAAATTAGGTATTCAATTTAAAAATATTTATCAAACAGTAGCACCGCAGTATGGTCAACTTCCATTACACGAGTAAAGTCAAGGACTAAAGCTAGTATACAATAATACATAATGTAATGTATTTAAGTATAGAAGATTGTAGTGTGTTGACGTGATTGATTTCAGTGAGGTGATTTCCAAAAGATTAATGATCTACTACATTTTACACGTAATACAATATACTGTAGATAATTACAACATCGAAAAACAAATGGAAACACAATTATCTTAATGTTTTGACCTATATCAATCGCTGATAAAGTCTAATGGCTCATTGAGTTTATTTGTTATCCAAGGTAACCTAAATTAATGCGACTGGCCAGAATATGTTAAAGTCATGGTCAAGGAACACAGTGGTGATTTCAGCCAATTAGAGTCTGGCACACCACACAAGCACGTAAAGCCGTTAGTCCCGGTTGTCATTCGTAGAACTTTGACTGTCTTTGTGGGTAGTCAGAAGCCAGAAAGTCTGACCAGCCTAAGGGGTATCGTTAGCAACTAGCTAACGATACCTGGGTCGTGAAGGTCTGATTAGAGAAACACATTCTGCTGAATCAAGTTAGATTGAAAGCTGATCTCAATATGGTTGGGAAAAGCTAAGGACATGCTGATGATTAAGCGCCTGGCACGCCTCATATTGCCCAAACGCGGTATAGTCTATCAGTGTTTCCACACAGTAAAAATAAAAAAGGTCATGTTTGGAACATGATTTATTGTGGACTCAATTAGCGATTAATATTATTTATCCTTTCGACAAGAAACAACCGGCTGTCGCGCTGCTACTGTCTTTTTTTTTTCAGAATCAGAATTTATCAAATTTTCAAAGAAAATATCAAATTTTTATTGTGTCTCAAATCACGTGTGTTAACCTGTTCATTTTATCGAAACATAATATATACTTATTTAGGGTATTGTAAATTGTAATCCCATTAATATTACGACATGACGCTCCCAAAACCAAGCCAGTCTCCTGCACTACAATCGAGGGGGCGTTTGCAATTAAACAGCTCGAATTCTACTCGATCAAGTGGCGGACTCATGTCGAACACACGCGTCTGACGTATAGCCCCGCATAGCCCAGAGCGAACATCCAAACATCAAACTGAAGCCAGTTTCAACAGTTTTGGAGATAACAGGCCTGTTTGTAGACAGAGGGCTTTTTAGGTTCGTCTTCATGTCTATTTTTAAACTCACGACGCAAAATGGTGTAAGTTTGACAGCTATGTGTGTGTATTTGGAAGTCTGCCTGTCTCTAAAACCGTAGCTCTTTAATAGAATTGGATGCGATTTTATTTTAAAGTAGGTTATCCAGAAATATGTCATCAAAATCGAATCAACTGTTTGAAATTGGGCAAAAAGTTACTGCCCCCTTACCATGACGTTTATAGTAAGATTGTTTTAGTCCTGTTGCAGGAGTGTGCAAGTGACAGCGTTAGACACGTTGTCTAGCGCCGTCTCTTTCCCACTGAAAGTAATATCAAAGTAATACTGCTATAAGAGCTTATGGTACGCCCCCTGAAACTTAGTTAAACTTTTTGCAAAACATTTATTATTCGATTTACTCTAGCATGCAGGAAAGAGTCTATGTAGAAATTAATGTAGGAAAGAAAAAGATAATAAAAAATTGTTTGAAAGTTATCAACACTTTTTTTAGAAGCAGTCGCGATTTAAATAACTTAAAAGCGGGGGTTTGAATTTTTTTTAATTATTTCTTGTTGTTGAATAGAGGTAATTGAACTCAAACAGCTCTATCATTAAAAGTTATACGGCGCTTTTTTCGTCCAGTTCAAAAAGACCTACCTTGGACTTAGACCTTCAGAATGCCGGGGTTGCGGAATGTGTATAATAGTTACCGTGACCCTGGAACATAAAAGGCAATCGAAGGTACATGAGTGGGTTTTAGTCAGTAAGAGTCTGACACGCCCTCCCGCCGCACCCAGGACGGGAGCAGTCATTGGATGATTTCCCACTCACCAAAAATAGACCTTCAGAATGAAAGAAAGAAAGAAAATACATTTATTTCACACAGCAGTGCCGGCATGATGGCACAAATAACATACATACATTACATGGAATTTTTAAAAAAGTTATCAGCTTAAAATTAGTAAGTAACATAATATTTGTGCCCCCCCGGCAGCTGTGTCAAAAAGGTCCAGTTCAGCAAAATGTCAGGTCTCAAGTGCCTCAAGTCAAGTGTGAATGCTGATGGGGCTGTCACGATGCGGACTGCGTACCAAAAATGTTTGTTTGACTAATAAAAGATAAGTCAGATAGTCTAAAAAGGATATGGAAAAAACCGAAACATAAACAAAACGATCAAAATCCGACTTGTCAGAGCACTAGTGTTTTCCATATTTCTCTAAGCTGTTGAAACATGGCCTTTTAGGGAAAGCGTATTGTCAAGCGTGTCACTAATCTTTAAACGACGGCCACAACCACTCAGCTAAAAGTGTAGCGGCCGAGAAGAAAATAGCACCTATCCGTTTTTCGTCTCATCATCATCTTCCTAGCCTTTTCCCAACTATGTTAGGGTCGGCTTCCAGCCTAACCGGATTCAGCTGGATACCAATGTTTTACATGAAGCGACTGTCTATCAGACCCCCACAACCCAGTAGCTGGGCGACACGACACCCTTTGGTTCGACTGGTCAGACTTTCTGGCTTCTGAATACCCGTAACGACTGTCAAAGTTCTACGAATGACAACCGGGACCAACGGCTTTACGTGCTTTCCGAGGCACGGGATGTCAGTGATGTCCAAGATAAACTTAGAAAGTACATATGAATTGAAATCACATTGGTACTTGCCCGGTTTCGAACCCGCAACCTTTTACACGAGAAGCGGGCGCCTTATCCACTAAGCCATCACGACACATTCGTTTTTCTTCTGATATCAATTACTAGCTTTTGCCCGCGACTTCGTCCGCGTGGAATAATAGTTCCCGTTCCCGGGGGATTTCCGGGATAAAAACTACTCTAGGTTCTTTCTCGGGTTCCAGACTATATCTGTACCAAATTTCATTCAAATCGGTTCAGTGGTTTAGGCGTGAAGAAGAGACAGACAGACAGAGTTACTTTCTCATTTATAATATTAGTACGGATTATTGTCTCATGAAATAAACATATCTGCGTCTAACACACAAACACCCTTCTCTAAACATACTACCAGACACTTCAATTACAAGTACATATTTAATACAATACGCACTAAATCTACGCACACATGTGTATCCTACGGGATTTGCGGCGGCCGCTTAACATAACAATCCCGGGCAATGACCGCTAGAAGCTACTAAACACGAAGCGCATTAGTTATGTGCCTAAACCTTACTTTTGTAGGATTTACACGAGTAATTAAAGCCGTACGACTTTTGCCGCATGGTGAACACTGACCGTCTAAATAGCTATTCGGCTGGGTCGCAAGTGACGAAATTGCCATTTAGACTAGTAGCCGGCCCGCCACTTGCAACAATACCAATCTTGCGGTCCTCAGTACTATCCTCACATTGTCCTATTTGCCCTTTGACAATGATAACGTAAGTAAAAAGGTGTAAAAAAAATAATGTAAAGAATTCGAAAACGGCACACATGCATACAAAACTGAATTAATTCCAATGGCACACTAAAGTACAAATTCACGTCAAAGTAGGATGGCATGATTGAAGTTCTGCGAGTGAAAAAGAAATAAACATCAAATGACAACGCGTATCATTTTGGTCAAATAGCTACATTGTAAAGTGCCACTTTTTGACTGCCTATAACCTATCTACACCTTTTTACTCACAATATCATTGCCCTATGACCAAAAAAGTGTGACGACCGCTGATTTAGACGGTCAATTTCGCCGCGCGGCAAAAATCGTGCGGCTTTAGTCACACATGTAAACCCTACACTAGAAGGGTTCCTCCGTGACGTGTGCTACCTACGCATTATTGATGTGTATTTGTAGTCCTGAACTAAATATATGAGCTATGTAGGATGTTCTTTTCTTAGTTCAAATTGTATCTGATGTAGACGAGAAAATCGTTTACGGAAATCGTCTGTTTCTTGGTCTGGATACAGACATTTAAGCGCAAGTTTACGGGTATAAATAATCATTAATCCATAATAGCATAATTATCTCGTATTCAAAATATAAAAATCTACTATTTTTGCAAAGGGAAACGAATCATCATGGATGGAGGTTATGTTAGACTAAGGGACTATACACACTTCTTTAGCTCCATTTGCGTTTTGCTAAACAATTTTTGATCACACTTATACAACTATACTTCTATCAGCCACGTTCAGCGTCGTATAAATGAGCTGTCAAGCTTAAGGGAATGTCTAAATTTATTCACAGTTTAGCTTTTCAAAGCATAAGCTGAATTTATAAGATCTGTTAACACGAGTCGGGAGATCAGTATACATATAACTGTCTGCTCCTGTGAAGAGGCAGCCTAAGGAGGCAATATTATCCCACGCGTCCGCAATTTCTACCACGAATTGTACGACGGTCAGAAGTGGTGTCACTCGATTATAAAGAAGATAACTGCATAAGGCTAGGGGGATGATAAATATTTATTATTATGCAATCCAGCACCCTTATAAATCGCAGCAAATATTCTATTTAAAAATTACTTAAAGGCAACTTTTATAAGACGCTAATAATTGTTAGAAGAAAACTTTAATCACCACAAGCTAAAAGGCTTATACTAAAAAGTGGTTGAAACAAATGCCCATCGACCTGCCATTATAATCTCAAAGTCTCAACTGACAGGGGTGAGATGACCCCTTTAGCAACAAGTACCTAACAATGATGTTGAGACTTTAAGCGCTTTTACCACATCTGGCGTCTAGCGGCTTTCAGCGATACACCTGATTTTGTATTCTAAGTACACTGAAGCATTTAGGGTTCTGTAGAAAAGGAGCGTAAAAATATCTAGGTTTTTTGTGAAAATATTTTTTTTTATGTAATTTGATTAATGTTCAATGTTCACTTTAATATTGTGTTTGGCTTCATTTTGTGAACGACGGATGACGCTGGTGTGTCATTGCTGACTACTCTGAAAAGTTGTATTTGAAACAAGCTCAGAGGTTTCTTTTAAAACCTGTAGAATTGTATGGTTCAGGACCATATAGGACCAATAACAAAATTTTCTAACGGGCAGGGCCAGCAGGTAAGAAGATACATTGGTAGCAAAAGTATTACTTTGTCTTGTTGTTTAGGAGAAGTAAGGTGACCAGCGCACGTCCAAAAGGATTATGTACGTGTCCAGATAACCTAGCATTTATATGTACAAAAGTGTGATCTTTATTCGCAGAATAAACCTTGGGATCAAAACTAAGCCACAACATATTGACCACTTTACAAAGATATTGTTTCTCCTCTATGCACTTACCGTCACGAACAACCCACAATATATGCTGAATATTGTAGTACTCAAAACAGAATATATTCAAAGATATTACGCGGTCAATATCAGAGAACTTGCGATTCAGTGAGCGTTTGACTCAAGTCATAAACTGAAGAAATTCTAGTCTGTTCTAATCTCAGCCCAAAGAGATGAACGATAGTAAAATGGGGTTGATAGTAAAATCGATGTTGAACGTAAATCTCGGTTGATGATATAAGGAACGGTTCGGAACTATCTGCTATCTGAAAAGTAATGAAATAAGTTGACTTCTGCAGAACAAACGGGGATGTTGTAAATTTGTGTAGTTGGGTTACTAAGATAATTTAGTATTTGTACTGATTTTCTGTTTATATTTGCAAGATTATTGCATGGCTTAACTTAATTTATTTTAATTATTTTACAAGATATAATATTACGATGTGGTCACGGGCGGCCACTCTTATAAAATTCATTCGAAATCAGGCAAGTATCATTATGACTATCATTTTATAATTGAGTACCTACTTCTAAATTTATCTTGAATATCACTTACATTTCGTGACTAGGAAACCACGTAAAGCTGTTGGTCCTGGTTGTCTTTCTTAAATAATTAACAATCGTTTCGGTTGTTAGTAAAGCCATAAAGATTGTCAATCGGTCTAAACAACTTTGAATTGTGTCACCTAGGAACTAAATTTTGGAGGTCTGATAGACCAGACGGTCTATCAGACCTCCAAAATTTAGTTCACTCCATGTAAAACACTGGTATTCAACTGAATCCGCTTCGACTGAAACCCAAAAACATTTCACGTAAAAATGGTCAGAAAACCCCGGTACCCGAAACCTGCCGATCACTTACACCACAATAATGACAACGTACCGAACAATACCGAAACTTACCCACTACTCAACTGTCGTAGTTTCGCTCGGTACCAAAGTCCTCATCAAACTTTCAGCCGTTTAGTGTTTATGCGTTATCTACCAAGTTTCTCGACACGACAGGTTAATGTGCAAACTTAACGTGCCTTATGAAATATCTATTGGATTTTGGGAGTGCGTCGTAAAGGCTAGTGTACATCGAGATATCTTAATCTGAAAGAGGCAAACCGTCGATTTTTTGCCAGCGAGCTAGTTCATAGACATCATTATTTTCGCTTATAGGCTACGTGGTTGTGTCGGTGGGCTGTGTCGGTAGATCAGTGTGTATTGCGCTTAAGGCTGTATCTGTCTCAAGACGCAGTCTGTCAGTGTCAGTATTCAACTGTAGTGTTTTGGAGACTGTTCCTTAATGGTCTCGTGGACACAAGGGTAACTGCTACTGTTGAAGTTTGCCTGAGATATGTAAGTCGAAACGTGGCGATTCTCGATCAGACGCGCATCCAACTGATTATTCAATCCACAGATGACGGTGTAGCAAAAAGGTTCCAATCTTCAATCCCCGACATGTATAATACACAAGTATTCAGCAATGTCATTTTACGGCCAAAATTGGTACCGAACTAGCTCCTTCACCTAGGGAACTACAACAGATTAGGATGCAAACGTCTCTAAAAGTAACTAGAATTTCCATCTAGTTCCTGAGTACGAAGGCGCCTCAAGGATATTTGTTTATGTATTATCAAGACGGATGGAGCGAGGTATTGAAAAATATTTATTAATTACAGATCATGGTGTAAGGTGAAATCAAACCAAAGTATTCCACGTTGTCCTGTTACCCATATCAAGTGTTATATAAATAAACTAGCGGACCCAACAGACGTTGTCCTGCATATGTAGATCGATTTCTCGTCCCCGAAAACCCCCACATATCAAATTTCAGCGAAATCGTTTGGGGTCGTTTTCGAGATCACATGCTTTTTCAAGCAATTAGCGCCATCTGCCGGGCTGATTTGTGAATCTAAACCATTCCCAGATCCCCTTGAACACACACAAAAAATTTCATCAAAATCGGTCCAGTCGTTTGAGAGAAGTTCAGTGACATACACACTCACAGAAGAATTATATATATATATAAAGATTGTGTATTTTTATAGAATGACAAGGTCGAATTCAAATTGTTTATTTCCATTGGGCCATTAAAAGGACATTTTGGAACGTCAATTACATTTAAAAATAGCTGATTGTCGTGGCCATTCCAAAAGGTTGTTTTGTATGGAGATGTATGGACAATAAAATCTGAATTTTCCTTATAATCAGCCTATCTCTTGGAGCCCGACCGTATCGGTCCACCGATGTTTCCATAGCGGTTGACCGACGCGACGGCACACATGCGGACGCGCTTGACCGACACACTTTACAAAACGCAATATGTAACGTTTAGGAGACGTCCTACCATACAAGCCCGGTATGGCTCGTGCTTTTTAGGGGAGGCAGTATGTTCAGCAGAGGACAGTCATAGTCATAAATGATGATGATGACGGCAATGAAATATTTTTGATAGGACCTCCGCGGATGAGTTCCCTATCAATGATAACGTAAAAAAATCGGTAGTATCTACTACCTTATTCATTCACCTCACTGACTGCAAACTCTAAACATTATCACTTCACCAACTTCTAACATTTACAGGTAACTTAAAGAAGATATAGAATGTTTCGAACAAACTCTACCGTTTCTGAACTTTCAAGAACAAGAGGGTTCGCAAACTATAGTATGTTACTCAAGGCCCAATTACCTATTGCAAAGTGCTCGGATTTCCAGGAAGAATCCTAGGATCTTCAAAGCGAACAAAAGTTTGGTATTAGATATTTTATATTGTAACTTTGAACGCAATTACTGGCTGGAGTCTAGAGCTTATCTTTGAGCTTAGTATGTACGATGTAAGGAGATTTTGTTATGGTTCAAAATTTTGCATGACTAATATGCCGTTTTATGACGGTTTGTGTTTTTATGTTTATAAGGTTCTGTAGCCAAAGGAACAGGACCCTATTAAGAAGACTTCGCGGTTAGATCATCTGTCCGTGCGTCCGTCACTACACTGTACCTCATGAGCCGGAATAGTTAGAGGCTTGAAAATTTCAGAAATTAAGTATTTATTACTGTTGCAATAATATCGAAGAATTATTTTATATCAATTTTAGCCAAGAATGGTACAGAACACTTCATGCTCGACTCGCACTTGGCTCCTTTTTGATTAAGAACACCTTAAACTCAAAAAGAGTAAAAAAATAACATTCACTATTCTAATAATATCATCATCAATTAACCAATTAAGGCACACCTTAAATAATACATCTTCAAATCAATAAACTAACACTAGTTAACCCAGTTGGGTGCAATTAATTCGGCCATAATGCTAACGGCTAACCAACTACTACGAACTAACCAACGCTTAGTGGAGGTGCCCGCCAATGCCCACTTAATACGATGACACAAGGAAGAATAATAAATGAGGTCAACTCCACACAAAAATTAATTTAAAAAAATGGCGTTCGGTCTAGTTCGTTCGTTAGACAGCAAAAAAATCCTGGACACATTGTTTGCTTCATCAAAGTAATAAAAAGATGAAGGCTTTTTTTTTTGGTGAATGGGAAATCATCCAATGACTGCTCCCGTCCTGGGTGCGGCGGGAGGGCGTGTCAGACTCTTATTGACTAAAACCCACTCATGTTCCTTCGATTGCCCTTTATGCTCCAGGGTCACGGTAACTATTATAAACATTCCGCAACCCAACAAACATTCCGCAACCCAAGATGAAGGCTTCAAAGTTCCGGTGGAGGCTTGTGACGTCACTTTGTAATTGTACCTAAGCGTCATGCAAAACTTCAGTGTTCTTTATTCGTTTACGATAAAGAGGAAAAAATACGAGTCATATATTTTTTAATAATTACTTGATGGACTAAGCGCTGCGACAAATCTTATTTTTAGCATTTTAAGTAAATATATTTAAAAAAGTTATTAGCGTTATTGTATTTGAAAGACATTGTATTGTTTTCTCTATTTCACCAAGGAAAGAACGAAAAAAGGAGTTGATTACCTGTTTACTCAAGAGTGGTTAGACAAATTTTAAATAATCATTATTATAGTATTTTAACATTTTAACATTTATCTTATTTTAATATTGTACAAATCTAGGTCAACAAAATCAAATAGGTAACAAAATGTAGTCGTCTGTCACGGCTAGACCTCCAACTTTATTTTGATAAAATTTTGTAGGTATGAAGTTTGCTCCTGCTGATACTGCATTTTGCGTACTAATAACCGGCATTCATGCGGAGTGAGTCTAGAAACTCGAAGATAAATTTAATAAGTTCCAATACTAGACTTCTGAACTTCTTTATTTAGTGGCGTGTGTGAGACAAACCATTAACTCTTGTCTCGGTCATCCCGCCTAAGTTCCATCAAAGGTCAGTTTCGGTTCGCTGGCGCCGATTAGTGATAGATTCTGTCTGCCTATCTTGAAGAACATCAGGATTTGATGACTTTATGATTGATTTATTGTAGCTGGTTCGTTCTAAGACCATTGTTTAACAGCGGGGCGTTTGATTAGGGATTAGATAATTGGATATCTACGTATTTTGTTAAATATCATTTTGTATGGAAAAATTGTTGCTCTTAGATATATTATGTAGTTATGGATTGTTTCTTTAAGCAAATTTAAAAGGTTTATAAGATGGATAACAGGAGATAATTTCTTTGACGGCCTAGTTGGTCTTGTGGCCGTAGATTGGAAGTTAAGTGTTTTGGAAAACACATAAAGCCGTTGATCCCGATTGTTATTAGATTTTTGACAGCCGCTAAGTATAAATAAACGTCAAAACCCCTGCTAATAAGCGTTGCCCAGTTTTAAAATCCGATATGAAGCTGCTGTGTGTAAAACACTAATATTTATCTAAACGAGAGTAGATTCGAAGTTGACGATTGGAAGATTTATTTTACGCTGTATGTCATACGTGCCTATAACTACTGTTTTCAAGTTATAGGTGACAGTGTCGTTCAATGTGGAGCATATGGTGGAGGTCTGCTCCGCTTGGGCGGACCACCGCCATGTCCTTGTAGAGGCGATCCTTATTTAGGCCATGCTTCGGGGCGAGAGAAAATGGGTAGCCTTCGCCTCCTTTTGCGAAGCAGTTATGGTAGCTTCGGAGGCGGCGGAGTGAGTGAGGCGGCGACAAGGTTTTCGCTCCGGGAGACCCAGGCGTTAAGAGTCGCAAGCCGACCTCAAGCTACCGTAAGCGCGGGCCTGCGGACAGCGAGCGATAGGTAGCTCGTTGCTCGTAGACTAGGCTAAGGTTGACGGCGCGTCTTGCTCCACGCGCGCCTCAAAGAGCTGTCATCACTTGACGGACCCTCTAGGGCCAATGCCTGCCGGGGTTTGGAAATTGTTTGAAAGAGAGGCCCCAGAACTTAAAGAGCAACCGAAGTAGCATAGGTTGGTTTTAGTCAGTAAAAGCCTGACACTTTATCCGACCCGCCCTGCCAAGGGAAGATGAAGCAGGTTTCATTCATTTCATCCACAAAAAAATGCCAGTGTCATTAAATTCATAATTATATCGTTCTATCTGGGGCAACAGCGCTTTTAGCAGGCCTTAGCGTATTATTCATTAGAAAATGCCAAAAAACTCCTTTAACTTTAATAATAAACCATCATCTTAAACGCTTTTACATAAACATAGAAGTTTTACTTGAATGCACCACATTACACTTTAAGTGTCACAGAATAGTTTGGGAGGGTGCCAAATACTTTCTAAACTGTAATAAATTCTACTATCTAGAACATACATGCTTCATTTCATCATTCACAGCATATTATGTAACGTTTTCCAAGATCCCTGACTACGTTATTCAGCATTACTATTATTTGGTGGATTGATAGACTGGAAAACATACTTGAGAACGTATGGTGTTATGTATAGCAAGTACATAATACTTTCTGCCGATAGACACTCACACAAACAATTTGATCGTGTCTTTTTTCCTTTTTCTTTTTTTTATATTTATATTTTTTGTACGTCTATAATGTAATGTCCAAGATAAACTTTATAAAAAACATTGAATTGAAAAAGTTACATTGGTACATGCCAGGATTCGAACCCACAACCTCTTGCATGAGAGGCGGGTGCCTTAACCACTAGGCCAACACAACATCGACAAGTTTATTTTGGTCACCACATACATCGGTAATGGAAAACATCGTGAGGAAACCTGGACTTGTAGTAAATGCAGGTCCGAAATCGCCAATCCGCCTTAAGCAAGAGTGGTGATCAATGCTCGTGGGTTCTCTGTATAAGAAGAGGCCTTTGCCCTGCAGTGAGACAGTAATAGGCTGGTATTATTATTATAATGTAATGTAAGAAAAAAAACCGGAGACTTCAACTATAGGCGTTTTCTACACCTAAAAAGAGACTTCTTGTCATGCAATGCCAAATGCCAAATGTGTTTTTTTACCTATTTTTGACCAGACTCCTGTGGGTTCGTTTCTCAGGACAAACGTAGTGTGATTACCAGTTATTTACTCGCTCTGCTTAGTTTGGGATCTGATGGCCGTGTGTGAGTTCCATCATTATTATTTATAAGTTAACAATATTTTCCTAGTAATCGGATAAGAAATAAAAGCAACTAGACCATACAACAGAAAATGTCAAGGTGTTCCATTTTCGTCGGAAAAAACATGTCTTAAATGCTACGTGACAGATAACATGCTTTTAGGCTGATTTTTGCTATAAAAATAGTAGGCTTGGCACCTTTTTGTAATGTAAACAAACGTGCCTAATCTCATGCCAAACAATTTTGTTTTACAATACCTACGCAGCTGAGTTAGGCTTTGTACAGCGTTTTATACATATGAGACATGTGTGTATATGTGGTTACTGCTCCGCGGCCGTGAGTCATAGCGTAATGTTCTATAGCTTATATAGTTGTGCATAAATGTAGATATCATTAACAGAAAGAAAGACGATCCCAAAGTAGTTAGAAAAAGGCTAGGAAGATTAAGAATTTTTTAATAAATATTAGATCACACAATCATTTTAACCATTTTGATCAAGCAACAGCCGACTGTCGCGCTGCTGTTGTCTTTCTATTTTGCCTCGAATTACGTGTGTTTGAAGGTTTAATAGGTAAATAATTATTTAAAAACTAGCCTTTGCCCGCGGCTTCGCTCGCGTTAAAAAGAAACAAAAAGTAGCCTATGTTACTCTCCATCCCTTCAACTATCTCCACTTAAAAAATCACGTCAATTCGTCGCTCCGTTTTGCCATGAAAGAAAGACAAACATACAGACAGACAGACAGACAGACACACAGACAGACACACTTTCCCATTTATAATATTAGTACGGAAGTATGGATATCCCCGTATAACATAAACTTCTACAAGGTTAATATTTATGGTTCCGAGATATTAAATATGTATAATCTTTAATCCTCCCATATTTTATCACCCTGATCGTCAATTCCAGTTGCTCCTCAAGGTATGTACATATTTAACATCCATCAAACTGCTAAACCAACAAACAAAACAGCACAGAACGGCCTTCTTATATTTTTCTTTCCGTTTTTTCACATTCATGCATTGCCATTCATAATCTTTTTGAACGCTTCGCTTTCGGTTCGTGGATGCAAACCGCTTTTGATATCACTTTGGGTGAAAAGGTCTGTTTTTGGCGGAAAATTCTGTAAACGGGAATTAACAAAAAGCGTATATTCCTATGGTGTGGCTGAAAATTTACAAGAATGCTGTAATAATTAATATATAATAGTTGTATAATAAATATATTTTTTACTCTTATATGATCGAAAATTTGTTTAGTGTTTTGATAACCTTCTTCGAGATAAATTGAGGTTGCAAAATAACATAAACAATAAAAATCATATCTAACTTATAGTTTAATATGGCAATCAAGGAGGAACCCTTCTAAAACTTTATAATAAAAGCCTATTACTCTCCCGCTTCAGCGCAAAACCTCTTCTTTATACAGAATGTACAGGCGTTAGTCACCACGCTTATTCAGCTTTCTTCATGACGTTTATCTTTACCGGTGCCCATTTGATTTTTAATATACTCCTTAAAAAAATACACAAGAATTGAAAAAAGTCCCTTTGATACTTGTTCGAACTGGCACCCACAATATTCTCTTAAAATGAGGCCAAAGAATTTATTTACAAAGCTGCATTACTATAATTGGAGTTTAGATTGATAAATACCTTCTATAATTCTAATAGTACTAGAAAACCTTTAAATAACGAAGTATGTATAAAAAAAACTTTGTAAAACGAAAACTCAAACCCAGAACATGACTTCAACATCCACTTTTCCACGTAAAACGCAATTGATCTTACACAAACCAACATTTAGACGATCTAAGATACACACACACACGCAGACGCAAAGGAAACCAATAATTGTGTTCAAATAACCATCAAAGTAGATCAACATCGGCGGTTCATGTTTGTATTTAATTTAAATACATCTCACTAAACCGCTTTCGTGCAAAAAGTCATCGAATGTTTCGATATAATTATTGTTCAAATATTGGGTACGCGTGTCGGTCTTAAATGTAAAATAAACTTCTTTTGACATTTTGAATTTGAACTTAATTTTTTTAATGAAAAGCTGACTTTGGCTTGTGACCTTCTTGATTGTTTTATTAAAATTTCGTTGACTGCTAAGCTCCTCTAGGTCGAAGCGTGATGTTACTGATAATATAACCTTCTTCGATAAATGTTGCCTGTTCAATACAAAAGAATTTTTCAATTCGAACCAGGAGTGTCTGAGATTAGAGCGTTCAACCAACTAAACAAAAAAACAACTTACTACTTTTTTCTTTTCGTTCCAAAGTCATGGAATTCAGTGCGTAGTTACTGTGTTTTTTTTTCTAAATAAAGACCAGCTGGCTACCTATTAGATTTCCACATTTATATAACAAAAGTCAGTTTCAGTTTTAAAAAACACGGCATAAAAGTTGCTAGGTGGTGGAAATTGATACCTCGCAATTTTCGGTTTTCATACAAACTTTGCCGGGCACTTTTCACATTTTGGTATACAGTGATAACTTCGATTGATCTGTTTTTATATTAAAGAATGAATTTTCAAGCGTTATTGAGGAGTAATTTTTAAAAATTTAAGGTTTTTTTTTAATATGTCTTTTACACTGATATTGGCTTAGTTTATAAGACGATTCGCTATCCCCCGCGGTTCTCACCTACATCGTTTGTTACAGGTCTGCTTCTGTTCCCCTTTCGATTCGAACCAATACTTCTTGAGATTAGCGCGTATAACTCTTCAGCTTATAATATTAAGTATTAATTAAACACCTTGTATACTTCATAACAATATTAGATACATAACTAGCAACATAATTTCCCGGAACCGCAAGCAAAACGTGGGAGGAAACTTATTACAGTTTTCAGATTAACTTACTCTAACACGTCCAGAATAAAATCCGCTTACCATCCAATCTCTGAACAAAATACTGAAAGAAAAAACTGTAGCCAGCAAGCGACAGTTTAATAATTTATTGCAAAAGAAAATAATTAGTTTCTAAACGAAAAAGGATTAGTTTTGTCGTTCAGTAAGCGAATCGGATTTCCTTCGGTATGAAACTAGAGTATTGCTTTGGGTATAAAGGTTTTTGGATACTGTACCGGTAGAAATTGGTTAGGATGCTGTTTCTGGTTGGTTTGTGTATATCTTGGGACAACTTACACACGGCCAATAACTGATATAATACATGCTCAGACACAGAACAAACAATCACGCTCACTACATAAAGTTTGTCCTGGGTGGGAATCGAATCCAAGACATTAGGCTTCCCAATTAACGTCACCAATAAATAGAACAACAGGTCTGTCAGATCTTTGAGAGCCGACATCATCGTACTTACTTATTGTCATTCACTGTTGAATGTTGGTTATCTTCATAGAGCGCCAGCTGTACCGGTTTTGGGCAGCCTGCATCCGTCTGCTGCCCACAAACTTCCTTAAATTATCGGCCCACCACTCTAAAGCACCTGTCTGAAAGTACCCTAACATAGTTGGGAAAAGTTTGGTACCAGTAATAAAATTTTACCAAAATGTTATTACTAGTACTAGTAACAGTTTTTCCTTATAAAACACACATACAAACGGACAGACAGGACCACTTTTGCAATGTATTGGTTAGAACTATTCATTTTCCATAGACAGCAGTATAGTCAGTTCTTGCCTTAACCTACAGCAGTCCCAAGACTTAAGAACTTTTGCAGAGATTACGGAATAAAATGCTCTATTTAGAAATTCAGTTATATGCTGAGCCAAGATTTGCTTAAGGGTTGAATCATTTTTTTATATTGCTCCTTTTATTGGTGCTTCCAACAGCAATATTAGAAATGCTGATCATGCTTGTGATTCAGTTTTGTGTATAAAATATTCAAATGTATATATAATGTAATTATATATGTAAATATAAATATAATGTAGTCGATTTTTTGACATTTATTAGGCTGTGAGCACAGAATAAAGAACTTTTTTGTAATTGATTGACTAATCTCATAAATGTGTAATAATTTTTTGAGAATGGATGTGAGATTCTTTTACGGCAAAACTACAAAACGGATGATGTTGATAGTTTAACAGCTTTAACTTCAGAGTAGCCTAGCGTGATCTGCGGATTAAAATCATGTAAAAAAATTTAAAGAGGAAATAAAACTTCAGAATAACCTCAGGTCTACATTATAAAACGCTAAGACCCACGCGAGCGGAGCTGTAACTAAAAACCAAGCATTAGGCGGTTGAAACCTCAAGGGTTTACTAGAATTACAACAAAGAGATAAAGTTTATTTTGCATTTTGTAGATAAGAGGTTATTTAATCTATTTATAAAACTCTGGAAGAAGTTCTTCTGATATCGCAATGTGAGAGGCAAAACCTGCTGCAATGTGTGATGATCAGCTTTCAGGCAGTGATTAGCGATGCACTAGTAAAATGTGACAAAAGGCTTTTTTTTTGGTAGTGGAAAATCATCAAATGACTTCTCCCATCCTGGGCGCGGCGAGAGGGCGTGTCAGACTTTTACTGACTAAACCCACTCATGTTTCTTCGGTTGCCCTTTATATTTCGGGGTCACGGTAACTATTATAAACATTCCGCAACCCCGGCAGTCATAGGCCCTGTCGGGCCCCTTCTCGTGCTGACTTTTCTTTGAGGCGCGCGTGGAACACTAACACGCCGTCGACGCGGGCCTTGTCCTAGCCGGGCGGCGAGCTACCCATCGCTCACCGTCCGCAGAGCCAAATGGATTCAAGATATCTACTGAAACTTACAAGATTCTACATGTCGTGTTAGTAAGGATCATCATATATGGGAATTATAAACTAAAAATAAAAAATGCATTAAACTGAGAACAAAGCTCACAAATCAAAGCCAAAAGCACCAGAATTCCTATCAATCCTGTCTAATTTCACAGGCGTGAACCAAAATAACCCTCAAACGCGACAATCCTTTTTAACCCGAAAAATCGTACGGGATCGGCACAAACGGGCCATAATACAAAACCAATCGGCACGGATTCGAATGAAAATTCCGGTGCTCAGCCTATCCGAGGTCTGTAAAAAAACATTTCTTTTTTCATTCACCGCCGACCCGTTTATTGAAAGTTTGAATGTATTTTTCGTGTAAACTGCAGTGCAATGCTTTCTGCATACGGCAGGTAATCCGTTTTAAATAATGACTGATACGATTGAAATATGTGACGGCGCTGCGTGCGGCGCTGTTTTTTTTTTGTTGCTTACAAATTCGATTCCTGTTGTATCTGTTTTAAAGAGCAGTTACTGTGTTTTATTCAGGTTCAAAGTTACAGCAATCTTTTGTAATGAATACGAAGCTGTCCGTCAGAGTAACAGAGGGTTTTTATTTTATTTTTTTGTTGGTGGGAAATCATCAAATGACTTCTCCTGCCCTTCGCGTCAGACTTGTATTGACTAAAACCCACCAATGTTCTTTCGGTTGCTTTTTATGTTCCGGGGCCACGGTAACTATTAAAACTATTCAGCAACCCCAGCAGGCATTGGCCCTAAAGGGCCCCCTCACATGCTGATAGCTCTTTCAGGCGCGCGTGAAAGTTAAAGGGTTAAGGCCGTGGTAAAAGTTTATAATATACCTGGTTTTTTTTGGCCTAATGTATAAAGTTTGCATTAACTACGTTATGGTACAAAAATATTGTACAATCGACCAAATGGAATCATGACCCACCATAAGCTTATTTTCCTACACACACTCAAATACAATTAGGTTGACAATCGCGTAAACATGTATTAAAAATGTCACACGTATAATCTTATTACTTTGACAGCTTCAAACGATTTGTCGGCGAAATGGGTCATGATTCAATTTTGTCGATAGTACCTAAGAATAAAATACTATCCAACAGATTAAACATTCTAAACTCACTTCACAACATTTAAAACGCACCCAACAAGCTTTGACTCAACAAACCTATCGATACAGGATGTGTCCAATTAATAGCTAATGTAGATGGATGACGAGATACATCATATTCAATAATATAATCGGCGAGGTAATGTGTTTGCCACCTAGTCCACAGTTGATTGATCACGGCACCACCCCCTCAACGGGCGTGCCAGATTAATACGCAATCATCGACAGGTTAAGTGAAAGACGTGTCACCGCGGTATTACAGGGTTAAGATTCTTTATTGATAGAATTTTGAGGAGGAAATTTTCTCTTTACTGAATATATTAATACATGACACGGTTAAATGTGTGAGAGACGGTGTGTCGTTTATTAAAAACGATTAGGCGTTTTGGGTTTATTTTATGTAATAAGCTTATTTTTTGGCAAGTTATGAAATAAGGTGTAAACTACAACTGACATCCTACAAAGACGTGCCATTAGTATTCGCAACTGGGCATTTATACAAAGAAAGATTCTCATCCATTTCGATGGATAATGAGGAATACTGCACCCTATTCTCAACACCTCTAAAAAACATTTCGATAATGCAGAGTTCTTAAACATTTTAAAAGACTAAGGGTGGACACCTTCTGGGTGGACACTATGTACGTCAGTAAAGACATTTTGTGCACGAAACGGGAATTTTCAAAGTAAGAACAGTCAAATTCACGTGACGAGCGTTTGTGCTAGGCCATTGTATTTTGCAGCTTCAAATTTTGTTATTTTTTGTCACCATCTCACTTGTCAAAGGCCTCGTTAAGGCCGTGTGTAGTCAGGCCCTAACTAATCTGAGTTGAGACAAAACCAGTTAATGGCCAGCTGGGATTGTCCCAACTGCGGATTAGGATGGGTCTGCATTTATAGAGTTTAGATTTTTTTATTAAAAGTGCCTGTACTAGCGGCTGTAAAACGCAGATATTTTTGCTGGTACAGGATTTTTAGCTGTCTGTTCACCACTTGTAGTTTGAAGTAGGATAATTTACTAAATTATTTACTAAATTATTCTATTTCAGAGAGAGCTGCTGTTTATTTAAAGGCTGTATGTTACCATGATACTCCGTAGTTTTTTTTAACCTGATTAGCCAGAAGAAAGAAAGGAAAAATCATCTACTTACAGAACAAATATAGAGCTCTAAAAAAATATTAGTTTATTTTTGGCATTTATTAGGCTTCCGTGCGAACAAGCCCTCTGGCAAGTATATAAACTATATTTACAAACAATGTTAAATAACTACCTTACCCACTTAAGTGTACCTAATTGAATAATTAGATAGTTAGCTATTACAGCTAATAATTTCGTTAATTAAGTACAATTAATAAGACCCCTACCAATGGAGAGTGAATATTTTAAAAATAATTTCTAATTTGTTTGTTTGGTACGTAAACGTCAAAAAACGTATAGGTATAATATATACCTGCATTACCCCCACGATTATTAAGTCCGCAATTTTTTGTTACGTCTACAAATCTACATAATATTATAACAATATGATTGTGTGCAAATGCGATCCCAGAAATGACCCCACACTCAGCAATCGTACTTGCAAATCGACCAGCATAGCTAAGCTTAAGTGGGCCGGTCATTTCGGCCGCAAACCGAACGATTCATGGGCTAAATCAACCATAATGTGGATCCCTGAAAACGTCCGACGACATCGTGGCAGACCCAGAAGAAGATGGCGGGACGAGCTTGATGGTTGGAGACAGGATTGGCCTGCACTGGCTCAAAAGACAGGTCTATAATAATAGAATAATAATAGATAATAGGCTTGGCATTATGTCTTCGATTACTTATGCACATTTTTGGCAAAGGTTGTTTTTACTCAAAACAATTCTGATTTTCAGATTATTTTTATATTATATAGGGTGACTGGTAATAAGTGTACGACACTTAAACACGTGATTGTGCTCATGATAACCAACAACTTTCACTTTGGGAACAAACTTGAAATCGCAAATAAAAATCAGCTGTTCAGTACATTTCTGTTTGCTTAACAGCTGATATTTTTTTTGAACTTTCAGCTTTGCTCCCATAAAAAAAATTGTTTGTTATCATGAGCAAAATCACATTTAGTAGCATCGTACTCTAATTACCAGTCACATTCATTAAATGCACGTGCAAGTAGGAAGGCAATCGACCAAACAAGTACCTACAGTAGATAGCCTCTGTCTTCAATTTACTATCAATTTAGCAGTTTCAGTTCTAGAAACCGCTCATTCATGTAAACGTACATTGAGAAAAGTAAATCACTGCACATGGTAGTCAGATATAATCTAAGGTTTCTGAACACTGATGGATGTATTTCAAATTAAGTTAATTTATTTTGTACTTTTTTTATTTCATTATTATCAGCCGTCTGTGTCCCACTGCAGGGCAAAGGCCTCCCCTCCCTCCTTCCCCTTATCGAGTTTCTGAGTCTGCCGTGTTACCGTTTACCGTTGTTTGGGATTTACTGCGTGGTTACTTTTGCCCATAGCGCCTCCGGCATGCGACAGTTGTGACCAGCCCAATTTCACTTGAGCTTGCCAGCCGTGTGACTTTCTACTTTAATTACAACTTATATTAGAACCCGATCCGTCGGTTTTAGATAAAACTTAAATTATATCAGCACCTTAAGGCAAATAGTTTCAAACTTGACAGTGCTGAATAAGCTTATAACAATCCCATATATTTAACAATCTTTCTATTCTACCATCAATTCTACAATACCATTTTCTAGCAGTGCTGTTGGTCCCACACAGTAATCTATTTTGCTAAACGTACTAAATGAATAGATTCTAGACATCGCTTACACATGAAGTGCTTGCAGTAATAGCTCTGAAACATTTCAATGGCTTAAGACAGTTTACTGCAAACCAAAGGGTATTGAAATGGCTGGTGTAGAATATTGCATACCTTTGCCAAGTTTATCGTATGGTTCGTATTTCATTTCGGTGTAGCCTGGTTCATAAATGGGTATTTATGGGTCAGGGGGTGAGCGGTTGTCAGTTTGTTAGTAAAGATGTCAATAATTGTCAAATGTAAACTGGCTAACTATGTAGATCGAATTGCTTGTTAAGTACAAAAGTAAAAACATATTTTTAACTCCTTTGCTGTTCTTTTCTGATTAATTTCGTTGCGGAATCCAAGATAGTTGAATCATTCCTAAACTCATCGAGCTTCATTGCTTGCCGAGTTTATGGTGGAACCCACAAAAAAAGTTGAATTACACTACATAATGCGTAATAACCCTTTGGTCGTCAAATTGCGCGGATTAATAGAAAATTTATGAAAAAACCGCGACATTTGGCTGTCGCACGGTGGATCTATAAAAAAAAAACCGTAACAAAATTTCTACACCAACAAGTATGAACAAAATCCTCGCAACGGTCAACTCACACTTAGCTGTTTTTTTATTGATTCTTATGAATATGAAAAAAATGTGTTTAGACCTGAATGATATTTTTGATATGACAATTAAAAAAACATTATTAGATTGTTAAATCACTGAAACATATGGTAGGGCCTGAATTGAACACTTCAAAGGTCGTAGAACTATTGATTTTCAGCAGAAAATTGGATTTGATAATCATTATAACGTGTTTGATGCAGACGTCAATATTAATTATTGGCACTAGATTGGCACCTTAGATTATAATATAATATAATATCAAATTCTTATATAAGAAGTATCATAAATTCATTATGTGTGATATACATCGTATTTTTTTTTAAATCACATCAAAAACATAATTGGGAAAACGCTAGGGAGATGATGTAATGATGTATACGTACATTATAAATAAACCTTCCTTGAATCAGTCTATCTATTAATAAACCGCGTGATTCGAGACACAATAGAAAGACAATAGCAGCGCGATAGTCGGCTGTCGCTTGGTCGATTAGAAACGTAGTTAAAAATGTAAGGGTACAGACGGGAAACTTAATTTCATGCCATATAAAGATACATAAACTGTATGTATATTAGCTGTATATAAAAACAAAAACATGTATACCTACTTAACAAAATTTAAAAGCAATTTTAACTTAGAATTACTTTTGAATCTTTCAACTTCGCATATTTTGTAGTACTATATGGAACAGCATATTACAAAATACATGGTGTATTTTTGGTCTTGCACAACCCGCTAGGAGATGATTCTACCTATGAATAAACAACTTTTATTATGGAACTAACTTTGAAATCGCGAAAAAATTATCAGTTGTTTCTAACAAAAGTTCAATGCCCTCCCGACCATAATGCATGGAACAGCTGATATTTTTTTGGAGATTTCAGAGTTGGTGCTATAATAAAAGTTGTTTCTTTTTATGAGTAGAATCATCTCCTAGCGGGTTGTGCAAGACCAAAAATACACCTAGTATATTTTAACTGAAAGTTGTAGCTATTTTAAAAGTTTACTGCTTTTAAATTTGCGATGACATCATCCCCTCTGGAAATAACACGGAGTTGTAATCTAGTAAGTAGTGGGATATTGAACCGTATTTGATTCACGCTTCGAATATTCAGCTCCATTACTTAGTTGTACTAGCTTCCTCCCGCGATTACGCTCGCGTTATGTTAGGTTTTTGGTTACTGTTTCGCTCCCGTTGGTCATGCATACGCTTCACGTAAAACACTGGTATCCAGCTGAATCCGGTTAGGCTGAAAGCCGACTCCAGGCTAGTTGAGAGCAGGCTACATGTACAGCAGACAAGATTATTTAGGTTTCTTTAGATTTAGATTAATAAGAGATTACTTAGGTACTATTTGACATCGAAATAAGGCATCCTAGAATACCACTTGACTTTCAAACTAGGACAATAAGGCATATTAGATTACTACTGGACTTTCAAATAAAGACTTATTGAAAAACAGCCAACCAAGTCCGAATCAGCCTTGTATGCCGAGAGTTTAGTAGATACTTGCACGTAATATTTTTATGTATGCTATAAGACACTGTTTTGGTCAAATTTTAAGATTCTCATAAGGTACTTTCTGATAACTTCTTGAGCTCATGGTTTTATTAAATCGCAAAGCAGAAGTTAAATTATTTTTTTCCAAGCCAAGGCATTGAATACCTGTCTCCAAAAGCTGTGTTTTTCACTCTTTGGAAATTCCCAAAAAAGTTTGTTTGCTGTTCACTAGATGTCTAAAAAACCATAGTAAAATTATTGATTACTACGACAATATCTAATCCCGCCACACTATACCTAACCTCTGCAACTTCTGAAAGCCAGAATCAACAGTGAAATCCACCAAAAAAGCGCCGATGCAGTGAAGCTTGAGGAGATTCGATTTAACTAATTGTCTTAGATCCCGCGACAAAATTAATTAGAAAGAACAGCGAAGGAGTAAGGCCCGAGTCACACCGGAATGACAGCGGCCGGCAGCGGCGCGGCGAGCACCTTCAGTGTGAAATAATTTTAAACTTTAACTACATACTTAAAAGACTAGTATCGCTTGAACAGCTTGAGAAGGTCGCGAGGCTGCCAGCGGCCACCCGCGGCGCCGCGAGCGGCCACGCGCCTCTTGTTTCTAGCGACGCTGGCGGCCTCGCGGCGCCGCGGGCGGCCGCTGCCGGCCGCTGCCATTCCGGTGTGACTCGGGCCTAAGTTTTCTACTTCCCAGTCATGTCAACTGTACGGGCCTGTTGGTCTAGTGGCTAGTAACCCTGACTGCTAAGCCGGAGGTCGTGGGTTCAATTCCCACCCAGGACAAACTTTGTGTGATGAGCATGATTGTTTGTTCTGTGTCTGGGTGTAATTTATCTATAATATGTATATGTTATAGGCAAACTCCGAAGCTCCGGCGCTCCTAGGTTGGACTGGTCAATCCTCAGGTCAGACTGAATGACTTAGTCAAAGCCCAAACAAATGTAAATTTTCGGCCTTTGACTAAACAATTTTCGTCAAACCTGGGAGAGACTAATTTGGTCAGGCAAACGTCAAAACACAATTTTATTAAATCGGGGTTTGACGAGTCAAACTCCGATATAGGTATGAAGTGTCTTATCTTCGTATATTTGGAAGCATTTTATCATTTAAGCAGCTTTCAAGTCTTAAGAATCGCTTAACTCTGCCAGTTCTGACACCTAATTGGTCAGCTTACGTGATTTTCACTTTTATATTTGAGATGCTTTGAGAGAATGCCGTGTGGCATTAGGCCCGCCTTTTGTACGATGTGCAATAAAGTATAAAATAAATAAATAAATGCTTTGGAATATACGGAGGTGAGTTTGTAAGATTAGGTATAAAAAAATAACATTTTTAAAATTTTGATTTATTGTTTTAATAATTTCTTAAGTAATTAAAATGGAAAATTAATCATTTTTCTGACATAGTGAGGCATTAACTTTAATGTTACGAACGAACATGAAATGACAAAACAATCGGTCGGAACACCGCGAGAGACATTATGAACCTGTTAAAACATGTACAGATCAACGTTTGACCGAGTTTTGCAGTCGCTTCTAGGATTGACTAGGCCAAAACCGAAACAGAATATTTACTTTCGACGTTTGACTGAAAAGTTAGGAGCTTCTGGGTTTGACTAAAAATACTTCAGGCAAAGGGCGAAATTGAAATGTATTTCGGGGATTGCCTGATGGCTTTGGCCAAACCTAGGATAAACCAGTCCTTCCGCGAAGAGACTGTGTATCGGACTTTGACTATCACATATATATTTATAAATTATATAAGTATGTTTATCAGTTGTCTGGTTACCATAGTACAAGCTCTGCTTAGTTTGGGATCAGATGACCGTGTGAGTTATCCAAGGATATTTATTTATTTACCTAGTAACACATGGTCATATAGTAAAACTACTACTCCTACTATCGCCTTCGTTATATATTCTACCTCGTAAATTCCAAAACAAGGAAATAATCCTCTACAACTTCGTAGGCGCCTACGCTTTCTCGTAGCTCGTAGCGGATTAGTTTGCTACGATGCGTCTCGAGGGCTACGCAAGGGTTTTGGGTTAACTTGGCGTAGCTATGGAAGATTTATTTTTACACGTGATACCAATTTATTTATATTAGCAAAAAAAGTAACCTATTTTTTTTGCACGGTGTAATTTTTTACAAGGTCGATGTTATAAAAAAAGGTATCTCGGTTTCAGTCAACCGTTCAACTATAAATGGTAAAAATGAATATTGTGTTTCCGTTATAGCTAGATTAATTATATGTAATTTGCCAACGATACATGTTTAGTTTTTGAATCGTTGATAATTCTCGTATTTATCAAACTCGTATATTATTTGTTTCTAAAAAAAAAGTATCCAAACAGCGAAGACAAAAATTTTTAACAATATATTTGTGTTTGTTATCGCAAATTCAAGTCTACACTTACACGTAGCGCTACGTCGTAGCACGGATTAGTTTGCTACGAAAGCGACTCGGGGCTACGCAGCTACGTGTACTTTTTTGAATCTGGTTTAATACGTTCGGTTTGATCGTTAAATTTCGTTTTTAATCGGAATCCCAATTATTTTTAAAATTTTGCTACCATTTATTCTGAAACTGAGTTTATAATTCGCAAAAAAAAATCACATGTTTAACAAATATTGTGAAATAGCATTTACATAAAAAATTGCAAAATAAAGTTATTTTTATTTTATGTGCTAAATGTTCACATATTGTATTTATATCGGCCCAACCAACTAACGGCACTTTCTAAAAAAAATACTCTTGAAACATTAATCTAATCGGATTTCACATTAACCCTTGAGTTAATCTTAATCCTGTACTTAACTCTCTTGAATTACATTGTGAAGGTTGTACTACTAAGGGCCTACCGCAAACTAGCAGACGTCTTACGAACAATGTCGCGGCTGCAGATACTATTTACACCGTTTAATTTAGGGTTTTAAAAAGTTCTTAAAATGTTCTGTATTTTGAAAAGTTCCAAACATAACCTATCGGTTATGTTTGGAACTTTCAACTTTTTAACGGTTTTAACTTTGACTTGGTACTTCATTAATAGCCCATTTTAAGGCCCTTGTTTGAGTTTGGTCGCCGCGTCCAAAATTCACTTCAAAGAATATTATTATCAGCTTAGAACAAACACATTGCTAAGAGAAACCTACAAGGCGTTCCATTCTATGTTGAAACATATTTCATCAACATTACAACCCAGTACAAAATAATAAAACAAAAGCGAATCGTACATTTGGAACAACACCATTTCAGAGGCCCTGTTCCACGCGATAACACGACGTCTCTTTCTAATCTCTTATGCAAGAAAGGGACGGTCTTATTGCTTAGGATTAGTCTGGGTTGTAAAGACCGGGTGACCCTTGTAATCCCTTGGGACGGATCTGAGTTTGACGCCGAGGATTGGCATAAAGGTCGAATTTCTTTGGGCCACTCATTTGTCATAATACGATGGGTTAATAAATATTTACTGGGGGTCAGAGGAGGCTAAGAAACTGCTTAGGGAAATTGCTCCTTATAGCTCCTTTGGGTGCAGGCGGCTGTCTAAAACGAAGATGGCTGGCGCTTTTTGAAAGCCTATGTTCAGCAGCGTAGCTGACATGACCTTTACTACACTTTAAAAGCTTATAATTTGTTTTATTTGTGTACCATTAAAAGTTTTCTTTTATGGTCTCATACTTCTGCATATGTTTTATATGCAGGAGAACCTGGCTTTGGTTTCTGCCAAGGAAATATTATCAGTGTGACTTTGTCGATTTAAATGTACTTTTTTAGATAATCTTTTAGTGCTTCATTTCCGTGCCTTAGCACGTAAAGCTTTTGGTCCCGGATATAATTCATGCATTCTTGACATCTTAACGGTCGTAGTCATTTTTTTTTGTGAGTGGGAAATCATCAAATGACTGCTCCCGTCCTGGGTGCGGCGGGAGGGCGTGTCAAACTTTTACTGACTAAAACCCGTGCATGTTCCTTCGGTTGCCCTTTATGTTCCAGGGTCACGGTAACTATTATAAACATTCCGAAACATTATAAACATTCCGCAACACGGTCGTAGTCATTAGCCAGAAATCTTGATTATTAAGGTTGACCAAGAACTATCTTGTCACCAAGTAGGTAACTGGGTTGCGTAAACCTGTTGAACCCTTAACAAAGTCCGTCTCCCACTTGAGTGGTTTTTAACCACATTGATGGGCAATCTATTCTTACTCGAAACGAGACGAAAAATCAGTCATTATTATGTAAAAAAAAAGTTATTGAACGTCGGTCACCCTTTCAGGTAGCCAATTTTGGAATGACAATGATACGGGTCACCGCACTCAATTGAGAGCAGGTCGGTATTTTTATAAAAAATAATGATGAAATATAATAAAAACGTTATGTGTAATAGAAAAGTGATTGGAAGGTTGGTATTAAAATATATCTTTGGGGTAGTCTAGTTTTAAGATAGAACCGCAAAACACGCAGGGATTTTTGATTGTTAGGTTGCCTCTTATTTATTTCAGGTTCACCCACAGCACATACATAGTATATTTAAAAGTAGTTGTATCTTAGGTAGCGTTCTAATATATGCGGTAATAATACAATTATAGGTAAACACATAATTGACTAAAAAAGACGCCTGATAGTTGCTGCTTAGTTGCTGGCTTGTACAGTCAGTGAATCAGGAAATAACAATACATAGAATACAATACCAATAACAAACAAAAAATAAAATTAAAAAGCTTTTTTTAAAAAAAGATAACCGACTTCAAAAACTAAAAGCTCAAAAATAACTATTTCGGTAGTCGGTGGCAACACAAATCGACCGGCAGAAGAGAAGCCACCGACTTCCGAAATAGTTATTTTTGAGCTTTTAGTTTTTGAAGTCGGTTATCTTTTTTTAAAAAAAGCTTTTTATTTTTTTACTTTTTAAGTTAGAGTCTCAGTGTCTGACTACGTTTTAGGGTAGCTCTCAAAATTAACTTATAATCTTATAAAAATCTACAATCCAAGAAAGCAAAACGCGATCTATGCGGGCAACGTTACGGGATATCCTTCCCCAGAATGTAACAAACACTTTGCTGAAAACCGCATCAAAATCGGTTCAGCCAAACGCGAGATAATCGCGGACAAACATACATACATACATACATACATACAGGTCGAACAGAGAACCTACTTTTTTTTTGAAGTCGGTTAAAAATGAAATAAAAAGAAAAATAATTAAAATTAAAAAAGATTAATATCGCTTATTGGAAAAAAAAATACATTACGACTAAGGTTCATTGGTGTGTAAGGAGGCCAATTCTCGGTTTAAACCGCACTTTAGGGCGGACTTAATAAATGGATTAAGGTTGTCACACATCTTAATGAGTGGTGAGTTAAGACCAGTGTTTGTGGAGGTAGTGGGGCGCTGTATCACTGTGGTTATAGGAAAACGTGGAATTCTGGGAGGAACTTTAAACAGAATACTCTTAGGACGTTGTGAGACGATGGTTGGGGTTTGGATTCTTTGTCACAGGATTTGACTGGCTTACTGATACAATCACCATTTTCTGCGTTTAAATAAACATTTTAATATTATAATATGAACATAATAGTGTCTCAAAATGAGTGTTAATACAAAAAGGTTTATTCGCCCGCCTATCATTCATATAGTTGCGAGTTCAAAACAGAACAACAAGGTTATGAAGGACTAATAGCCACATTTTTTTCACATTTGTAATTCGAAAACGAAAGTTTCCTAGAAAAAAATCCTCTATCCAAACTTCACAACAGAAGCCTAATCCGATAATATAATTTTCATTCAAAGTATTTATTCGTGTGTTACCTCCCATGACCCGCAAAGTGAAACGTGGGCCGTGGCCGCTGCTTCCGGCGCCTCATTTCCGTCGGATAAGGAAACCGGGTGGATCCGGAGAGATTTCTTGAAATATCTTCCTCAGTGTAGACGTCTTTATGGCCTTCGGTGTGTAGGGAGTGAATGTTTTTGTAAGAATTCTTAACAGTACAGCCATCTTTGGAGACATTGCTCTTACCTACTTACCAAGTCAGGATTAGTTTGTGTATCACTACATAGTATAAAACAAAGTCGCTTTCTACTGTGTGTTTGTCACTTTGTTTGTATCTTTAAAACTGCGGAACGGATTATTATGATGCAGTTTTTTAAATAGTGATTCAAGAGGCAGGTTTATATGTTTTTTTTAACTTATCATAAGCCAATTGCATTCAATGTTTGCAGAACAAGACACACCTGACAATGTGTATAAAATATCAAGAGATTTCAAAATAGGAAGCGATGAATTTATCGATTGGCTAATCAAATCTTACAAAAACAAATTGTAAAAACACAAAGGTTTTAAGTAAAACTGAATTTTATCTAATTATTTCTTTTTCTGCCATATTTTATACATTCTTTTTTCATACATATTTACTGATGTCTTAACATGAATAAAAATAATCTATACTAATATTTCGACCCGAAGAATTTGTTTGTTTTAATGACCGCGCTAATATCAGGAACTTCTTGTTCGATTTGAAAAAAAAATGTTTAGCGCTAGAGTCTTTTATCGAGCCCTTTATACCTTACTACATAACGAGCTAGGCTACACTACATCTACGGCTTATATACTTATGTATATCAATTGAAATAGTATAATGGTCTGTTGTTGCAAATGAATTCCACAAACTAAACCACACTGAATGAGCAAATTGAAACATACATTTGAATTTATTCATCTACTAGCTTTTGCCTGCGACTTCGCTCGCGTTAAAAAGAAACAAAAAGTAGCCTATGTTACTCTCCATCCCTTCAACTATCTCCACATAAAAAATCACGTCAATTCGTCGCTCCGTTTAGCCGTGAAAGAAAGACAAACATACAGACAGACACACTTTCCCATTAATAATATTAATATGGACACTCAGTGTTAGCTCCATAATTGTAAATAGTAATCGAATATAAGTTCACTGGCCACAGCTGTTGAAAGCAGCGGTGACCGCTAAGCTTCTCGATTACAATCAATTTCATTGTCATCGAGGTAATATGTTTGCAGCCAGTGTTTTGATGTGAATTGTGTGAGTTTATAGAAGGTATTATTGGCTTTCAAAGGCAAATAATTGACGTTGTTACGGTTAAAGATATTTATTTTCTCAAAAGAATAACAAATTCACTTACAGAGAAAACATAGCTGTAACTAACTTATTTAACAATTACGTTGAATTTGTTCGTCAAATTTTTGCAAAGTGTCTGCTCGATCGTAAATATATGAACACTGTGTAGGTTATCTCTTAAACATTATTGTAACTTTCATTTTATTTACTTTACACACAATTTTTTTTTGTTACATTCATACAAATTTTGTGGTTTTTAATATTGGCTCTTCATATTTTGTTTGTTTTCCTTCACCGATATTTGTGATGTCGAAGATAAACTTGAGGAAGTACATAATACATGAATTGAAAAAATCATATTCTGGTTCAAGATTACTTTATTCTCATAAGAATACATTCATTCACTTACATGAGAATCTTAAAAGGGTAGTCTAACAAAAATTTGCAATGTTGGCTCTGACACAAAGTAAAAACAAGTTTCCGTACAACACAGATAAGCGTAGCTAGAAGTGGCTCGGACTTAGAGTAGTAGATGTGAGTTTTTAACGATGTAATGTTTTAGTAATATTAATCTTTATATATAACACATCTAAAATTGAGAGTTCGATACCGAATAAGTACCAATTTAACTTTTTCAATTCGAAATATCTACTTTTTGAAGTCTATTTTAAAAACCTAGACTTATCATTAATGCTAATCCGGAATTGCCAGTCTATCTTGACCAAGTGTGATCATTTCACGTCGCGCCTTCTCTGTATGAGAAGAGGGCTTGGACCTGCGGCGGGACTGTAATCATCATCAGCCTCCACTGCTGAGCATAGGCCTCACCTAACTTTTTCTACAGCGTGCGGTCCTGTGCTGCTTGTAACCAACGGTTGCCTGTGACCTTACTAGTCATCAGGCCATCTGGGGGAAGGCTGTTTTGTGCTGCGATTGCCATCAAGGGGCCACCATTCGAGAACCTTTACCTCCTTTCGGTCATCGGTTCTTCGAGCAATGTGCCCAGACTGCCCAGCCCACTGCCACTTCACCTTAGCATCAAAATTCAAAATTCAAAATTCAAAGCATTTATTTCACTTAGACCATTTACAGGTACTTATGAATTGTCAAAGAGTCGGTCGGTCAGTCAGAAAAGGAAAGTGACGCTAATTGCCTGTTCCAAAACGTAGATCTCTATGGAGAAGAACAGGCAAGAAACTCCACGGACACTCTTTTAAAAAAATTTTTTTTACAAAATCTTGTTTACATTTTTTTTTGTTGCTTCTACATGTGAAAACAATGTATGTAACAAAATAAACAAATACAAAATTAAAGTAAAATAAAAAGTCATAAAAAAAGTCATGGCAGTTAAGAGATGACCCATCTCAACTGACAGCGCCCGTTCACGAGCATGACGCGTGGCATCAGCACCATTCAGCTCAACCATTTTGAAGGGAACCGAATGATCCAACGCACTCGCCACCATTAGCGAGACTTTTTGAGCGAGCATGACAATGCTCCTAACTGCCATGTCTATTTGTGTCAGTAAAGAACTATCGTAATAAATCACTGCATCGTACTCACATTTACAAAAATTCAAATATGCATCTAAATTACACAAACCAAAGTTTTGTACTGTATACAAATGTAAATGGGTGAAATTTAAAAAAAAAAAACCTATAAAAATAATAACAATCTTGAACATTCATGTCAAAACATAAGGGGACAAGAAACATTTTCTACCTTCCAATGCTTAAAATTTCTAATTTTGGAAATAATGCTTTTAAATTACCTATATAAAACTTAAAGTTTCAATCTGAAATCCAAAAAGTTATTTATGTCAATTTAGGGGCTATTTAACATATTTCTCTTCCAAACATCCCTAATTTGTGAGACTAGGTGGCTGTGGAGCAGGACCAGCACCCAACCAAGCATTTTTATCTATAATATAATCCTCTAATTTATAGTATGCTTGACTACATAGTGTGCGCTTAATGCATGTTTTAAATTGTTTTTCATTTAATTGAAGAATATTGAGAGGTATTTTATTGTAACATTTAACGCAATACCCCATAAAAGAAGTATGTACCTTGGACAATCTGAAACTTGGCTGGTCTAATTTGTTCCTGTTTCTTGTATTGATATTATGCCTGTCACTTATTTTACTAAAGAGCTGAAGATTTTTACGGACATACATAATATTTTCATAAATGTATTGGCAGGGATCTTCCATCGATTTTGCCATGACCACAATATCGTCGGCAAATCGAAGGTGAGTGATGTACTCGCCATTAATATTGATGCCGAGTCCTTCCCATTCCAAGAGCTTGAAGGCGTTTTCCAGAGTGGCAGTAAACAGTTTCGGAGATATGACGTCTCCTTGTCTTACGCCTCTTTTTAATGGAATCGCCTTCGAACTCTGTTCCTGTACTCGGACCGACATAGTGGCGTTATTATACAAGCACTTCAACACTTCGATGTACCGATAGTCAATGCGGCACCGTTGGAGAGATTCGAGCACTGCCCATGTCTCCACCGAATCAAAGGCTTTTTCATAGTCCACAAACGCTAAACATAAGGGCAAGTTATACTCTTCGGTCTTCTGTATAACTTGCCGCAGCGTGTGGATGTGGTCTATGGTACTGTAGCCTTTTCGGAAACCGGCTTGTTCGGGAGGCTGAAAGTCATCAAACCTGCGGTCGAGACGATTCGTGATGACCCTCGAAAACAACTTGTAAACATGACTCAAAAGCGAGATGGGTCTGTAATTCTTCAGTAAGGTGTTGTCACCTTTCTTAAAGAATAGAACCACCACGCCCCTGTTCCATGCTTCTGGCGTTATGCCTTCGAGCAAGACGGAGTTGAAGAGCTTCTGAAGGACTTTAAGTACCGGTGTTCCACCCGCATTCAAAAGCTCTGAAGTGATTCCGTCTTCACCCGGCGCCTTATTGTTTTTAAGCTGATTAAGGGCCATCCTAATCTCGTACATGCTGATGTCCGGGATGTCTTCGGTATAGTGTCGGGTCAGCTTGGCTCTTGGATCTTTGGCCGCGCTGCTAACAGGTTTGGTGACCGAAGCGTATAGCTGTCCATAGAACTTCTCGACCTCCTCTAGTACCTCTGCTTTGGTCGACGCTAGACTGCCATCCTCACGTTTTAGCTTTGTCAGCTGGCGTTGCCCAATAGACATATATCGATGGAAGATCTCAGCACGATGCTCGGAGGCCTCAATCGAGTTTCCCAACAGGTGGGTCTTAAAATGAATATGGACAAGACAAAGCTAATGTGCAATGGCCATATTGTACCCACCCCATTGTCAATTGGGAACACGGTTCTAGAAGTTGTTGACTCGTATGTTTACCTAGGACAAACAGTCGCATTAGGTAGGTCCAACTTCAAGAAAGAGGTCAACCGCCGAATCCAACTCGGCTGGGCAGCGTTCGGGAAATTGCGTAATGTTTTCTCGGCCAAAATACCTCAGTGCCTTAAATCGAAAGTTTTCGACCAATGTGTGTTACCAGTGATGACTTATGGCACTGAAACGTGGTCTCTAACTATGGGCCTCATTAGTAAGCTCAAGACAGCCCAACGAGCTATGGAGAGGGCTATGCTCGGAGTCTCTCTACGTGATCGAATCAGGAATGAGGAGATCCGTAGACGAACCAAAGTTGCAGACATAGCCCAGCGAATTAGTAAGTTGAAGTGGCAGTGGGCAGGCCACATAGCACGCAGAACTGACGGCCGATGGGGCCGTAAAGTTCTTGAATGGAGACCACGCACCGGCAAGCGCAGCGTAGGACGTCCACCCACAAGGTGGACAGACGACCTAGTGAAAACCGCAGGATCGCGCTGGATGCAAGCCGCTTCCAACAGGTCCTACTGGAAATCTGTAGGGGAGGCCTATGTTCAACAGTGGACGTCCTGCGGCTGATATGATGATGATGATGATGATTGGCAGGGAACCGTCATGATGTTTATTTGTTTAAACAATTCTCTCAGTGATTCGCGTCTGCTGAGGTTATAGATAGCTCTGACAGCCCTCTTTTGCAGAATGAAGATAGAATCTATATCTGCGGCGCGTCCCCAAAGCAAAATACCGTAAGACATGATGCTATGAAAGTAACTAAAATAGACCAGTCTCGCGGTATTTACGTCGGTTAATTGACGGATCTTCCTTACAGCAAATGCAGCTGAACTTAACCGCCCTGCCAGAGATGTTATGTGAGGACCCCACTGCAGCTTAGAGTCGAGCGTAATCCCCAAGAAAACCGTTTTATCGACGAATTCTAGCACATCCCTATTCAATACAACACTACATTCACTACTTCTAACATTTGGCAATGTGAATCTTATACATTTGGTTTTCTTTTCATTTAATACTAAGTTGTTTACTGTAAACCAATTATGAACCTTAAGCATGGTGTTATTTACATCGTCAAAGTGTTGTGCACGTCGGTTCACTTTAAAAATCAGTGAAGTATCATCCGCAAATAACACCATTTGCGGTTGGTTTTCCAGTATACTTGGTAAATCATTAATATATACTAAAAATAGGAACGGACCCAAAATTGATCCCTGTGGTACTCCCATTTTCACCTCTAGACCCAAAGAAGTTTCCCCGTTTATTTGCACTTGCTGCAGCCTATCATTTAAATATGATTTAACAAAATTAATGGCTATCTTACTGAGTCCGTAATGCTCGAGTTTTAAAAGTAATGTTTCGTGATCAACGCAATCAAACGCTTTGGAGAGGTCGCAGAAAATGCCAATGGCATCCTGCGACTCTTCCCATGCCTTAAATATATGTTTAATCAAAGTAATTCCGGCGTCAGTTGTACAACGACCTTTGGTGAATCCATACTGTTGATTATGTAAAATCTTATTACAGTTAAAATGACTAAGCATTCACATCTTGGTCAAGGGGACAGTAATACGCTGGTATAATTAAAATGGTCCATCTGTCCAGTGTTCAAGCTAAAGATATTAATAATCCTTTGTATACATTCACACTGATGCATAACAGTAATTATATCAGACTATACCAATGACTATACAAAGAAATGTCGTAATGGTCTAGTGGTTAAGGCGCCCGCTTTCCATGTAAGACTACTACTAGAGAGGCTTTAGGTTTAAATGAAAACAAGTACCAACATGACTTTTAGAAACAACTTAATTAAGTGGTTTCTAAAGTCTAAGATAGACTATCTTAGACATCACAAAGATTGGTGAACGAAAACATCGTGAGCAAACCATTGGGTTGAAATAAGCTTTCGCTAAACAATTTGACATCTCCATACATTTGACAATCTATTCTATTCAGTTATCTATTCTACAATGCCACTTGTCTAGGGGGGCTGGACTTACGATGTAAGTCAAAATTGTCCGATCTGCCTTGAGCAAGCGTAGTGCTTTCGCTGTGGGTCAATACGCTGGTATAATCCGTACTATTATTATAAATGCGAAAGTAACTCTGTCTGTCTGTTTCTTCTTCACGCCTAAACCACTAAACCGATTTGAATGAAATTTGGTACAGATATAGTCCGGGACCCGAGAAAGAACACAGGATAGTTTTCATCCCGGAAATCCCCCGGAAATGGGAACAAAATTCCACGCGGACGAAGTCGCGGGCAAAAGCTAGTATACTATAAACAAAAATAATCCTTCGTAAACATTCACACTCACGCGTAACAGTAATTAAAACAGACTACCAATAGCGGTAAACCGAAATATCACTCTCCGTTTCGTGAATTCTAAATTGACAGATTATGTAAATTAAAGGCCCTTTCCCATACATTGTTTTAGTTTAATGATGGACCCTATATTTTAATGGTATGCCCCATAATTCATAGGGTTAGATAAGAAACTTGTAATAGTGTTACGCGTCGGTAAAGACGGGAAAATTGGGGTCAGGCAAGACGTATGAAGGTACGCGAAACGTGTACAACGTGTGTATGTAGGGATGTTTGTGTACAGGGTGGTTTTTTATGCAAAGAATTTTATTTATGCTTTTCTGTAAATACTGGCAGCCTACTTGATGGTCGACGATGCCTCACGACTTCACTATTATTGAAAGTCTCGTTCAAATGTCCTTTCACGGTTCATGCACTTTTAAATATACATGGAGTTACTAGATTCACTTTTGTTTTGTAATTTTTAATGACGTTTCAAAGCGTAATTTTTGGTCTAATGAAAACAAATGATTTGACTATTGCCATGAAAGAAATAATTTATATGAAAGTGATATAATATTAATATGTAATGTAAAACAAAGCCAAATTTTATCCGCGAAAGTATTCTATGACGGTCCTTTTTTGTTATCCAAGCTTAATTTTCACTAGTTTACCAAAAACAGTAAAGTTAAACAGACCTTTATTTTTTCTTTTATTAAAACCTTTTTTCATAATTATGTTTAATTGGACACCAACCAAAAATAAAATCCATATTAAAATAAAGTTGCATGCTGCATGCTTATTAGAAAAAAATATACGTTTTATGGATATTAAAATATTCTGTAAATAAACCTTTAAAAAACAAACCCACGTAGAGAGTTTTGTAAACACTCACCCTGTATACTATAAATGTACTTACATACGAAGGGAGGGCTTTGTCTCAAGTACTTGCACGGAAGGGTAGGATTTTCTAAATCAGTAGCGTCGTTCTGAAACGTGGGAAGATTGCCTTGGATAGAACTTGTGAATGTTAAAGTTTTTTTAGTCGACTGAAAAAGGTAAGAATGTAAGGTTGGTCATGAATATGTAGGGCTGGTTACATATCATTAGACGAACTATAAGATTTCAAAACTTCTGGATGAACTTCACAGGAGCAAGTTAAAACTGTTATTGTTTTATATGCGAGGGATTTATATGAATTCAGTAATGAATTGATTAGAAAAAGTTTCATGGAATTTAATTTTACAATTTATTTTTCGTTTTGTAAACTATATTATTCACAAAAGGCTTAGGAATTTCGTTACTGCAGTGCGGAACCATGTTTGGACTTAATTAGCCCGAGCATAATTATTTCATTTGCTTGAAGTGTCAAAATAATGTGGTGCCTGTAATTTAAGAGCATATATTAACTTGTCATTGTTATATTTATAAGATTGTCTGTGTGTGTCTTAGTTAGTAAGCCTTTACCTTCTTTATCTTTATCTTGCTCAGTAATCTTATAAAATTTATTTCGTCTTAAGTGGGCTATGTATTCGTTCGCGGGTAGAAACTAACGCCTTATTTAGACTGAACACAAAACCAAAGAATAATAACCGTAAAGGAAAATATTACCGTTCTAGAACAAGGAAATAAGTTTACTTTAAGCGAATTCATTATGCCACTGTTATTTCTAAGGCGTTTTAATTAGTTCCTACGATTAATTTGCATAAGATTTTCTGATATTTTACGTCTGTTTTATCTAATTTACAAGACATTGTAAAGTTTTTTTATAATATAAAAGCCAGAAAGATGCTAATTACAGACCTAAGATGTAGAATTTATAAATGCCTAAACTCAATCTTGCAAATAGGTATTATGTTAGAACTAAAAAATACAAATATATCCCCAATTTTTGTATTTCTCGAAACTTTTGCTCACTAATCAGATTAAATCTGTATTTTTTTTTATTCTAACAGAAAGAAAACCGCTCTCAAGAGGCTTACAATGGAAAAATATCTATAAAATCGGAACTTAACATGTTTGATTTTGTGTTTGTTATATTACTTGGCCACCGAATTCCAAAGTTAAAGACGAATTGACAACGTCCCCTTTTTTCCTCTCCATGAACAGACTGATATGGATCTATGTAATTTGGACCAAATATATTTGCACACCTCGTACGGTTATAATACAGTGTACCTCAAACATTTTTGGTACATCTTATAAGCCTGTGTTATGCAAATAAATGATTTGTATTTGATATCGGCGCGGTAACAACTCTTTTTACACGACTGCCCAAAAAAAGGAGTGTTATTATGCAATGAAGAGTAGAAGCCACAAGACAAAGAGGAAGCATCATATCTCTGCACCACCGATGGTTGACTGGTAAAAATTAAGTCATTACATTCATAGTCATTGCCTGGGGCATTAAGTCCGCCTATGTACGTTTGTGCATAAAGTTTTACCCTAATAACCAGAGTTATTTTCGAAAAATATGTCATTGGATTAATCCTTCATCAATAACAAACCAGCCCGTCAACTCTCTCCATTTCTATTTAAAACCATCTTAAAAGATTACCACCACCAATTAAGTGAGTCCATCAAACTGTGCCCGACTATTTCAGTTTCACTAACAATTTAGACCTTCAGTAACCTTCAGTAAGCCACGACCTTAGATTTAATTATAACTGTGGTTGGCCTGGAGACTTGGCCTTATCTTAGTTAAGCTCTGATCGGCCTTAAGATTAGACAATGGCTATGTATCTACAAAGTTAGATAAAATGACGGCAGTTTGTTTAGCAAGGAAACATGCGATTTTGGTTAGCCAGGGTTTTGTTGAGGGATTTTCTGCTATTTTTAGCGCTGACGTAGGTATAAATTGGTGCCGATTCTCTTATTCACAAAACTAACGTAAATTTAGGTTAAGTGCCTCTTACTCTTCCCATTTAATTAAGAAAAGGACAGAAGATAAAATATTAGTTAAGTCCTGTCAAATTTAGACACTCCATAGATAATTTAGACGCGATTTAAAAACATGGCGTCTAAATATACGTCAATTTTCTGCAGGCGCTGTCTAATTTGACAGGATTAAACTAAAATGTATCTCTGTTCTTTTCTTTAAGAAATGGAAAGAGTAAGATGCATTCAACTTAAATTAGTTAAGTTTGTGAACAAGAGAATCAGCACCATTGACTACTATTTTTAGCGCTGTTTAAGATGTGGATGTATATTTGTTTTTGTTTGTGGTATTAGCTAAGATGTTTTTTTTTATGAACTAAACCTATATTTACACTGATTTTCTTTAGATTCTTTTTTAGTAATAATTTAACTGGGTGATTAATTCTCACCGAGGTAGTAAGGAGAACTACTATAGAGAGAAAATAATTATCCACAATGTACCTGTAAAATCCATACTTATAAGCAATACTAGCTTTTGCCCGCGGCTTCGCTCGCGTTAGAAAGAGACAAAAAGTAGCCTATGTTACTCTCCATTCCTTCAACTATCTCCACTCAAAAATCACGTCAATTCATCGCTCCGTTTTGCCGTGAAAGAAAGACAAACCGACAGACAGACAGACACACTTGCCCATTTATAATATTAAGTAATATGATTGCGAAAGTAATTCTGTCTCGTTTTCACTGAATATATAAATTTAGAACCGAGAGAGTCCACAGCCTGAGAAAAGACTTAAGATAGTTTTTATCCCAACAATCCCACGGAAACGGGAACTACGAGAATAAAATCGCGGGGTCAGGTCATAGCAGGTATCAAAAGAAGTGTCGGGCGTAGGCAACAGAACAAATACAGGTTAGTATCTTAGGTCAGAACAGTAAGCACGTGACGGGGCCGTGTTCAGCCAATGCCTGCCGTTGTTGCGGAATAGTTATAATGACCTGCTCAAGCCATGATAATTGTATGTGCCATGATATTAATTTATGACCGAGTTAAAAAAGAGGAGGATCGATGTTCATGTGTATTACTTGTATGTATATGAAACGATTTTTTAAATTCTTTATAGTTTATGAAAACTGTTGTATTTTTTAAAATAATTATGTCATACGATATTGTAGATAACTTTGAAATGTTTGACCTAAATTGTTATCGTTGCTGATATATAAATTATTCCAAAATATTATCTGCGACCACATTATTTAAAATGTAGCACAAATTAAAATGTGTTGCAATTAGTATTGCGGTGGTATTGCGGTATTATGTGTGTTGAAAGATTAATATTTTAATCAGTTTTCAGAAAATTATGTATCCAATATCCTAGATGTGTGTAAGCTTTAATCTCTTTTGTACCCAATTAAATTCGGATTTGTAGTAGGTACGGATCAAGTTGCTGTAAACCAAAAGTGCTCTCATTGTAAATTATTTATGTAGAATCTATGGTAATAAAATAAAGATGGTATTTATCGGAGAATGAAGATTTTTCTTTTTTTTCCTACAACGTCATCTGTTAACAAGCACTTTGATGCCTGGGCGAAAGTCAGGAAGCAGTTCTGTCATTTTTTCGATGTTGTCAGTCAAAAGATTTGACAAACGTGCTGGTCACTGTCAAGAGGACACCGACAGACAACTGAACATGCCAGTTTACCGATTTAGGTTTTTCAATTTTATTTGGAAAAATTGTTTGATTAAAATGTAACTTTTGTAGTAGGAACTAATAATGAAGATGTTTGAAAGATTAATGTGAATAAAATAAAGATGTAAGAAGCAAATGAATTGAATGAAGATTTATAAGACGACTTTTAGATTAAATACAAATTACGTACATATTAGCAATTGGGTAAAAAAGCACTTAAGTACTGTAATCACAGGTTAACCGACATCACAGCTAAAACGTCCTCACCGTATTGGATTAAACCCAACCTCATAATGAAAAGCCAAACCTACAAAGAACATAAAAGGAGACATCACAGACTCCTATTTAGAATTTTAATCAGCGCTTTTACAACTCCACTAATTAGCTACGACGGAACCCAAAAGAAATAAAATTCGAAAGCTTTTCGAGATAAAAAGAGGTTTTTTTTTAATCCACCCTGAATCCTGTGAATTCCTGTGCCCTCATTAAGTTGGTTCCTTTCCTAACGAGGACAGATGATTGTCATCGGGCGTCGATTTTTGTGAAATGAAAGAAAATGGAGCCAACTTTGAATTTTTTGCGCGACTACAATTTTTCAGGTAACTGCTAGACGGGTATAAAACGACGCTTTGACAGTGACGTAGAGAAAAGGTATTGGAATTTTAGTGTATCCATTGAGGCATTGGAGGAAAATTGGGAGAGACTGGTGGCAATTTTTACTATTTTGTATTCGTAGGTATTGTATATTTTCTCTTTGACGGTATTATAGTGCAGAGATGTGCGATGTCAATGTTAAAATCAAATTATTTAATTCCCATAAATCAATTAAAGAGGGAAAGTTTTCACTACCAAGTAAAGAGTTATTTAAAAATAATTTATTTTCTTTTTTCAGAGAACCGACAACATAAATAAAGTACAGTTCGGGTTGTCCGTTAAATACGATATTTTACACCATTATCAATTGACGCACTTTTTATGAGCTGTCCAAACGCGATTCTCCAATAGATTTTGTATGGCAATGGCAACTTATGACGTCACTAAAATAACAACTCAGTTGACTATCTATTTATTGATTTCAAATCAACTAAAAATCAAATTTTATAGCAAATTGAAAATGAACCGAATTTATTGGGCTAAAATTAAAATATGTTTTATAGAAATTGTGTCTAACATTTATTGGTTAATGGTGTAAACTACCCAATTAAACTAAAACTTTCTTTTTGTTTTGAAGTGAGTATTATTTTTGTATGAGCCCATTGTCTATGACTAAGTACTAGTCATCTTATACCAATAATAATGTATCTACTATAAATAACACAGCTTTGCAAACATTTCCTCTATCTGGAAGCTAAGAAAAATGCTAGGTGAGAGAACACAAAAACAAAATAAATTATTTAAGATCCGTAGCATTCACAAATCTGTGAAAATTAAAATAAAACTGCTGATATAACATTTAAAATGATATAAAAAGAAAATGAAGAATTTTCACAATTAAAATGAGTAGTTACTATTAAGTGAGTAGAGAGATCATAATTAACACATTGTAAAAGTTTCCAAATTGCAAATTGAATGAGCTTTTACGAATAAGGTCCGGTTTCATGCACTCTAGACTTTACTGAACTTTGGACAACATTAAGGGCTGATTTTTCAATCATCAGTTAACTTCTATCTGAGGAATAAATATGACGGTTTGACATATTTTCTATACAAAAGCTGTCAAAACGTCAAATATATTCTACAGATAAAGTTATCTGGCGATTGAAAAATCGGCCCTAAATAAACAAAATATCGTTCGGATGATGTCATGGAGCATTTTGTTCGCTTGAAATCCCACAGCAGGCATGTCTAACTGTTTGACCAACGTTGTTAATGATTAATAATGTAATAGCTTACATTTCAGAGTAATCTATATAATTATTGATTTGTGTAACATGCAGGTGAAATTATGAGTCTCAATTATATTTTGACAAAACTAGAAAAGTATTTCAAAGCCGACATGATGATCAATGAAAATAAATATTATATTTGCTAATATTTTACTAACTCTTGTAATAAAAGGATAGAACTGTCTACAAGACTTGAAAATACTAGCTCACGTTTGATTCTCGCTCTAACTATAAAACTATTACTGTAGCACTCAAAAAGCCCCTAAATAGTTTGCCTGTGAAACATTCAATGGGCAGCCTTACTTTCAAGAGAGCTTTTAAGATATTTTGTAAAGTGCTCAGCTACCTGATGAAACTTAATGTTGTAACTTTTGAATGCATTTGCTAAAAGATCCTCTTGTACTGAAAAACTCTGCACATACTAAAGGATTCTGTCTAATGGGAGGGAACGCTCTCACATCGCCTCATCCAAAAGTAACGACTTTTAAACGGTTAGTGAGATCCCTGGGAGGCTATAGCTACGTTGTTATTACGTATAGCTGAAATGTTGCAGTAGTATTTTCTTTTTCATTGAATGGCAAAAACTCAAAACTTGACATTATTTTATTGAAGTAAACCATTTACAGTTACTTTTGAATTGTCAAGGCGTTTTGAATTGTATAATAATATATAAAAGTAACACGAATAATCTAACAAGAACTTTGTAAAACCTTATGATTTAAAACAGTGTCTGTTTAGTTTAGTTTAGTTTTTTGCTTGATCTTTTCCAATGAGACCTTCGTTTTAGAACAAGCTTAAATTTTTCTGACTATACGACTGTCTAAGATTCATAAGTGCCTGTAATTGGTCTATGTGAAATAAATGCTTTGATTTGATTTGCTTGTGACTTTACGCTTATTTCTTTACAAAAATATTCCTGTATTTATCGGGAACATTTTATCTATGTTCCTATAACGTAGGTCATGTGGCTTTGGTATCTTAAACCAATTCTCAATGCATGTTTTGGAATAAAAGAAGGCCGTGCAATTTTAAGAGATGTTTTAAATGAGACAAATAAATGAACCATACGGAAAACCCAAGTTACATTCAGTTAAATATATCCTGGATATATTATATTAGTTAAGCCTTTAATGAACTAAATCATTATAACCTTTCAACGATCAACCGACAGCCGGCTGTCGGGCTGCTATTGTCTTTCTACTGTGTCTCAAATCACGTGTGTTCGAAGGATTAAGAAACTATGGAATTGTGTTATAATTAAAATGTAATGATCTGACATAAACGTTACTAAGATTATAAATCGAAACTTTTTCGACAAACACACCAATAGATTTCTTTATTTAACAAATAAATAAATAACGATGTTTTATTGTAAAGGTATTTAATAATATAAGTAGTTAAATACAAAAAACCAAAACTCAGAACCAAAATAAAAAACTCAGACCGTTTACTCCGATAATATCAAATTATTTAACAGTCCAAAACTTCATTAATAACTTTTTCTACCCACTCGATTCCACACTCGAAAACTTCCTATGCTAACAAAACTTTAGATCTAAAATAAATTTAAAAACAACTCTAAAACCATTAATTTTAACTCTAAACTACAACTGTTCAGGCTTAATTGGTGCCTACAGCTTTTGTTTGAGCATTGTTAGGACTATTTAAGTTAAAAATAGTGGCTTGGGAACTGAGCAATGTTTGTAGTAAAATTATTTAGACATACTGTTAACCTTTTTGTTATCCCAGGGACAATGATGAGATCATCTCGTGTTTTTGGAATATAAAACACGTGTATGATCTCGATACAATTGCCCTTACTAATAATCACTGTGTAAAGTTATGCAATAAATAAAGCCTGTGTAACCATACATTTTTTGACGTATATACCTGTCATAACTTTATGCAGCGATAATTAGTAAGGCGCTATAATTAATAAATGTACATTGCCATTTAAACTGAAAAATATTATTTCCAACCTGGACATTGGCAGGAATTACCAAAAACTCGGTAGATTACCTTATATGAAATAAAGTTGAAATATTTTATTATACTTAAACGTAAGCTTTTGTACGAGGTTTTTTTTTTTTGAGAGTGGGAAATCGTCCAATGACTCCTCCAGTCCTGGGTGCTGCGGGAGGGCGTGTCAGATTACTGACTAAAACCCACTCATGTTCCTTCGGTTGCCCTTTATGTTCCGGGGTCACGGTAACTATTATAAACATTCCGCAACCCCGGCAGGTGTTGGCCCTGTTGGGCCCCTTCCCGTACTGGTTGGGGCCCAACCGTACTGTTTGTCCGCGGCTTCACCCGCGTGGACGTTTAACTTATTAGTAGATAATTATTTACTCTTCACAAAGACTCACCCCTCAAGTTACATGTCTCTAGGACCAGCGGTTTGGGCTGTGCGTTGATGTATCGCCCAGTCAGGCAGTTAGTTTACCTTTTTATATATTTATGTAATACTAGCTTCTCCGCGAGCGAAGCCGCGGTCGCTCGCGTTAGAAAGAGACAAAAAAGTAGCCTATGTTACTCTCCATCCCTTCAACTATCTCCACTTATAAAATCACGCCAATTCGTCGCTCGGTTTTGCCGTGAAAGAAATACAAACATACAGACAGACAGACACACTTTCCCATTAATAATATTAGTATGGATTATGGATTAAGGTGGAAGCCCAAGGTAGCCCGCGAAATTCAATTTTTCTTAGGTTTTTTGAATTTGCCGGTCATAGTCAGGCTGTACATTTAACAATGATTCGCGGCTGTAATAGGTATTTAGAAACAACCCTTGAAGTGCATTTAACTCGATTTATTGTCTATTTCATAAAAAAAAGTCATTCAATCGAGTTGTATGCACTCTTGAGTCGCGTAAGTACTACCATACTATATCAACACACACCCAGACACTAAGCGGATAAAAAAGCGCGGGCTACCGTGAAGCATTCTTAAAAATTATATAGGTACTAACTTTTGCCCGCGGCTTCGCTCGCGTTAAAAAGCGACAAAAAGTAGCCTATGTTACTCTCCATCCCTTCAACTATCTCCACTCAAAAAATCACGTCAATTCGTCGCTCCGTTTTGCCGTGAAAGAAAGACAAACATACAGACAGACAGACAGACACACTTTCCCATTTATAATATTAGTATGGATGTATATCAGTTGTCTGATTACCATAACGCTCTGCTTAACTTGGGATCAGATGGCCGTGTGTAAGAAGTCCCAGGGTATTTATTTATTTATTTGTTTATTCCCCGCGACTATAAGTTGGAATTGTTTAGATGAAACCCACATAATACCAACCTACAGCTACTACTACTACTATTTCATTGAATTTTGATGATGATTATCACCGACCAAAATTCAGTACCTATTTCTTATTTTAGTTTCCTTTTAGCAATAAATACAAACATTGTGCCAAAACTCATCCTACGCTATTCGCCCACTATATTCAAAAAGTAGTACAAAGTCAGTAATACTTTGTACATTACTAACATTTCTAGATATCGTGGGTGTAACTTTTGTATGGTTGTATTTACAATCTGTATACGTAAATACACCGGCTTGTTGGTCAAGTGGTTACTGACACGATTTCGATTCTCACCCAGGACAAACTAGCTTAGGATCAGAAGGCCGCGCAAGAGTTTTTCCAAGATCTCTGGAATTATGTTATTTTTATATAGGTATCACTCAAAATGCCCTTCAAACAAAAATTACAGTGATATTATTAAAGAAAATATTGCACCCAATAATAATAAATTTAAAAATATAAGTACAGGAATGGAAAGGAAGGAAATTCGTGATGGCCTAGTGGTTAAGGCGCCCGCCTCTCATCATGCAAGAGGTTGTGATTTCGAATCCAGGCAAGTACCAATGTGACTTTTTCAATTCATATGTACTTTCAATAGATTATTTAGACATCACAGACATCGGTGAAGGAAAACATCGTGAGGAAACCTGGACTTGTAGTGAATATAAGTCCGAAATTGCCAATCCGCCTTGAGCAAGCGTGGTGATCAATGCTCGTGCCTTCTCTGTATGAGAAGAGGCCTTTGCCCTGCAGTGGGACAGTAATATGCAGGTATTATTATTATTTATTACAAGTACAGATTTTTTATTGAATCGGCTAAAAGTCGCCGCTGTTTTTGGTGTTTAAGCTTCTAAACTCATTAAAATCTGTTATTTTTTTATTTCGGAAAGCATCACAGAGGGACAGTCAAACAAAAACCAATTCATCACATTGAGTATAATAAATTGCAATAATTCTCCTCATAATTAAAGCAAAAACGGTAATTTAATTAAGTTGGTCCTTAGCAAGGAAAGTGTTGTGCCAAGTCATGCCTCGCGGCGATGTCGGCTTGATCACGTAATTAACTGCTTGAAGTCTCGTTACACTTAGATTATACCAACTAATCTCATCAGGGAAGTTTGTTCTTGCACGGGTATTTTTTATGTTTAATTATGGAGTATCATGATGGAAAAACAAGGTTATCGTAAACAAGCGTCATCTTTACTGCACTGTCCGGTTTGGTGCAGTTGTGATCAAAATCAAAGTCAGTAATTTTATTTCAATAGGCCATTAATTTACTACTTAAGTATCATGCTAATGATTGTAACTATTAAACCTTTTGAGAGCCACGTTAAAACAACAAAGTGTGTTCTCAGCGCCAAGGTTTTAAAAATGAATAGAAATTTGTCACGTGACCGTGACCGTGGCTTGCTAGGCATTATGGCGAGATGTCCCATAAACCATTTTCGGGTTATGGGACATCTGGCCCACGAAAAAACTGGCCCCAGGCGAGATGTCCTCTTTTTAACCGACTTCTATAAAAAGAAGGAGGTTCTCAATTCGGATGTTTGTGTTTTTTTTTATGTTTGTTCGCGCATATCTCCCTCGTTTACCAACCGATTTGAACAATTTTTGTTTGAAAGGGTAGACTTCCCAAATGGTTCTATTGTTATCAGGTCCAGGATCTGATGATGGTATTATGCCGAAATCGAGGAAAGACGGTTTTTTTTTTGCAAAAAAATATTTTTATAAAATGTGCATGAGTATATTCGGCCGAAAAGTAATGTGCTGTGTAAAATAAATGATACTGGGATGTCTCCTATTAAAAAGTAAAGAGATATTTCGGCTAAATCGTATATTTTTTTTAAATATGAGATGAATCTGCAAGCCATAAAGTCAAATGGCCATGTTTAAACAGTACATCATTTTTCGGGAATCTACCCATGCATATTTGAAAAAAGTAGACTTCTGGCCCTGAGGCCAGTTTATTCGTGGGCGAGATGTCCCATAACCCATAATTTCAAAGTGTATGCCTTACCTCAACGCGCAAACTGACTTCAGATCTACTCATATTGAACAAGATAAACATCGAAATCTCTAAAGATAACAATGCCATTTGTGAGATACGCCGCCATCTTGATTGGGTCCCTACTGATTACGAGGAATTTCTAAACAATTCACTAATAAACTTCTCGGTAGGTATATTATCTTATCAGTTGATAGGGTCGCGCTTTCTTGTTACGTAACTGGAAATTATTATGGAATACCTTGACGTCATGTTCGTGAACGGGCGCTGTTAGAAATTGGTAATTTCTTGGGAACTTCGTCATTTTTGTAAAGGATAGTTTTATTTACATTATTACGACATAGAATATCCATTTCATTTCTCAATATATGTATATTTTTTGTTACATACATGTATTTTTACATATATTTTTGGCAGCTTTGACATGGTATTCTTTTTTAATTTACATAATATAATTATTAACAGCCGTCTATGTCCCACTGCAGGGCAAAGGCCTCCCCTTCCTCCTTCCACTTATCTCGTCGTTTCGTGTCGTTTTATCGTTTCGGGCCAATCCTAATATATTATAATCATGTATATTAATTAATTGTTACACATTTTTTTAAAAGAGTACGTTTGAAGTTTCTTGCCCAACAATTATAAATCAACCTTTTGGAATGGGCGACTATTTTTTAAATGTAATTGACGTTCCAAAGTGCCTTCATATTCTAATGAAATAAAACAAAATTACTTTGACTTGACTTTGACTTGACTTTGAAGTAACATAGAAATACACCTGTTCCAATGGTCGGTTCTGCGTATATTCTACAACAAGTGACACAGCCACTCCAGTTTGCTGATTCGAGTGGTATATTTGTTTCCTCTCTCCGGTGTGACTAATATAGTAAATTTCACACACAACCTTTAAAAGCTGTCCATTCGAAAACATTTCGTTTGAAATTTGATATATCCTAATGCCATTTTTTGCATTAGGATATATCAAATTTCAAACGAATCGGCCAAAGAAAAAACACGACTGTTGGAAACACCAGTGGCGTGTACCTACAAAATGTTTGGTCCACATTTACTGAAGCAAGCCGGTGTGTTTCGCGCCGCTATTTTTGTTCAGTCACCCGAGGCTAGATGCTAACTAGCGCGGAAAGCCCTACTATCATAATAATCCAAAATATAGAACGTCTTTCAAATGTGATGTTGACGTTTTCTTTTGATTTTCTTAACCTTGATGATGTAGCAGAGATATTTTCTGGGAGATTTGAGCTAGAATGTAAGTAAGAGAAGGGGCTTATTAAATAAACAGATTATTCCAAAATTTGTACTTACCGTATATGATGCAGTTACCTCTTTGAAGGATAAACGAAAAAACAACGAAAAAGTTTAATATTTTGGGCTATATAAAGCTCGTTAAATCCTGCGAAAAACGGTCCCTGAGGTCTTAAACGCCACAACAAACGGTTTCACGCTACCCACATTTAGAGGAATCCCAGAGGAGGTATTACGCAAATATTATTTTAACAAAGCTTCAGCTTCTCTCCATAATGGACTCATAAAACTTTTACAATATAAATATTATAAATACCTTATACGCAAACATACATTATTTAAATCTTTAAAGTATACGAATAAAATTTGTACGCACAATCCGGCTTTCCCACGAATCTTCTTTTTGCTAAAGTTAAAAAATGCAGATCCCAAAAAATAAACCAAAAGTTTGGAAGCAATTTTTTGCCTCGCCGAATAAAGAAAAAGAATGATCCACGTATATTGCAGGGGACAAGCGAAAAAGTTTTCGCCTTGGTGTAACCACGATACTGGATAAAGTCACTTTGACAATGTTTTAAAGTAATAAACTGCAGGAAAAATAAATGGAAGCAGAAATTGTTGGGAGTCTGGAAAAATAAATATTGGACAAGCACAAACATTCGGAGTTTGCTTAATTCCGTTGAAACCTAATAATTCTCGACAAAGTCCAGGCGTTTCTGGCATTCTTTCAGACACCGTTCATCTGTGAGGCCTGTTGATTGTGAAAGCCTCCTCTATAAATATATATTGTAGTAACATTCAAGCTGGAAACACAAATTTTCACTCCTTTAACTACAATTCCGTTCCCAATAAGTCTACGCTATAAATTAGTATGAGTTGTAAGTTTAAAACTAATCTACCACGAAATCTAGTACTCCATACCAACTCCACCGAGCCACATGAAAGTTAAGATTAATATAGAAATAGTGGCAAACTCTCCCTAGAGCGCAACCGATATTTACAATGTAGACTAATTTTAAACTTGGACAGTTCCAACATACGGTCGCTTGTGTAAAATATTTTTCCTTGAACATAGACGATACCCGGGTAGAAGTGGGGAAACTTGGAAATAAAACCGGCGGCACCGTCGTGTTTCCGAAGTTGGGGATTTAACGCTCGCTGCGACACCGGCCGGGGCTTGCTGCGAGGTATAAGCGGTTGGGCGTTTGGATATTACCTTAAATACTGATTCGATTTAGTCGTCTCTCCCTTAGTAAGTGATTATTCTGGAGAGGGTTTAAAGTGTAGACGGTTTTGGGATGTTGATAACTGGGGTCTAATTTTAAACCTAACAGTACTAAGTAGTTTATAATAGTCTCTTAATTGTAAAGCATGTTTTGGAGACGTAGGTTTTAGGCCGGCCATACACGGGCAGCTTGAAGCAGTCAAAATCGACGGCTTCATGCTGCGACTGCATAGTGAACCACAGACTTTTACACACATGAACCGCTCAAGCAGTTGCAATGTTTTGAGCGGTTGGCAGCATGGTAAAATTTAATCATGTGGTCAACCAGTCGTCAGGCATACACTTGACTGCTCGAGCTGTCGACTACAGTACTGTCGCGCAGTTACCCCCGCCCGCGCTTTTCATTCTACGTCGCGCACGCTTCCCACTAAAAAATTGAAATTGCCAGCTGCTCAAGCAGTTCAACTAACTACTGGAGCTGTTATCAATGGCAAGCGTGGATCATTAGAATCTTTTAAACACAAGAAGAACAAAACAGATCGAAGCGTCAATGCTTGAACATGGAAAGCTTTCCCTACAGGGCTTTTTGCTTTACAAATCTTCCGGCTGAAATGACAAAGTCCAGTTTGTGCTTAGTTCGTCCAGCAAACTAGACACTTCTTAACTCCTAAATTCTTTTTCTTTAAAAAAAATACAACTAAAACCTATTAAAACCCGCTTAAGCCTGTGCCATCAGCCACACCCAGTGCTCTACTTTCCAGAGGGATCTCGCGATGACAACGTTCTACGGGTCTCGTGCCACTCTACCGCTATCTTCACATATACGATACGACAGAAATCAGTTTACTTTTCGCAATTCTTAGCCGCGTTTGGGACATGGAATTAGCTTTTTACGACCTGGAAATGTGGCTGGAAAGTTGGGTTGAATTTATTTTTTAGTACCATTATTTGGTCAATTTTTGCTTCCATCTAAAAGACTGAAAATCAGGCTAACAAAGGGGCATCGTATTTAGTAATCGGGTTGACGAGATCAGAGAATTGAAGGTCTGATAAAATAGTGGTATTCAAGATGGTTGGATTTGGTTATACTGGAAGCCGGACCGAATATCGCTAGGAGGTAACGTTGAGATGATTGCTTTTGACCAAACTTAAAACTTCTTAATGTTGTAATGGCCTAGTGATCAAGGCAACCTCCTATTATTACATAAGGCGAATTTGACTGTGACTTTTCTAATCCACATGATCCGTCTAGGTCGTTTTAGTCATCATGGACATCGTGGGAGGAAAAAATCGTGAAGTTTTGTCATAAGCTTTGTATAAGTCCAAAACAGCCTTGTGATTTCTCTGTATGAGGAGAGAGAAATTGTTTATTAGTGGGATAGTATCAGCAGCTGTTGTGCTGCTGTTATTATTGCAATAATATTTAAATGCTAATATCTTAATAGTTTGAATATACTAAGAAGATTTTAGTATCAAAATGACTACATTCTCAACAAAACTGCAAAATTAAACACACAAATTGTAAATCATTATGTTGATGTTACTTACATATTATGTTTTACAATAATATGGAAATGTGTTCTGAAAAATATTCAACAGGCTATTTGGCAATTACTATAACCTACACACTTAATAATAATAATAATAATTGACACGGCCGGCGCGTATTGTCCGGAGGTTCCTCTCTCTGGAGCCCTGACCACCGTTAGCTTGGACCCTGTTCCCGATGCCGGTGGGCTACAATTTTTTATATTTTTAAATGTTTTTATTATTTTTATAACAATATTTAAAAATGTAATCTATATGCATTTAAATGAAATAATAATATAATAATAATAATAACGTTTATTTGACAAAAACAGATCTTAGCCTACTACAGTTTCTATGCATAATAAAATCATAACATAAGAGGCTTCTAACCTAAATGAACTCCTGATTTCCAAACTAGATTTATACCTGTATCTTTGAAATCAGCTCTATATATATTCAGCTCTATTCAGCGTATGTCCATAGGAAACTGTACTGACTTGTACGCGTCCGATAAGTTGTTACAAATCGTTGTTATATGCTTAGTCCCAAGGTTAATAACACACTTGAAATTATTGGCTAAGCAAGTTAGTAAGCACTGTTTTCATTCTACAGATACAGACCCCTAAAACAATGCGTAACACACTCACCTAGAAAAACACAACATAGTAACATGATTCAAAATATTTTATTCAAGAAAACCTTCTGGAGTATCTTAAAACTTGGGTAATATCTACGCTTTCAACACTGCGATGTTTCTTACATTTTTCATGAGACATATGGTGATCTAAAGGTTTTTGAAAAACATACTATAGCGGTGGTAACTTTTTTATAGCGAAATGTTTTAAAAAATCTGACATGAATTTATTATTAACTAACGATCCGTCTCAGATTTGCACGGGTGACACAAATCTTTTAGTTTTACGTTTCTTTTTATCTTTTGTAATGTGATGTATTAAAACATTTTAACTTTTAAAACAAAAAAATCTTGCTCATCACACAAAGTATGCCCTGGGTGGGAATCAAACCCACGACCTTTAGCTTAGCAGTCAGCGTCACTATCTGCTATACTATTCGTACGAATCCGTACTAATATTATAGATGCAAAAGTAACTCTGTCTGTCTGTCTGTCTCTTCTTCACGCCTAAACTACTAAACTGATTTGAATGAAATTTGGCACAGATATAGTCTAGGACCCGAGAAAGGACATAGGATAATTTTCATCCAGGAAGTCCCCCGGGAACGGGAACTATTATTCGACGCGGACGAAGTCGCGGGCCAAAGCTAGTCTACTATATATCAATATAAAAAAACCGTCATACATTCACTGTCATTCACTCATCATAATTTAGCTCATCACAAACACATACACAACATGTACTCTGTAGATTTCCCTCAGTCAACTCTTATTTATTGATTGAGATGACAAGCGGCCAATTGTTGTTAGTACAACATCACCATCTAGAATTGGGTCAGCAGAGAGGTCGCACACTGCCTGTTCCGACGGTGCATGTAGCCTTAACAGAGTACTATGAAGCTATAGTAGGCCTTTGCGTTGTACATAGTAATTTTAATCTTTCATAAGTAGACCGCAAAAGATCGATTTTTCCTAATTATGTTGGGATCTCTTTCCTGACCAACCAAATTCCGCTGGGTACCAGTTTTTCACAGCGGGTCAGACTTTGTCACTTCTGATTGCGTCGTTAATACATAAATAGTCAATCATTCAGCTTACTATTTTAAATATATTATTTACTTGCTTTTGTCCGCGACTTCACTCGCGTGGAATAATAGTTCTCGTTCCCGGGATGAAAACTATCCTATGTCCTTTCTCGGGACCCAAAATATATCTGTACCAAATTTCATTCAAATCGGTTCAGTGGTTTAGGCGTGTAGAAGAGACAGACAGACTGAGTTACTTTCACATTTATAATATTAAGTATTAATTAGTATTGATGGTATAGATAGAAGATAGAACATGTGTAATACTGACTTCGACACCTTTAATCTGCAATACAGCAACGCTGCTTTACGGCAAAAATATGGCAGGTGAAATGGCTCCCTGAAACGAGCTACTTGTGATTTTGAATTTGATTTCCAAGTTGTCCATATTAGGTTTGCTTTCTCCCTGCGTTGACATCGAGTCAGCGTCGCTCTGCAGTGTTCCATGGAACATCGATATATGTATATTGGTATGCTGGACCGATGTACACGACCGACGTTAGGAGGAAGAAATAAACCATAACCCTGGATTTTCCCAGGTGACCATAGACCCGCCCTATATCAAAATCAGCAAACCGTGAATAATTTTTGATGCAGCATCTGTACTACACCAACGTTTTCAAGTTAAAAGCATCACCATCATTTACAGTCAAAAGTCGTCTTCTACTAGACAAAGGCCTCCCTCAAAGATCTCCCCATAGGTCGGTCCTGCGCTACCCGCATCCAACGTTACCCAGCGATCTTGATGCGATCATCGGTCCATCTTGCGGGAGGCCAGCCCACGCTGCGTTTTCCGGTACACGGTTGCCGCTCGAGACCCTGTCCGCCCCAACGGCCTTCTACGAGCTATGTGCAGTTAAAAGCATAGCCAAATTTAATAAGGTTTGTTCAGAATACAGTCCCTCATTCGAACTTCAAAAATACATAAAAGCGATGTGAACTTCTCATTTGATTGAGTTTCCTTTGCTCTTTATAGTAAGCATTCAAGAAAGTTCGAAGTTAAATATAAAACGTCATCCCTAAAGGGTTTTTGCCTATAATATAAGCAGCAAGGGAACTGAAAGTAATACTTCGGTTTTTGAAGAACTACGTCGAATGAAAAGACTAGAAGAGGTAATTTTTGGGGGCTCGGACTAGTATGGAATATTGGTTCTTAATTTCTGAAAGTAGTGAAATTCTTGCCCATCTGTATGCAGGCAGATTTTTAGATTTTCGCCCACATGATTTTCAAGCCGACTGACAAATAACCATAATCTTAATGGGGTTCTTGTTTTATTTGTCAGGTATTTATAGAATCCAGGTCAGAATTACGATAGAAAACGAGGAAATTACGTTCTATTTCGCCACCCTGGCCTATATAGTGGCTGATGGGTTCTTCTTTAAATATTAACTTATTTATAAAGCTTGTCCCTGTCCCTGTTTTGAATAACAGTGTTAATTTCAAAGTCAATCTGCCTGATCTGTCGATCTGATAGATCTGTTGAGCAGTGGACTGCTCGTTGATAAACTGAGTTTATTCTAATAAACCTTGTGGTAGCCACAGGCGTAGCGATTTAATTGCGCAAGCCAAAGCTTGCCTAGAAGTAAAAAATCCGTAAATATCTTCCAATACACGTTATGTTATACCTGTGCAAACCTAGGTCTGTGGCTACAATTAGACCAAGTCTGTGTGACATACAATACAAAAAGAAAACACATAATGTAATGGTTTTATGATATATAATTTTTTGGTTATAAAAAATTGAATGTAAAACAACTATGAAGTCAAATAGAGTTCGATATTTCTTCCAGCAACGTTACATCTTCATATTCCAGCTTATTGTGAGTAATAAATTGGCTATTACATAAAAACAGTAGATACCTACTATTTCATATTATATTCTTTGACATCTGAAGGATCAGGATGTCCCATTATTTCAATGAAGTATCAGGTATGGTGTATTTTGTTTTTCCAATATTGGATGACCTTCGAATTTAGCTTTTATTGATTTTTATATATAAGTATAAGATATCTCTGACATTATTGACATCAATGTACTCACAATATTTTGTTCTTAACCATTCGACGACCAAGCGACAGCCGGCTGTCGCGCTGCCATCGTCTTTTTAATGTGTCTCTAATCACGCGTGTTCGAAGGTTTAAATCATTCGGAAATCGGTGGTTATTTTGCATTTACCGATTTCTGAAATTTAAATGATTTTTTTTGAACTAGCTTTTTTAGTTTATAGCTTATTGTTTATTTCTGTGGTATCGTAGTTTATTGTCAACTGGCTTCTACCTACGACTTTGTCCGCGCGAAATTATGAATAATCGTAGCAATTATGAATAAGGCAGTTTTAGAGTTCTACATGTGTTTTTTGTGTTCAGACTTCCAGAGATTCTTTATATAAACTACTAGCTGTCCCCCGCGGTTTTACCCGCGTTATTTCAGATTTTTGGTTACTGCTCGTCTCGAATTTTACTCGAAACCACGTTTTATGTCACGTCCCACGGAAACAGGATAAAAACAAAAAAGAAGATAAAAAGTCTATGTCCGTCCCCTGGTCCTAAGCTACCTCTCCACCAATTTTCAGCCAAATCGGTTTTGCCGTTCTTGAGTATAAAATGTGTAACTAACACGACTTTCTTTTATATACCTACAATACATTGATAGTAATATAAGTATTGACAAATTAAATTACTTCTACAGCTACTTGTGCGTTGATCAAAACCAAGCTATATTCAAATGCCCTTACCAATAATCACTGTGTAAAGTTATGCAATGAATAAAGCCTGCGTAACCATACATTTTTTGACGTATAAACCTGTCATAACTTTATGCAGCGTTTATTAGTAAGGCGCAAAATGTTTCACATAAAATATCAATAGACAGGAATATAAACAAACGTCCAAAAAGAAAAAACAAAACACATTTTCAATGAATCTATGTTCAGCGCTCAAACGCAATATCTACAACACAAAACTTATCAAACACGCTATGCTTCATAAAAGCAAAGAGCGCCAACACAACATTGTACGCATTGAACAATAAAGGTTTATTTCAGAGCATGAGTGTTTGCTCATACCGAGAGGCGTGAAGCAACAATTGCTTAGGGAAAACAGTTGTTTTTAATCGAATCCTTTAAAGGAGTTTAAAAAATGATGTCGATTAAAAATCACTAGTTTGGTATAAATAAATTGAATTCCACAATCGATTCTGACTTGACGTTGCAGTGGTCGGAAAGGGTTATTGTATATTCGTCATAAAGTTAATTCGTCACCAAAATAAGTATGTGTAAACTCGCCACAAATCTATTTTCATGAAAGAAAATCCGAGTGTGACGGTATTATTCCGACCTAAGAAAATCTTTTTAGGAACGGGATAGCGGTGCCGAATCTTGCATCCACAGCTCTTTTCAGATTTTGGTGGAATAAAACATAATATATCGGTGAAGGAAAACGTTGTGTGGAAACCGAGACTTATAGTTAATATGAGTCTGAAATCGCCAATCCGCCTTGGCCAAGCGTGGTGATCAATGCTTGTGCCTTCTCTGTATGAGAAGAGGCCTTTGCCCTGCAGTAGAACAGATAGGCTGGTATTATTATTATTAAACCTATTATTTTAGCATAAGTTCGTCTGTATTTATTTATCTTCTTTTTAATATTTTTCATTCATTTTCTTCAAGGCCAACATTCAGATCTCGGTATGTCATACATAATGTTGATTGGAAACCAATTATGCATTAAATTGCCATGGAGGCTATCGAAGATTTTCATTAGCGATCAAGTGACGCCGTGCTCAATTAAAATGGAATGCTATTATAATGGCCGCCCACATAGAGCTAATAATGTGGGAGATATTATTAGTTTGGCTATTCCAAAGCCTTCTGACGCTGGATTGGCTATTTTAGTTTTATATTTAAACTAGCTTTTGCCCACGGCTTTGCTGGCAGAAGAAAAAGACAAAAAGTACCCTGAGTCACTCTCCATTCTTGCAACTGTCTTCACTTAAAAATCTCGTCAATTCGTCGCTCCGTATATTGCCGTGAAAATGGACAAAGAAACACACACACTTTTCATGTCACGATGTTTTCTTTCGCCAATGTCTGTGACTTTCAAGAAAATCTTAGCAAGTCCTCATCATCATCATCTCCCTAGCCTTTTCCCAACTGTGTTTGGGGTCGGCTGCCAGCCTAACCGGATTCAGCTGGATACCGGTGTTCTACGTGGAGCGACTGCCTATCTGACCTCCACAACCCAGTAACTGGGCGACACGATACCTCTTGGTTAGACTGGTCAGAATTTCTGACTAACCAGTAACGACTGTCAAAGTTCTACGAATGACAACCGGGACCAACGGTTTTACGTGCTTTCCGAGGCACGGGATGTCAGTGATGTCTAAGATAAACTTTAGAAAGTACATATGAATTGAAAAAGTCACATTGGTACTTGCCCGGATTCGAACCCACAACCTCTTACACGAGAGGTTGGCGCCTTATCCACTGGGCCATCACGACCTAATCTTAGCAAGTCCTCATATGAAATGAAAATGTCAGATTAGTCCTCGTCTAGTTTTGGACCCACAATCTCATGCGTGTGAGGCTTGAGCACTTGGTTAATAAAGCTTGGGTAAAGCAGCAGACATTTCAACATTAATTTGGCTGCAATAACCATTTTGTGTCACATTAGGATAACAATCTCCGTTATCTCTGTTATCTCTGTTATTGAATTTCCATTTAAAGTTGTCTTTAAGACCACCCGCCGAAATCAAGTCTGATCATTTCAGGTTTGTACAGATAATTTTGCTCATAACTTTAGTTTGCTAAAACAAAACAAAAGTAATTAGTTTTAGTCCGTCAGGTAGGTAATCAAAATATTTTGGACACATATTTTTTATTTTTTCTCGTAAACAAAAAATGACGACGATAGCGTTAAATTTTGCGTGACTTGACGAATAGTTGCAATTTTCACTCATAGTGACGTCAAAAGCCCGCACCCCGGAATCGATCAAGCAATAAATTCGTCGTGTGCAGTTTTTTTAGACGGTCTGACAGACGGACTAAACAGAATGCCATTTCTAGGGTTCCGTACCCAAAGGGTATAACGGGACCCTATTGCTAGGCCTCCGCTGTCTGTCGGTCTGTCTGTCTGTCTCTAGGCTGTATCTCATAAACCGTGATAGCTAGAAAGCTGAAATTTTCACAAATGATGTATTTCTGTTGCCGCTATAACAACAAAAATGATAAAATAAAAATTAACAAAAATAAAATATTAAGGGAACAATAAACGTGGTTTTTTTCGTATTTTTTTGAGATGATAGTACGGAACCCTTCGTGCGCGAGTCCGACTCGCACTTGGTCGTTTTTTTTTCATTCTGTTGTTATCCCTGTTCCTCGTACTGTGGTCAAGATTAACTGGTCACCGAAGTTCGTTGCCGATTTTATTTCCCAAGCTTTGCCTGACCTGCAGTTCCTAGTGCTTTTATTCGTGAAGTCCCGAGTATACGTTTGTCATATTTTTTTTATAAATTAGCAGTAATAAATTGTCTTTAAATATTTTACTTATGGCTACACTGACAACGTGCGCCTGATAGCGGTCACGTCACGTCCCATTCCCCCCTGATTGTCTTGACGCTCACCAGTCTAGAATGGTGGGGATCCCGAGTTGGGGAATGGGGCGTGGCGACGCACAGCAGTCAGTCGGCGACTAACTTTCGAGCTGTTCACTTGTGATAAGGAACTACTGTCGTTATTGGATTTATGTGTGTTCGGACCAAAGTGTACTCAGAATAAAGTTTTGGAATTGATAGTGGTGGTTTTCTTCAAACTTCAGAAGTGGCATAGAACCTAAAAAGGTATGTAACCTTGTGTATTTAATATTTTACAAACAATTTTGAATTTAATGACAAATATTGTGCATATTATTGTATATATTTAAATTATGTATATTTAAATGCACTCAAGATACGTCTTGATCTGAATTATAAATACGCTTTGTTCTGATAGTGTTTTCCATGTATATTCTATTCCTGTAAACTATGTATTACTACCGCTCAAAAGATGGGTATGTTTCCCTACATATGATAATACCTTACCTACTTAATTAAAACTGAAGTAAAATTTATCTTTAATAGTAGTTTGTTTAACTTGTAGAATTATAATGAAGGATATGGTACATGAGTACACGAGTGCCTATTTATTACATGAGGAGAAACATTATTTTCAAAAAAAAAAAAAAACAAAGAAAAATTCACATTTATAAATTTGTATCCCGTTATTATAAATGCTTCAGATCTATTGACCATAGCGTGATGTATAGCTTATTTTGCTGTAAGATTTTTTTTCTTAATTGTTTATTACACACACAAAAAAAAAAGTTAGGTATAGTACAATGGTTCAATGTTGTAATTTTTCAAATCGGTTAAGTAGTAACGGAACCTATATTCAATGCAAACAAACAATCAAACCTTTTCTCTTTATAGATAATATTAATAGACATGAGAGTAGATTTTTAAGTAGGTTTCATTCGTTATCGAATAATAATATAATAATAATAATCTTTATTTATCCAAACCATACAGAGTTTGAGATACAGTTCAATATTTAGTATGTACATTTAAAGTTATTGTTGCAAGTTCTGTACAAGAGTAATACTCCACCTCTTAATCTAGGGTATACCTCTATTACAGCTAGGTATGTTTCCCACTGTATTGTAGGTAGCTGGGTATGTTTCCCGCTGTATTGCAGCTGGGTATGTTTCCCACTGTATTGTAGGTAGCTGGGTATGTTTCCCGCTGTATTGCAGCTGGGTATGTTTCCCACTGTATTGTAGGTAGCTGGGTATGTTTCCCACTGTATTGTAGGTAGCTGGGTATGTTTCCCGCTGTATTGCAGCTGGGTATGTTTCCCACTGTATTGTAGGTCGCTGGGTATGTTTCCCACTGTATTGTAGGTAGCTGGGTATGTTTCCCGCTTTATTGCAGCTGGGTATGTTTCCCACTGTATTGTAGGTAGCTGGGTATGTTTCCCGCTTTATTGCAGCTGGGTATGTTTCCCACTGTATTGTAGGTAGGTGGGTATGTTTCCCACTGTATTGTAGGTAGCTGGGTATGTTTCCCACTGTATTGTAGGTAGGTGGGTATGTTTCCCACTGTATTGTAGGTAGCTGGGTATGTTTCCCGATGTATTGCAGCTGGGTATGTTTCCCACTGTATTGTATGTAGCTGGTATGTTTCCCACTGTATTGTATGTAGCTGGGTATGTTTCCCGCTGTATAACCGCTGCGTATGTTTTCCGCTGTATTGCAGCCGGTATGTTTCCCGCTGTATTGTAGCTGTGTATGTTTCCATAAGGTTAAATGTGTATGTCTCCCACTGTATTGGAGCTGGGTATGTTTCCCGCTCGAATGTAGTTAGGTATGTTTTCCGTTAAAACCTAGATGGGTAAGCTTCCCAATAGATTTTAGATGGGTATGCTTCCCATTATATTAAATGTGTGTATGGTTCTTGATCAATGATTGTAATAATTATATTATTGCCTTCTCTCAATGGAATGAAAGTAATTAATGAAACAACTTACGAATTAGATAAATTGTTTGTAACTACATGAGAACCAGATTATGGCCGAATTTGTTTTAATGTTTTTCAGTGCGAGCCTACAATGGCATCTGATGATGAACCAGGAACGCCGCCTTTACCTTCAAGGAAAAGGAAGCGAGCAAAGAAGACTAAAAGGCGAAGGAGAAGTACATCTACTTCGTCATCGTCTTCCAGTGAAGATATAAACATTCCTCGCAAGTCGCGGAGGATGTCTAGTAAGCTATCTACAAGGTATGTGCTAGAATTATTTAAATCGTGGAAGGGAGAATCAAACAAGAAGGTTACATTCAACAGTAATAATTTGAATAATGTTGTCCCGGAATATGACCCGTCCAACAGAGGTCAAACCATGGAATGCTGGCTACGTAAAGTCAATGAATGCGCTCTTATTTATGGATGGGATGACAGACAAACTATTCATTTCTCATTGCAAAAACTAGTGGGCCTAGCAAAGAAGTGGTTTGAGGCCTTGCCGACTGTTGTATATACCTGGAGCGAGTGGCAGGTAAAACTCCAAAAGGCTTTTCCAAGTGATGAAAATTATGGACGCGTTTTGGAAGAGATGTTAAGCCGTGTTTCATGTACCGAAGAAAGTCTTCGTGAATACTTTTATGATAAATTGTCTTTGTTGAATCGTTGCGAAATAACAGGCAAAAAGGCCGTTGACTGTATCATACACGGTATTACCGACAGAACTATTCGAAACGGGGCACAAGCTCAAAACTGTATTGAACCAGAAGATTTGCTTAAATTTCTTTCCTCTCAAAAACCTCAGCCCGTATCTACTAATCGGTTTCAAACTCGTTCAAACCAAAAACCTAATAACACCGGAAGCTCTGGCGATCCTAATGTTAGCACGAACAGTTCCGCCTCTGTTGTTTGTTATAATTGTCACACAAAGGGACACCCTTATTTTAAGTGCCCCAAGCCTCTGCTCAAGTGTAGAATTTGCAAAAGACTTGGACATGACAATAACGGGTGTAAACGCGAACCTTTTAACGTACGGGACCCTGGTCCTAGCAATGTAACAAATAACGGTTCCGAAAAGAAGACTTTGAAAATTGACATTCAAAAACATGGTGACAACAAATTTTTTAAGCAAGCAACCGTTAATAGTGTCACTTTTGACGCTTACATTGACTTTGGAAGTGAGTGTACTCTCATGAGGAAGAGTGACGCAGATACACTAAGGCTAGATAGGGTAACAGATGACGTCCCAGTGGTTAGGGGTTTTGGCCAGTCCTCCGTACTACCCTTGTACAAAGCCACCGCATGTGTAAAAATTGATGAAATCGAGTCATGTATTGAAATTTTGATTGTTGATGACGCGTATTTGCAAACGTCAATGTTGGTTGGCCAAAACTTCACTGAACTGCCATTTGTTACGGTCCTGAAAGATAGTTGTGCGTTACGATTTTACTCAACTCCTACCCAAAACCTTTTTGACATAGATGACAGACGAATCAATCTTTACGTGACATCTACAGTAAAATTTTCCAGTACTGTTGTTATTTCTTTTTACGTGGATTCAAATTTCACGGGTGATGTGTATGTTGAAGGCTATAATACTGCAGAGCCTGGAAAAGAATACAGTTTATTTCAAGGGGCATATCACATTAAAGTAGGCAAGGGACAGGTAGTTGTATCTAATCTATCCCACAACCCATTAACGCTTAACAAAGATACCTTGTTGGCGAGGGGGGTACCTTTTGTTGAACAAAACGTACGACAGGTTAATAAGATTACGATGGATGACTCAAATATCGAACCCTTGAACAAGACTGACATTAAGACTGGACCAGGACTCGACAGCAAACAGACTGATAGATTGCATTCCCTCTTACAAAGTTACCGTGACTGCTTTGCTTTGAATTTGAGTGAGGTAGGGTGTGCAAAAGATTTCAAAATGAGAATTGATCTTTTGGACAACAAACCCATCGTGTACCGACCTTATCGTTTGTCACATTTTGAACGCGAACAAGTCCGAGAAATGATAGATGAATTACTTGAAAATAATATAATTCAGGAATCTACCTCTGATTACGCGAGCCCAATCTTGATGGTAAAAAAGAAATCGGGTGAAATGAGGCTGTGTGTGGACTTTAGGGCTCTAAATAATAAAACGATCAAAGACCGCTTTCCCCTGCCCCTCATAGAAGATCAAATTTATAACCTCAGTGGGAACCGCTTTTTCACGACTCTTGATCTCGCCTCCGGGTACTACCAAATACCCATGGATGAAACTAGCCGACATCTTACCGGTTTTGTCACGCCCGATGGGCATTATGAATTCAAGAGGATGCCTTTTGGTCTGTCCAACGCACCAGCCATATTCCAACGAATGATTAACACGTTAGCTGCCATGGGGGGTCCAAATGACCGGCACTTGGTAGAAGCGTTTAGGCCATGGGGGGCTTAAATGACCGGCACAACTAAGGTGAACTTGAACACCTTTTGCTCGCTGACGGCCATGCGTGTAACGCAAAATACCATTACAAGTGGCCGGCGCGGCCCCAATGATCACTTTAGATAACTTGGCCTCAAAATATTTTTATAATTTTTTGGTTGTATGAATGTTTTTGTAGCGAGTCAAACAAAATTATGATGTAAATTAAAGACAGTTTACTTTTTAAAATATTTTTATTATTACAAATCAAGGACTAGTGTTATTTAGAGACACATTATGTTGTGTTGAGATCAAAGTAATTTAAAATTAAAAAACAAACAGAAAATTATTTGATTTTTGACCGGCGTGATTTTTTTAATAATGACCGGCGTGGCTCCAATGAAAAAAATATTACATTTGCGCCGCGCCGGGTGTAAATGACCGGCGGATTAAAAACAGCACATAATATACAAAAAAAAAATATAAAAACATATATTATATATAGAAATCTTATAAATAAGTCATTTCACGTCATTTAAACGACTGATGAAAAACGCAAATGTATTCGGATTTCCATATGGCAGGCAACGTGTTAATAAGATCCTTGGCAACAAACGATTTGAATATGCACTGGCTTATCTCGATGATATTCTCGTACCGGCAAGAGATGTGGAAGAGATGTTCCAACGTCTTGAGGATGTACTGAATATTCTTAGACAGTACGGACTTACTCTAAAACTTGGCAAGTGCCGTTTTTTCGATTCCACTGATAGTTACCTCGGTTATGATATCTCTTCACAAGGCATACAGCCAAGTGAAGCCAAGATATTGGCAGTCAAGGAGTTCCCTTGCCCTCGGAATGTCCATGAGGTACGCCAATTCCTCGGTTTAACTGGCTACTTCCGGAAGTTTATAAAAGATTATGGAGAGATCGCTCGTCCTTTAACTTTACTGCTTAAAAAGGATGCAGTATGGCAGTGGGCGGATAAGCAGGACCAAGCATTTATTGTTCTAAAAGAAAAACTCGTGAGCCGCCCCGTGCTAGCCTTATACGATCCTACTCTGGAGACAGAACTGCATACCGATGCCAGTTCTCTGGGCGTAGGGGGCATACTTATGCAGTGGCAAAGGGACGCTCGAGTTTTAAAGCCCGTGAGTTACTTTAGCCGACAGACGACCCCGGAAGAGAAACACCTGCACTCCTACGAATTGGAGACGCTAGCTGTCGTATGTTCTCTTCAGAAATTCCGGGTTTACCTATTGGGTCTACATTTTAAAGTTCTTACCGATTGTGCTGCTCTGAGGACGACTCTAACTAAGAGAGATTTGATTCCGCGGATAGCTCGTTGGTGGTTGCAAATAAGCGAGTTTACTTTCGATATCGAGTATCGACCGGGTGTACAAATGGCGCATGTGGACGCTCTAAGCAGAAATACCGAGCTGTCCGCGGTGTCAGACGATAGTCCCTTGGTTAGTGTGTACAATATTGAAAAAGAAAATTGGTTACTGACATTGCAAATTGCAGATCCCGACATTGCACGAATTCATAAAATTCTCAAACCCGAAGACGACCCCGAATGCAAGGACATTAAGCAAAATTACGTAGTGAAAAATCACACTGTATATAGAAAGGTTGATGACAGATTGTGTCTGGTTGTCCCTCGCAGTGCTCGATGGCAAATCTGTCGTGCAAACCACGATGAGATTGGGCACCTTGGGTACACTAAAACTTTAGAGAAAATACAAAATCAATACTGGTTTCCCAAACTACGTAAATTTGTAAAGAAATACGTCGCGGCTTGTTTGGAATGTGCTTATAATAAAGACAACGTAGCAAAGCAAAAGTCCGGTCATTTATATCCAATCGAAAAAATCGCTATTCCCTTTCATACCGTCCATATTGACCACTTGGGTCCATTCGTAAAGAGTAAAGGTGGCAATACCCATATTCTCACAGTAGTCGACGCGTTCACTAAATACGTGTTCGTGAGAGCCGTCCGGAATGTAAAAACAAAAACTACCATAAAAGTCTTGGAAAGAATATTTTATGATTTTGGTGTCCCCTCTCGAATAGTGTCTGATCGCGGTACTAGTTTTACTTCTGCATGTTTTCGAGAATTTTGTGAATCGAATGGAATTAAACACGTCTTAAATGCAGTGGCGTGTCCCAGGGCCAATGGCCAGGCTGAGAGATTCAACCAAACCATATTGAATTCTCTGTCTGCTCAGAATTTTTTGGGACATGAGCGCGACTGGGATAAGTGTCTGGGTAAGGTCCAGTGGGGCATCAATAATACTGTTAATGCCTCCACACAAAAAACGGCGACAGAAGCTATGTTTGGAGCCAGATTGCGTGATGCTTTAACTAATAAACTAGGAAACAATATTAACGACGAAAATACTGCTACGGATTTACAAAAAATTAGAGAGAAAGTTAAAGCCAATATACAGAAAGATCAAGTTAAACAAAAACAAAAGCATGACGCAAACCGCGCTCCCGCATCTAAATATGAGTTGGGGGATTTGGTTAAAATAGCCCGAAACAATTTTGATAACAATAAAAAAAGCACTAAGCTTCTGTCAAAGTTTAAAGGACCTTACAAAGTCACAGAAATACTCGGTAATGACCGATATAGAATAACCAATGTACCTGGTTTCAATAAAAAGGGAAAACCCTATAATACTGTTATTGCCGCTGACAGGATCAGACCCTGGATTCATATTAAGAATTTAGAATTGTACGATACGAATGAAAGCAGCTCTAGTAATACCGAATAAATTGTTTTAAGGTTATGTTTTACAAATTTTCTGTTATAATAATTTTTATTATGATTTCGTCTATATTTTCTATGAATTGAAATAAGTTTATTTGAGTACTTTCGAATTAGGTTGTAGCTCATTATTGATATTGAAATTTTGATATGATCAACTGTTGAATAGTTACTTATGTGTTTATTATTATTTTACCTTTTTATGGTTGTTTGATTTAAATGTATTTTCTTTATATTTCATTAATACAATTTTGTTACTGTAGTAGTAACGTTCACAAATTTCAAAATGTATTTACATATAACTAATAATAATTATATATAGGGGCAAATTTGTTTTAGTTTGAATATAATGAAATATTGTTAGTAAAATATATAATTATACATGTAGCCGAATGTCATATTTTCACGAATACTAGTATATTACTGTAAATACTATATTGCGTGCGCCGGGAGGCAGCACGTTGTCGGATGGCCGAATGTCATATTTTTTTTTATAAATTAGCAGTAATAAATTGTCTTTAAATATTTTACTTATGGCTACACTGACAACGTGCGCCTGATAGCGGTCACGTCACGTCCCATTCCCCCCTGATTGTCTTGACGCTCACCAGTCTAGAATGGTGGGGATCCCGAGTTGGGGAATGGGGCGTGGCGACGCACAGCAGTCAGTCGGCGACTAACTTTCGAGCTGTTCACTTGTGATAAGGAACTACTGTCGTTATTGGATTTATGTGTGTTCGGACCAAAGTGTACTCAGAATAAAGTTTTGGAATTGATAGTGGTGGTTTTCTTCAAACGTTTTACGAGCCACGAAGGTCTTAGAGGGTAGGTACGGTTACTTATTTACAGACTAATCATGGAATGACAGCTTTACGTTCCAGACTAACTGGTTGCGGTCTTTGAGCCTTGAATCCTCTATTTTATGTACTTTATTTCGGAAAACAAACAATAAAAAGAGTAGTTTTTTTTGTTTGTTTTCCGAAAAAAATGTTACTCTCCATCCCTTCAACTATCTCCACTTAAAAAATCACGTCAAATCGTCGCTTCGTTTTGCCGTGAATGAAAGACAAACATACAGACACACTTTCCTATTTATATTAGTATGGATATAAAAATTAAATTAAATTTATAATACCACCTCCTCAAACCTTCTTTGTTGTATGTCCCTCATATTGGAAGTCCGGTTATCATTCGTTAATGCATCCGAATCGCTAAATTATTGGATTTATCGAGCGTTGCCGAGTGTTCATTAAAAATAATGCCCTGATTTATGTTTTTGAGGCAAATATTTCGCTGTATTATTGGTTCTTGTGCTCCGTAATTAATGAAATGTGGTTATGTTGGCTTCGAATCGTTTTCGGGTTGTTATTTATTGGTGCAAAGTTTTTACTTAATGAATACTTGAAATGTAAAGTTGGAATATTTGCTTCGGTTTTATTTATAGAGTATGTACTAACTATATTTTCTAGAGGTTATTAAAATTTCTGTGGAGTAAAAGTAATTAATTTTAAATCTGTAATTTATAGGGGCGTAACTGCAAAACAGCTACTTTTCAGGAGACACATTTTTGTGTTTAATTAAATTAAATGTGAACAAATATGTATTAGTGGTTTTATATAATGTGTATTAATATTTTATGGTTGTGTTAGCATTATTTTCAATAAATTATCTTTACATTTTATACGCATTTTGTCCCTTAATTCCTTATTCTCCGTTGTGTTAAGGCTTAGGTTGACTAAATTTGAGCAATAAGTTACTTATGCCTTTTATCTGCGGAAATGTCGAGGCCACAATTGCCTTTACGCCCTATTTATATTTATCTGATGCGGGTTTTCTTTGGTTTTCATAGAAATTTGTGTAAGTATAATAACTATTTTACCATAAATAGTAACACGTGAATGTAATAACAGAAAATGATAGAATCATAAAAAATAATTCGAAATAAAATATGAATTTTGTTAACATAATTATTTGCTTTGGTAAAAAATATATGTTTTAAAATAATTCGGTTATTTTAATAACCGTAATGTTTAATTTAATTTATATAGGTATGTGATGTTATATGTAAAATAGTATAGAATCACAATCGGACCCTCCTTAAATTAATACTGTAAATAATCAAAATCAGTTCTTAAAATCAAATTGCACGTTATAAAACCCAATAATGTAGTATGAAAATTAGTGTTTCAAATTAAATTTCACGTTATCAAAATCGTAACTAAATCAAATAAAACACCTGTCTTCTTCGTTGATACTGCCAGAAATATTAGCATTACCAGCTCATGAGGCAATGTACTAAAGAATGTGTAGTTTTGGCTAAAAACAAAATTAAATTTTAAATTGTTATCAAAGAAAACTGCCGGAATCCCGTAAGCACTTACACACATCAGAAAAGTTTAAAATCACTTTGATACTACGGTTTTTTTTTGTTAATAATTTCCATACTTTTAATAACAAAAGAATTTGAAGTATCAATTGTTTTTCTGTATAAAAAGAGATGAAATCCTTGTTTACATTTATTCAGAAATCTAACAAACTTGAAGCGTTTTGTCTGAGTTTTAGAGGATTATTAGAAGTTTTGCAAGCAAGAATTGTTACTTTTGATGAAGAAGGACATTCTACGAGAGGCATATCACGCAGAATAGCTGTATCCATACCCTGTGTCGTGAACACGTTACGGAGGTATCACGGCGTGGAAAACTTTGCTGATCAAACTCGCAGTGGTCGGCCAACTGTTGCTCAGAAGCGCAACATCAGAATGCTGAGTGCCCGAGGCTCTACAATCAATGCCACTAAAAAGTGATTGACATTTTGTTTGAGTTTCTCCTCTTCTGCTAAATTTTCTTTTATTTAACTTTATCTAAAAGTTTCTTGTCAGATTAAGTAGGCTATTAAACAAGGTTTATTTTAATCTGCTGTTGGTGTCTTAACAAAAAGTTAATGGAATATTAGTTATTTAGGTTTAATTGAAATATCCCTAGATCCTGTTGATGTGTGTAGTTACCTCGACCCCGGAACATAAAGAGCCACCAAAGGAATAAGGGTGGGCTTAAAAAATCTGACTCTAAAGGCGGGAGAAATCATTTGATGATTTCCCATTCATAAAAAAGGAGAGGAATTATCTTATATTAAATAAAAACAATTTCATAATAAATGTTGACAATATTTAGTTAAATCCTCTTTTGCTTTCAATTATTTGTTAGTCGAAAACTGGATTAGGACTAAGGTTCGGAATGAGAATGTTCGGATGATATGATTAGGACTTGGTTTTTGTTTTAAAAGTAACTTATATTTTTAGTTTTAGTAGGAATCTTTTTATTTAAAAAAATGATGCTTAAGAAACATTCTTTTAAAAACAGAAATTTAAAAAATATTCTACCTTATGCTAGTGATCTCTAACTTTTTTGATGTGTGTATAATATGAATTAGATCGAACAAATAACATCAAAAACCGTAACATATAAAATACATTTTTCTAAAATTTTAAGAAAAAAACGTAAAAATAATTTAAAAAGCGTAATTGTAATTTTCTTGCGGAATGCTAATAATGCTACAATTGCTTTTATATCAATTTTCAAGCAATAGAAAAAAGACCTAAGTGTACTTAAGTCCCAAATCAGAAAAAGCATGTAATTGTGAAATCAGTGTTTGAATTTAAAAAAAGGGTTAATATCATGTCAGCGTAAAATATATTGTTTTTTAAATAGCAATGTGAATATTTCAAATGCACCAAAGAGGTAATAAAAGACAAAAACATAATTTGAACTTAGAAGAAAGACACAAACGTAATAAGGGCTTCGTCTCTTTTATACATACGCAATATAGTCATTCCATAGAAAACGGTCACAATCACCATAAGGGTTTTTTTCTATGTACCCTATATTGAAAACGAACAAGTAATTAAAATACAAGCTAATAGGTTATTTATTTAAAAATCAGATTACGCTCGCCGTAACAAACACTCTCCGCGTTCCGCCGAATAGTAGCCGAACGGCGCTAGCACCCACTCCCCGCGCCCGCACAACTCCACTTCTCGCGAAAAACAAAGGCGCGTCGGCGGTTGTGACTTTATTCTTCGTTGAAAACCTAGTGCTTCAAATTGTGGCTTTTTAGAAAACCTAATTAATTGATAACCTGTACTGTTTTTAATTGTTTTGTCAAACTGGTATGATGTGGTATGGTGAGCAGAATTGAATTATGCAATAAAAGAAAAAAGCCCCTGTGTTCGTTAGGGCACTATTCGTAGGATACGACGATTTATATCTTCTTGCTAGATGTCTTTCGTGGGTTCAACCACTATGTATTATGTTAGTTAGTGCTCAGCTCCTGTATGCGATGTTTTGTAGTCTATAAAATATTGTGATTAATAAGTTAATTACTGTAAAGTTTTTATAAAATCCGTTTAAAAGTTTTTGCGTGAAAGAATATCAAACTGTCGCATAATTGACAACAGCCAAAGTTATCTTGCCCAGACAGTATTATTGCTTAGCCAAAATACTTGAATCGCAATGATTGTCTATCTCGGCCTTGGTGTTTCATAAAAGCAAACGCGTTATCTTTAAGACTCCTACAATTTAGGCATTCAGCGATACACTGAAATGCGAATATTATACGGTGAACGTACGATAGTCTTTTGTCATAAAGGTGGCGCAACATAAATATTTCGTCTCGCCCTGATGCGTATAATACAGGTGTCGCATTGCGCTCTCGATTAGGCTGCGGCCACGAGAATGACGCTTAGGGTAATTTTCTACTGCACATGAAACAGGTACTTCTTATTTTACGAATCTCGACTTTACTGTCGCTAAATAAAGTTGTAACAAAGCGGAGTCGCTATGAGCGTTGCACCTCGTGGCCCAACATTTTATTTGAGAGATCACCAAATAACTGAAGTGTCAATTATTCATTAGGTATCATTGTTTCTGGGCCTGGAGATCTGAAATCCCCCATCACTACAAAAACATGCACTACACATTGACACAATAGAATTGATCACAATTATTTAAACCAAATATTTTAGAAACTCAACAATTTTCTTTTATTATTATTGTTATATAACATTTTGTTGTTGTTGATATGTAGATAACATTTACATCAAATTCCTCCGCGATTTCACACGTATTATGCTCAGCTTCCATAGGTCAAAATATGATGTTTCTTATGAGTTACCCTGATGAGATTTGTCGACAATTTTATATCTCGGTCCAACTGTACAGTCAACCGAAAGACAGTATATACATAGCATTACCACAGATTAATAAACAGTTACTACGTAACAGATACTTCACTCCAATACAAAAACTAAAATACCTACGCTATAATAGCCTACAAAATCATAATAATAATACCAGCTGTTTGCAGCGAGGAGAAATGTACCATAAGTACGCACAAAGAGAGTTGAGATTCTTTTGCCCGCCGCGCGACTAACGTGTGTGCGTGCCATCCAGTAAATGTGCTAGGGTTATACGTATGATGATAATGGTAATAAAACGAATGTTTTAGAAATACACTTATTTTTTTATTTGTTGATCAATTATTTTTTAGTTTAATAAAATGACTAATGCATATTTTTCGTTCCTTGAATTCCCGATTATTATATTTTAGTGTCGAAAATATCCAAAACCGCGTGAATAATTTTAATAAATAATCAAAAGGGAAACAGGAGAATTGGGAAACACGGGAATTGCACAATAATCACACAATAATTACGTGGTTTCGGCATTTTGATAGTCAGCGCTGTACCCGTGACGCGCGAGCACTCAGCCGAGCGCGCGACAGCCCGGTGTTCGTTGTATCGTCGACGATACGCGAAGCGGTAGGCATAAAACGCGTGGCCTTGAGCGAGTGACGGACGCCTGGCATTACGTAGTAATGTAACACTGTTAGCTAATTTTATTTGTATTAAAGCATAATATTCCCACTTATGCATTTGATTTAAGTTGTTATTAGCCTGTAAGTTTTCTTTACAAATAAATAAATAAACATTCGTGCAAATGCTCGCCGCTGGTCGGCGTAACATTTCATTCTATCTTGCGTTCACATTCCGTAGTGTGTTGATGACGAACCTACAAGTCGCTTGTCCTACTCCTCCGTGCGTTTTCTCGGTAAAATTTTACATAAAAACCCACGTTGGTTCTTAAAATCAAGTTGAAAGAAAACCTCTATTGCTCAATATTCTGTTACAATCAGAATCAAATACTCAAGTTTATCAGCACCTATTTAAACACTTTCAAAACAAAACACAACCAAGTCACAATGGTCTAAAACAGCCAGCCATTGTGATCTAAACAGAAATAGAAATGCAAGTGACTTCGGGTCAGGTAAATAGTAGTCCCATTAATTTCATTACGGTAACTGTGGAGTTGTGCCAAGTCGGTCCAAGTTAGGAGATTCATTTACACCGTCACGTAATGGGGTTGTGAGTGAGAAGCTTTTAATAGATGCAGCCACATAACAGATATTAGTCATGACTAATATCTGTTATGTGGCTTTTATGTTCTTGTAGCTAGTGTGATCTTGCGATAAGATATAGTGTATACTTATTTGCATTTTTTAGTCTTTTGAAATTTTACTAGCTTTCGCATGCGTCTTTTTCGCGACCCTTTTTTACCCCTTTAGGGTTGGAATTAGGAAACATCCTCTCTTAGTGGATACTTTCCCTTCATAAAGAACACACCCTCTAAGTTTCATGGTTCTAGGACCAGCGGTTTGGGCTGTGCGTTGATAAATCAATAGTCAGTTAGCTTATCCATACCAATATTATAAATGGGAAAGTGTGTCTGTCTGTATGTCTGTCTGTATGTTTGTCTTTCTTTCACGGCAAAACGGAGCGACGTATTGACGTGATTTTTTAAGTGGAGATAGTTGAAGGGATGGAGAGTAACATAGGCTACTTTTTGTCAAAAGCCAGATTGTTATGACACACATTGGTTACAAACAATAACTTAGTCAAAACCAAAATTTTAACACAAATTTCTACGCACGTAAAACTGACCAACGTATTCCAAAAGGCCGACAGTTATAACACACTTCGGTTACAAAAGCGACAAACTTCAAGCCAAAATTTTTACTCAAATGCTTACATGCAGGACTGACCTACAATCCGTTACTCTCCTCTCTGATTTTTCCCAAAAGTCAGGCTTACTTACTTCAGTTACAATACAAAAGAAAACAAAGTTCAAGCATTTTTTCTAAAACAAACGCATACGTCATTTTCCTAGTCTTTTCACCAAGTATGTTAGGGCCGGCTTTCAGTCTAACCGGATTCGGCTGGATACCTGTATGTTACGTGAAATGACTGCCTATCAGACCTCCACAACCCTTTACCCGAAACCCTTTGGTTAGACTGGTCAGACTGTATGGCTTATTACCAGCTACGTCTATACGAATGAACAGGAACCAACGTCTTTACTTGTTTTCCGAGGCATAAAGTGTCACTGATGAAAGTGTACATGAATTGAAGTACATGCATACGTATGCAGGTCTATTTTTTCCAAAAGTCAGACTGTAATATATGACACACTTCAGTTACAAAAGTAACAAAGTCTGGCCAAAATTTTAACACAAATAAATTCGTAGATGCAGTACCTAATAAGCTACATACCGTTACGGGTTTATCTAATTTTTAGGGTTCCGTACCTCAAAAGGTAAAAACGGAACCCTTATAGGATCACTTTGTTGTCCGTCTGTCCGTCCGTCCGTCCGTCTGTCAAGACCCTTTTTCTCAGAAACGCGTAAAGATATCAAGCTGAAATTAATATCACATACTCAAGTCTGCTATTTCTCAAAGCAGTAAAAAAATCAAGTTTCTAAATCAACGCAATAAAAAGAAACGGCGGTTTACATTGCATATTTAGACTTTTGCTAGGGAATCAAAACCTATAGGGTACTTCCCATTGACCAAGAATCATGAAATTTGGCAAGAAGCAAGGTCATGTAGCACAAGTAAAGGGAAAACTCCGAAAACCGTTAATTTGTAGTTAGTTCACATCTGGCTACCGTCTGTCTGTCTGTCTGTCAAGAACCTTTTTCTCAGGAACGCGTCGAGATATCAAGCTGAAATTAATAGCACATACTCAAGTTTGCTATCTCCCAAAGCAGTAAAAAAATCAAGTTTCTATGTCAACGCAATAAAAAGATACGGCGGTTTATATTGCATATTTAGACATTTTCAAGGGAATCAAAACTCAAAACCTATAGGGTACTTCCCATTGACCTAGAATCGTGAAATTTGGCAAGAAGCAAGGTCATGTAGCACAAGTAAAGGGAAAACTCCGAAAACCGTAAATTTGTAGTTAGTTCACGTCAGGCGTCCGTCTGTCCGTCCGTCTGTCAAGAACCTTTTTCTCAGGAACGCGTCGAAATATCAAGCTGAAATTAATATCACATACTCAAGTTTGCTATCTCTCAAAGCAGTAAAAAAATCAAGTTTCTAAATCAACGCAATAAAAAGATACGGCGGTTTATATTGCTTATTTAGACATTTTCAAGGGAATCAAAACTCAAAACCTATAGGGTACTTCCCATTGACCTAGAATCGTGAAATTTGGCAAGAAGCAAGGTCATGTAGCACAAGTAAAGGGAAAACTCCGAAAACTGTAAATTTGTAGTTAGTTCACGTCAGGCGTCCGTCTGTCTGTCCGTCTGTCAAGAACCTTTTTCTCAGGAACGCGTCGAGATATCAAGCTGAAATTATTATCACATACTCAAGTCTGCTATCTCTCAAAGCAGTAAAAAAATCAAGTTTCTAAATCAACGCAATAAAAAGATACGGCGGTTTATATTGCATATTAAGACATTTTCAAGGGAATCAAAACTCAAAACCTATAGGGTACTTCCCATTGACCTAGAATCGTGAAATTTGGCAAGAAGCAAGGTCATGTAGCACAAATAAAGGAAAAACTCCGAAAACTGTAAATTTGTAGTTAGTTCACGTCAGGCGTCCGTCTGTCTGTCCGTCTGTCAAGAACCTTTTTCTCAGGAACGCGTCGAGATATCAAGCTGAAATTAATATCACATACTCAAGTCTGCTATCTCTCAAAGCAGTAAAAAAATCAAGTTTCTAAATCAACGCAATAAAAAGATACGGCGGTTTATATTGCATATTAAGACATTTTCAAGGGAATCAAAACTCAAAACCTATAGGCCCATTGACCTAGAATCGTGAAATTTGGCAAGAAGCAAGGTCATGTAGCACAAGTAAAGGGAAAACTCCGAAAACCGTAAATTTGTAGTTAGTTCACGTCAGGCGACCGTCTGTCTGTCCGTCTGTCAAGAACCTTTTTCTCAGGAACGCGTCGAGATATCAAGCTGAAATTAATATCATATACTAAGGTCTGCTATCTCTCAAAGCAGTAAAAAAATCAAGTTTCTAAATCAACGCAATAAATAGATACGGCGGTTTATATTGCATATTTAGACATTTTCAAGGGAATCAAAACTCAAAACCTATAGGGTACTTCCCATTGACCAAGAACCATGAAATTTGGTAAGAAGCAAGGTCATGTAGCACAAGTAAAGGAAAAACTCCGAAAACCGTAAAGTAGTTAGTTCACATCCGTCCGTCTTCCCGTTCGTCCGTCTGTCAAGACCCCTTTTCTCAGAAACGCGTCAAGATATCAAGCTGAAATTAATATCACATACTCAGGCCTGCTACCTCTTAAAGCAGTGAAAAAATCAAGTTTTTAAATCAACGCAATAAAAATATACGGCGGTTTATATTGCATATTTAGACATTTTCAAGGGAATCAAAACTCAAAACCTATAGGCCCATTGACCTAGAATCGTGAAATTTGGCAAGAAGCAAGGTCTACATGACCTTGCTTCTTGCACAAGTAAAGGGAAATCTCCGAAAACCGTAAATTTGTAGTTATTTCACTAAAAAAAAAAATTAACGGAACCCTCGTTGCGCGAGTCCAACTCGCACTTGACCGGTTTTTTTTTTCCAAAAGTCAGACTGTAACTTAAGAAAAACTTTGGTATCAAAAGTAACAAAGTACATGTCAAAATTTGAACACAAATGTCTACATGTGACCTATATATCGTTACGGTTCTGTCTATTTTTTTCCAAAAGTCAGACTGTAACTTTTGACACACTTCGGTAACAAAAGTAACAAAGTCCATGCCAAAATTTTAACACTAAAGCCTACTTGCACTGACCTACATATCGTTACGATGCGGTGTGACCCACAGCCAGGTAAAGGGGTGGCTAAGCAAACCAGCTTATCGCGACGGTCTGACAAGCGTGGATTTATGTGCTAACTTTATCTTTTCCGTTACGTGCGCCTTGGAGGCCGATGGCACTGCACGTTGGGTTTGGCGGTTAATCGCAGGTTAAATTTATTAATTTTATTTATTTTTATTTTGTAGTTTCTATTATTTAGCCTTTATTATAATTGGCCCTCTGGTAAGGTTCGTCTCTAATACTATCCATACGACTCAACATGACGTAATGTGTGAAATTCACGGGAAGAATGTATGCGTGATTCCTTATTATGCATAAGTACTATTATTATAAAAGCAAAAGTTACTCAATCTGTCGGTCTGTCTAATCTCCACGCGGAGTCGCGGGCAAAACTAAATTGCGAATAAAATAGAATTGAATGGTGACATTTTGATATTCTATAAAAACGAGGAATGATTTCCCAAATGTGAAACCTTTTTTTTTGGTTAGTGGGAAATCATCAAATGACTGCTCCCGTCCTGGGTGCGGCGGGAGGGCGTGTCAGACTTTTACTGACTAAAACCCACTCATGTTCCTTCGATTGCTCTTTATGTTCCAGGGTCACCGTAACTATTATAAACATTCCGCAACCCCGGCGAATGTGAAACCTAACAATGTTATTTCTCAAAATATGTTATTTTTTGAACGAAATAATCTTACGTTCGTCATTTTTTTCTGACGAGGTAATCCTGTCTTACAAAAAGGAAAAGATTAAAAGACACAAATAAGATACGAATTTTCCTTGATATTCTAATCCGACAATCGAGGAATCCATATTGAATTTTTGTTACTCCGGCTTTATTTGGGGTGGATGAATTACTGGCTGTTTTCGGAAAAGCCATCCACATTTTTGGTTTATTCTTAATAGAACCGTTGAAGAAATTCTAAACAGGTACTAATAAGACTTTCCAAATGATTTCACGGAACAAATTAACAATCCAATATCAATACATAATAATTATAAAACAACGCTTTTTGCTGTCTGTTCCTTTGATATTAATCATTGAAACACACATAATTCGAGACACAGTAGAAAGACAATAGTAGCCCGACAGCCGGTTGTCGCTTGATCGTCGAAAGGATAAGATGTTTAAACTACGCAACGGATTTTGATGCTGTTTTTTTATAACGCAGGGCAGCTTGTGGCCACCCGCAGGGCAGCTTGTGGCCAGCTGTCGGGCAGTAGTGACCCCGCGGACCTGACCTCCTGGAAGACCCTTTCCTTCATCTCTGGCTTGCCTTCATTGGCCGGCCAGAGTGAGCACTGACGAGGAACAAGGCTCCCACCTCATTCTTGCCTTCATTGGCTGGTTTGAGTGGAGATTCGCAAGAGCAAACGTGCTCGGGGGAAAAAAGTATTCCAGTAAGATGCTGCGAGGGATCTTGACCGTACTTCCGGGATTGTCCTGATAGCCGTGAAATACCTCTCCACTCCTCAAGCACCTCAATATATGTAATAATAAATAAATAAATAAATATCCTGGGACAACTCACACACGGTCATCTGATCCCAAACTAAGCAGAGCTTGTACTATGGTAACCAGATAACTGATATACATACTTAAATAATTTTTAAATACATACATATACATATTATAGATAAATTACACCCAGACACAGAACAAACTATCATGCTCATCACACAAAGTTTGTCCTGGGTGGGAATCGAACCCACGGCCTCTGGCTTAGCAGTCAGGGTCACTAACCACTAGACCAACAGGCCCGTTATATGTTGCCCCCTTGTCGCTAATCTCGCTAAGCACGACGTTAATTTCTCGAATAGAACCAAAAAAAAACAAATTAAGTAGAACACAAATTATTTGTAGTTTTGTTTTTTCTTACGTCATCAGCAAAACAACAAGCTAATTTCCAAGTATTACTAGGAAAATATCAACTAGAAATATAAAACTTTCTGGCATAATTAAAAATACTTCTGTAGACGTCTCTTTGATTTCCACTACACCATATTGTAACTAAATATTTGTGTTGTATTTTGAAAGTTGAAGAGTACAGAAATAGAATCGTTTTGATTAATTCTGTCTTTGTTTGTGTAAATATTGGAGTTTTATCAGGCGTCCGTCACTCGCTCAAGGCCACGCGTTTTATGCCTACCGCTTCGCGTATCGTCGACGATACAACGAACACCGGGCTGTCGCGCGCCCGGCTGAGTGCTCGCGCGTCACGGGTACAGCGCTAACTATCAAAATGCCGAAACCACGTAATTATTGCGTGATTATAGTGCAATTCCCCTGTTTCCCAATTCTCCTGTTTCCCTTTTAATTATTTATTAAAATTATTCACGCGGTTTTGGATATTTTCGACACTAAAATATAATAATCGGAAATTCAAGGAACGAAAAATATGCATCAGTCATTTTATTAAAAGAAAAAATATTTGATCAACAAATGAAAAAAATATTGTTTTTCTAAAACATTCGTTTTATTACCATTATTATCATACGTATAACCCTAGCAGATTTGCTGGACGACACGCACACACGTTAGTCGCGCGGCGGGCAACAGAATCTCAACTCTCTTTGTGCGTACTTATGGTACATTTCTCCTCGCTGCAAACAGTTGGTATTATTATTATGATTTTGTAGGCTATTATAGCGTAGGTTTTTTCGTTTTTGTATTGGAGTGAAGTATCTGTTACGTAGTAACTATTTATTAATCTGTGGTTTTATGTTTGTCGTGGAATATATTTATCAATATAGGGTATTTGTGTCGTAGTAGAACTATTTGTTAATTTTGACACGTTCGAGGAAACACTACCACTATTTTTGCAAAGCAGAGTTGCTGTGTTTCATAATATTAAAGTTCTGTTGATTTATGCATTTGAAGCATACTTATTTTTAAAGATAGGTTATCACTTTTACACGTCAATGGTACCGGTTCTCTTATTCACAAACTAACGTAAATTTAAGTTAAGTGCATCTTTCTCTTTCCATTTTATTAAGAAAAGGACAGAAGATAAAATATTAGTTAAGTCCTGTAAAATTAAGACACTCCATAGATAATTTAGTCGCGATTAAAAACATGGCGTCTAAAAATACGTCGATTTACTTCAGGCGCTGTCTAATTTGACAGGATTAAACTAAAATGTATCTTCTGTCCTTTTCTTTAAGAAATGGAAAGAGAAAGTTGCAATTCACTTAAATTTAGTTAAGTTTGTGTAGAAGAGAATTAGCACCAATATCTTTAATGTTCTTTGTCTCACGTAAGCCAAAGCACTTAACTTTCAATACATTTACAATTCAACATCATGTTTTGATATCAGTGAATATCCAGTTCTGACTATATAAAGAACTGGAAATTCACTTTCTAAGATATCTAAATTATTGTTAGAATTAAATCGGCCGGAAAGCTTTGGCAAGTTTCATGAAGTAAGCAAGCAGATTTAATTTGATGAAATTAAATCTGCTTGCTCTCTCATTATTCATCTCATTATTGTGATGTCGTGTTGTTTAATTACTAAATTAGTTCAACCAAATTGTACAGTAATTAATATATTATTTGTCTTTCATTACTCCCTACACAAAATATACAAAAAACTTTAACCATCGCTCCAATTGTGGCACCAGGCTGACACAGAAAGTATTCGGAAAACATCGGTGTAGGAATGCAATGTACTTATATACTTCTATCTAAGTACTTACATACAAAGGTACTATAAACCAAATATATTCGGTATTGTTGAGGCTTAGTATTCGGTTTTATCTTTGACGTTTTCTGAGAATTTCTTTGTTGGTTTGAGTAGAGTAGAATACATCTGAAGTGTACGCTTGGGTGGTGTATTTGAAATAGAATATTTGTGATGTATTTTGAGCATACGTACTTTAGCTGTCTTAGTTTAATTTGCGGTTGATAGAGATCGAGTGAACCAACCCCTTGACACCCAACCGACAGCCGGCTGTCGGGGTATCCCATTTCATTATAGTCCTTATTTTTATTACTTACAGACTGCTTTTGTATGAACAAGTATGGTTATTTAGGTTCTTGGATAACATTCCTACAATAAAAAAAAAAATTATAATATATGCTCGTACGTTTTTCTTTTTGGGGTAGTAGTGAAATTTTCGCTGCCATTTTGTTTATTTCGTAATGGCTGAGGGGTTAATTCTTCGAACACATGTGTTTTGAGACAATAGAAAGACAACAGCAGCCCGACAGCCAGCTGTCTGTTCGTCGTTGAAAGGTTAATTTAAATAAAATTAGTGAAAAATTTATAAAATAGAAAGGTAATAAAATTAGGTTTTTAGTGAAAATAAATGCATCTATATAAAATGGTAAACGGACTGAATGATTTGTTGTTATTTTAGCGCACAGCCCGAACCGTTAATCTTGTAGATATAAAAGGAGGGTGTGTTCTTTGTAAAGAATAAATAACCACTGATTAAAAGATTTTTTTGAATATTTGACCACTAAAGGGGTTCAACATGAAATTAAGGAATAGGGATGACGACAACATAAAAAATGGCATTCTGTTTAGTCCGTCTTGTAGATCGGCCAAAACTACGGGACACGTATCTTTTGATTCATCAAAATAATAAAAAAATACAAAGATAAAGAGCAACAAAGTTCTGGAGTGGGGGCATAGTGGGGGCCTTTGACGCCACCGTAATGCAAAAATTGTATCTGATCGTGAAACGCACAACTTCAACGCACTGTATCGTCGTCATTTTTCGTTTACGAGAAAAAAGAAAAAAACGTGTCCAAAATTATTTAATAATCTCAATGACGGACAAATTACTTTTTTTTGTCGTCTCGCCTATTGTAGCATAAATACATCATCATCTCCCTAGCCTTTTCCCAACTGTGTTGGGGTCGGCTGCCAGCCTAACAGAATTCAGCTGGATACCGGTGTTTTACGTGGAGCGACTGCCTATCTGACCTCCACAACCCAGTAACAGGGCGACACGACACCTCTTGGTGAGACTGGTCAGAGTTTCTGACTAACCAGTAACGACTGTCAAAGTTCTACAAATGACAACCGAGACCTGCGGCTTTACGTGCTTTCCGAGGCACGGGATGCTAGTGATGTCCAAGATAAACTTTAGAAAGTAAGTACATATGAATTGAAAAAATCACATTGGCATAAATTAGCAATAAGTAATAATAATCCATACTAATATTATAAATGGGAAAGTGTGTTTGTCTGTCTGTCTGTCTGTATGTTGTCTTTCTTTCACCGAGCGACGAATTGACGTGTTTTTGACGTGACAACGTCTTAAATTAGGTTGCGGCTGGGAGTCACTTATGAAAAAGTGTAACGCTCGGTAACGTTACGATGAGTCACCGAACGAGAGAGAGGCCCGCCGAATGCCTTGCGTCTCTCTCCCACTCAACTATGATCGGTAAAAGACGTTGTCACGTAAAATCTTCGCCCGTAAAACCGACTTTACAGGCAACCATTTTTTTTAAGTGGAGATAGTTGAAGGGATGGAGAGTAACATAGGCTACTTTTTGTCTCTTTTTAACGCGAGCGAAGCCGCGGGCAAAAGCTAGTTGTAGCATAAATATCTGCATAAGTAAAATAAAGTATTTCATTTCCAAATGGTAACTTATTTTCTTCACTGATAAGAAAGTTTTCATTAAAACTTAAACTATAATTCCATAAACTATTTATCAGTGTTCACTGTAGGCTACGGTTGTTCTAGTAAACGGGCATTATCTTTGAGTCACGTATACCATACATGAACTTAGAAAGCTTTAGCTCACATCTGCCTACGCTTTTAAAGGTAATCTAATAAAATAAAACCAGGCGTTTTCCATTTAAAGGACATTGCCCAACAAAGTATAGGACGCCGTTGCGCATCGAAAAAAATGGTATCTTAGTGTAAATTGGATATAACGGCGGGGAGAGGTCGTACTTTCCAAAGAAATAAAAATTATCTACTTATTTTGTGGGGTTTTTGTTGAATTTTGATTTATATGTTCAAGTTTTGAGGTTAGTTTCGTATCATAACTTCTACCAAAAAAGTACTAATTACAACAATATTATGATTTATATTCTCATATAACAAAACAGAATAGTTTTAACAAACCAATGAAAGTTCCCAAGTAAATGGTAATTAGGTCATACCAATCTAAGTGGCTCATAGGCATAAAGAGTAGGAAATAAACAGGCAACGCATATAATAGGGTTTCCTATCCACTTTCTATTTGTTATGATTTATTTTTAATATGATGTTTACTTTTGAAATCATCATTTTCGTACGAAGTTTTCGAAGTTTATTTTACAAGTTAGGTCTCTATAACTCCTAAAATAATAAGATCTAAGCCGTTATAGTTTTCCTCCTAAGTTCATCATATTGACTCTCAATGTGATTTTATTCAGGTTTTTCGAGTCGGCCGTTTATTTTGTCGTTGTAGTATACATATACACATATATGTGGAGTTTCAGCTTTCTAGATCCTTTGAATACACGTGATTCGAGACACAGTAAGACCCTATCCAGAAAGGGCGAATTCGCCGCGATTCGATTCGAGCGAATTCACTCGCGCGTTGGCGAGATACTAGGTACCAATACATCGTGTCCACAAGCATCGCGCGAATAATAAACTCAGGCGTAATTCGCGTGCAATTCGCCGGACTCTCGACTCGCGCGTGATTCGCGCGTAATGCGCGCGAGTCGAGATACTAGGGCCGCCTTCTTGCGTCCAGTTAACGCGCGAATTTCAGAGCGAGTGCACGTATAAAAGAGAAAGAGAGGGAAATAGAACGCCAACATTTTGATTCGGAATTCGCGCCTAAGTACGCGTAAAATTAAAATTATATTTAAACGTAAAATTATTTCACACTGAAAGTGCTCTCCGCGTCGCTGCCGGCCGCTGCCATTCCGGTGTGACTCGGACCTAAAAGTAAACCAAGCGATAGCCGGCTGTCGCACTTCTATTGTCTTTTAAGAAGTCTGCTGAATTCGCCACGATTCGCTCGGGCGTATCACGCGCGAATGTTGCGTCCAGAGCCAACGCGTATAGAGCGTAACTACGCGCGAGTCGTAGACCCTGTCCAGGAAGGCGAATTCGCCGCGTAAAAGACTCGCGCGAATTCACTCGCGCGTTGGCGAGATACTAGACACCAATACATCGCGTCCACAAGCATCGCGCGAATAATAAACTCGCGCGACATACGCGTGCAATTCGCCGGACTCTCGACTCGCGCGTGATTCGCGCGTAACGCGCGCGAGTCGAGATACTAGGGCCGCCTTGTTGCGTCCAGAGTTCGCGCGAATTTCAGAGCGAGAGCACGTATAAAAAAGAAAGAGAAGGAAATACGACTCGCACGTAGGTACGCTCTATACGCGTTGGCTCTGGACGCAACACTCGCGCGTTATACGCGCGAGAAAATCGCGGCGCATTCGCCCTCCTGGACAGGGTCGTATTTCCTTCTCTTTCTCTTTTATCCGTGCACTCGCTCTGAAATTCGCGCGAAATCTGGACGCAACAAGGCGGCCCTAGTATCTCGACTCGCGAGCATTACGCGCGAATCACGCGCGAGTCGAGAGTCCGGCGAATCGCACGCGTATTACGCGCGAGTTTATTATTCACACGATGCTTCTGGACGCGATGTATTGGTGCCTAGTATCTCGCCAACGCGCGAGTGAATTCGAGTGAGTCGAATCGCGGCGAATTCGCCCTTTCTGGACAGGGTCTAAGGGTTCTTTTTGTAAAAACCATTCGTAACTAATTTATTATTGTAAACAGACAAAATCTTATTCTAGTCATCATTGCAATGCGTGTAATTAAGCATTTGTAATATTAATGTGTGGAAATAAAAGTATTCAAAAGTCAAAGGCATTTATTTCACTTAGATTATTTACAAGCACTTCTGAATTATTGTCAAAGAGTAGAGTTATTCAGAATACTGTTGAATTAATTTCTTTCTACAGATCTTCAATCAATGTGTGCTACAAAGCACACATTGTCCATAAGCTCGTTCAACACTCATTACACTTCAACAGTTTAGAGATGCTCATTCGAGTATAATATAACATTCCTGAGAGAAGAGGATGTTCTTCTGACATCTGAAAATAAATATAATAAATATTATTACATATTATTTATTAATCTTAGCATAGTTTAATAGAAAATTCGTCCGCGTGGAAGCCGAAAATGATTCTAATAGGATTTTCAATTAGTATTTTACGTTATCTGCTGTTACAGTTAGCTGTACAATAAAATACATATAGTGCTATTGACTTGGACCATCTTTGGTATTATCCATAATAACAAATAATATTGTTAATAATATATAACAATAATGCACTCATTTTCCCCTACACTAACGTCAAAAAAGCGTGTATAATACGATACTAACCGTTGCCGGAATAATCCAGTATCGTAGAATTGTAACCATTGCATCCGTTGCCTCCCCCAGTTGACGACGGAGTAGAGGATGTTTCAGAGCAAGAGCACAGTCCACACAGCGTGTCATTTTTTACAAAATTGTTGGTACTGCACTAAGAGAGAAAGGATCCGAAGTCGTAAAAACGTCAACGTACGAAAGTTTTGAAAAGATAGCTTGATCGCGCAGCAATCGGAAGACTCTGCTGGACACGAACTCAACGTAATGATTCGTTATCTAATAACGCAAAATAAACTCAATTTTCAATCAAAACATTCGTCGCTTTGTTTGACTTAAAATGTCAATTTTGACTGTTAACATTTGAATTTTCGTGGCAGTGCTACCCACAGTTAATAAAAATCAACCATAAGTGATTACTTAAACACCTAAATACTTTTTGTTAGTAAAATAACATTATTTTATAAATGTTAAATAAATATAAATTGTTGGTAACGCAAATAAATGTTATAGTCGTAATTTATTTTAGACATCAACGTGTGCTCTTAAAATATAATATAAGGGAATACTATCAGATAAGACTGATTAAGGGAAAGTTTATGAAATTGGCAACACTGCTTTTACTTAAGTACGTCATTAAAGGAAGAATGCAACAAAGTCGAATAAATAACTTATTAAATATAAATATTAACCCCGCAAAAGGTTTCCATGAAGTTATTTTAGGAAAGTTAAAATAATATGTTATGATTTATGAGTATAATTTTGTGGCTATACCGTCTTATTTTATAGCGATGCTAGATTTGATCATTCTCCTTTATTTTCCAGATTATAACTAGAGCACATTGAGTTATAAGTGGCATATACAATTTAAGGGGCTGAATTGCTCAAACAAAAAATTACTGTATTAATTTTTTTCGACGTTACTTGTAATATTATTTGCAAGCTTCTATAAACATATTTTTTATGAGAAGAAAATTTCTCCTACATTATTCTTTACCCCAGTTACGAAAGTAATTGGACAACAATTATAATTATTGCTGGAAGTATGATGGCCAATTTACCTAGTTATTTTCTATTAGGACCTATGTTATTTTCTTTTTTTTTTTCGTGTTTTACTACATTCAAATCCAATACTTTTCGTTTTGTTAAAAAAACGTTTCCTTGCACTAGGTATTTCTAGTATAACATAAGTGTAAAATTAAAAAAAAAACATTATATTTGGCCAGATTCTGTCTTCATCATAATAAAAATTCTATAAGTATAGGGCTGACGGCTGCATTAAAATATGGCATTCTGCTTAGTCCGTCCGTTACACCGTCCAAAAATACTAGACTTTATTTTTCTTTGCCAAAATAATAAAAATATACAAAAATAAAGAGCATCAAAGTCCAAAGTTCTCGCTACTAACTTCAAATAAAAAATGTACTTAGCACGACGTCATGCGAAACTTCAACGCACTTTTTCGTTCACGAGTAAAAAGATAAATTATGTCTCCAAAATTTTTAAGATAATCTGCCAGATGGACTAACTAGTTTTTAGTCGTCTTGCCTATTCTAAATTCAAAAAATTCTATGCTCTAATCTAATGCAAAATTTAATACATTTGTGTACTAAATTCAGAATTCAGTTATTTTTTGTAGCAAAACTGTTAGACGTGCCTTTAAGTGGTTTTCGCCTATCTACAATCGAGACCTATATAATCTAAATGGCAAGGCGGGCAGAATCCTCATAAATTATGTGTATTACTAAATTGTATGGTTAATAGAAATACGTTGCGTCCAAGGTTATTTGTGTGTGATATATTGTGGTGTCGGGCCTTGAAATTGTATCTTTTTTAAAGGATTTCAAAACAGGGAGATGGTTTTGAATTATGAAAATTATAAATGTTTACTAATTTTATAAAGTTGAAGAGTTGGTTTGCTTGTTTGGTTGAACGCGCTAATGTCTAGTACTGCTGGGGCGCATGGAATAATCTTTTTGTGTTGAATAGCCCACTTATTAAGGAAGGTTATAAGCTATAGCTATAATATCACGTTACGATTTACGGTAGTAGTTTGGTAGAACTAAAGATGAGGAAAATACCGCAGAGGACAGCATGTTTGGTTAACAATTAAAATATTAAATAAATATCTTGTTCGAACTTACTCAAGGCCATCAGACCCCAAACAAGGCAGAGCCTGTACTATGGTAACCAGAAATACGCAGTAGTATAAACCTATTGGTGGGTAAGAAACCCCCAATATATATGACGATTTGCGAAATCTGACTGTAAGAAGGATGGCTGATAATCGCCAAGAAAATAAGGAATTATGGTGATAACAAACCGGGATGTAAGTTGTGGGATTAGAGAGAAAGTACGCTGCACGCTGGTGCGCCTTACCTGGCTGTCTCCTTGCCTCGTGTATAGGTTCAACAAAATGGCGCCTGATGTTTCTTCGCCTTTTGGAGGCTTTTGAAGCACAACACTGGAATTCTCTGTCTCTGTGTCCACAAACAATCACACCCGCGGGCGGTCAATCACAGCGGTTAATATTTGTTGTAATACAGTAGGAATTAACTAGGCGCGTTAAATAATATCTTGAACGAGAAAAAACTGCATTTTCACGTGCGGATCTTCCATGGCGGATTTTTTTTTTTTTTTGACTAGGGCATCTTGCAGTTCAGCTCGCTAAGGCTGTTTACTGCTTAACCGGACAATCCTGTGGCTGCCAAGAGTGACTCTAGGCCTCCAGCCAGGGCAAAACTTATTCTACAACGACTGCGCTAAGGGCACCCCCTGTGGGGTACGGACCTCGGCTTAGGGCGTCGTTGGAGGGCAGCAAAGGGACAGGCTGGATCGAACTTTGATTATTATTTAGGGGCGTATTTAAAGCTACTGGCACAGCGACGCGGGCTGGCTCGTTTAGCAAGGGACGGGGCGGGCATTTACTGGGACGTCGCGACGGCCCTCGGCGGCGAGGGCGGAATGACGGCGGTCTGTGTCTGTGTGTTCGTAACGTACTGGTGGCCCTACTACTTTCCTGGAGGACAGTTATGGGGTCGTCGGGGGTGGCGAGCGTGTGCCTCGGCCGGCGAATCCTGCTGATTTGCAGGGGTCTGTATCGGGCGGCTGATACGACTAGAGGGTTGGGGTGCTTTTCAGCGGAGTCGAGGAAACGCTTGGTAATGCGTTTCATGAACTGGGCTACGGTTGGGATTCGGAGATCGAGATGTAGGAACTCGTTGCGAACGTAGAACGGGGCACCCGTTATTCTTCGCAAGAAGCGGTTCTGGAGTGTCTGTAGCGTGTGGATTCGGGATGGCTTTACGTGTGCGAAGACGGCACAAGCGTAAGTCATGATGGGACGGATGCACGCTGTGTACACGCGCAGTTTGCACCGAAGTGACAACTTGCTGCGTGCATTCAGGATGCAGTAGAGCCGGTTGAGAGCGAAAAAGGCGCGCGAGCGCACCGTTTTTATGTGCTCTCTGAAGCTCAACTTCCGGTCTAGGATCACACCCAAGTATTTGGCTTTCTTCTCCCAAGGGATCGGTTTGCCGTACATGGTGATCGGTCTGGGGGGATCGGGGGGACGAGAGTGCGGACTCGAGAAGAGAATCGCTTGACTCTTATCGGGGTTGACCTCGATTCTCCACTTCCGGAACCAAGCGCCTAGTGCGTTTGCGGAAGTTTGGAGGGTACGGGCGATGGCATCCTCACTTCTGCCGGTGTAGTAGATGGCCGTGTCGTCTGCGAAGAGAGCTAACTGGGCCTTCTTACTTTTCGGGATGTCGCTGGTGAATAGCGTGAAGATGAGGGGGGACAGCACGGAGCCTTGCGGAACTCCGGCGCGTATGGGGTGAGGGGACGAGAGCGCCCCCTCAATGCGATAGCGGAAGGTGCGGTCCGACAGAAAGTCCCGTAAGATGAGCACGAGACGGTCCGGCACACCGAGTTGGTATAGCTTATATAATAAGCCGTTGTGCCAGACTTTGTCGAACGCCTTCGCTATGTCGAAGAAGAGCGCTCCCGTCTTAGAGCCGCGCTGGTATCCTGCGCTTATGTGCTCTACGATGCGGAAGACTTGTTGGACGCAAGAGTGTTCGGTACGGAACCCGAACTGCTCGTCAGGAATGAGACTCTTTGCTTCGACGTAGTCTTTGAGTCGCTTATAAATAAGCTTCTCGTAGATTTTGCCGAGAACATTGAGGAGACTAATCGGGCGGTAGCTAGACGGGGAGTTTTTAGGCTTGCCCGGTTTGTGGATACCGATAACGGTGGCCTGTTTCCAGGCCTGCGGAAACATGTTATTGGCTAAGGCGCTATTGAAGATAGCAGCCATTAGCATAATGAGGGGGGCGGGGAAGAGCTTGAAAACTCTGTTAGTGATCCGGTCGGCACCAGGGGCCTTCCGGGGGTGGAGACGCTTGATAATGTCCTGCACCTCGTCTGGAGTGACGGGCGGCAGAGGACAATCAGGGTCTTCGACTGGCGGGAGAGATGCCCTTCGTTCAACTTCGGCGTCGACTTCTGCGACATGGGCAGGGTCAACCGGTTGACAACTGGGGGTGCACTGGGCCTCGAGGCTGTCGGCCAGGCACTCGGCTTTCTCGTCGTTATCGAAAGCGACGGTTTTGTCGGGGCGGATGAGTGGGGGCATGGTGGCCTCCAAAGGGGATCGTAGTGACCTCTGGAGTTGCCAGAAGGCTAGATGGGTGGGTTCCAGTTCGCTCAGCGTCTTGTCCCAGCGGGCGGTACGCACCTCCGCAATGCGGTTCTTTACAGCACGCTGTAGAGAGCGCATGTGAGCTTTGTTCGCGTCGCAGGGGAAGGCGCTGTACGCACGGACGGCCGCGTTCTTCTCGGTCATCAGCTCCCGTACATCGTCCGGCAGTTTCCAGCGATGATCACTCTTCGCCGGAACCTCCCTTGAACAATCGTTCAGGACGGATTGTACGTGAGCTGTGAGCGAGTCGATCGCGTTCGTCGTGTCCGCGACTGACTCCAAATGATCGGGGATAGAGTCCAGGTGAGGGGACGAAGTGGACTTGAGACCTTCACTCACTTTTCTCCAGTCTGTGATGTGCTGGGTCGGGACGGGCTGACTAAGGTCCCAGGGCCCTGAGCGGGGAGCCAGTTCCAAAATGACTGGTCTGTGGTCGGAGTTAAGCTCGTGTAGCGTCTCGATGGAGTGCAAACGTAAGTTTACATTCCTGAGTAGCGCTATATCGAGGATATCGGGCGAGTGCGAAGGGTCGTGTGGAAAGTGAGTGGGAGACATTGGAGCGATGACGTCGAAGTGCAAAGTGTCGCAGAGGTTGCGCACTATCCGACCTCTGGGTGAGGTCGTATTGCAGCTCCAGTCGTGATGTTTGGCATTGAGGTCGCCCGCTATAATAACGGAGTCACTCAGGCCGAACAGGGCAGAGAAGTCACTCGAGAGGGCGGCAGGGTCCTCACGAGGGAATGGTGGGATGTAGGCTGACACTATTGTGATGGGCCGATGGTCAGTCATGCCGAGACGGCAGACGGAGACCTCGAGCCGAGAGAGGGAGGGAGGGTCCACAGGCGTACAGTACAGGGCCCTTCTATAGTAGATGAGAGTGCCGCCCTTATCACATCGGGTCCTGTCGTTGCGAACTAACCGGTAGTTGGCAATTCTAGGGTCGCGATGGTGGGGTTTGAGAAAGGACTCCTGTATTAGAAGGACGTCGAGAGAGTGGTCGCGGAGAAATGTGGCTATTTCATCCCGCTGACCGGCCACACTATTGGCATTGAAGAACCCTAACTTGAGGGAGCGCGGACGGAGAGTACCTACAGTGGTTGTGTCACCCATTGTGAGGCTTTTTTGTGTCGTTTTAAAAGGTCGAGACCGTGCGTAATCTCCGGATACGCACGGAAGACTGACATGAGGCGGTTGAGGTCGCCGTCACAGGCGAGGATCTCCTGGGCCATACGCGGGGTGTCGTCGCTAGACACGATGTCATACGCGACCGAGACTATCTCGAAATTCACCTCGGCGGATCTGGCCGAGGATGAACCGACACGGGAAACGGGGGGCGCGCGGGGGGCCGCAGGGGCGGCCCTGGCGGGAGGCGCGGAGGAAGCCACTGGAGTGGCCTTAGTGGGGGGCGCGGGGATTCCATGGCGGATTTTCTTCTTTTTTTTATGGCTTCTGACAGCCGTCAGGCGTGCGAGAGCGTGAAGGTCGGTCAAGACAGAATAGATAGAAGGAGGTCTAATTATTAATATTAAGAAATAATAGATGGCGCTACCATTTCCCCCCGGCCTTAAAGGGTTGCCTTTGAAAAGAGAAAATTGAATTAGCTATGTTAGGTGTACTACCGCATGACCTATCCACAGGCTAAAACAGCGTTAAAATATTTAAATTAATCTAAATTAACTTTATTATAACAAATTATAAACAAAATACCTAAACTAAAAGGAGACCCAACTTAAAGCTAGATCTCACTGTGTCGGTAGCGGACAGAGACGTACAACAGGGCGCATGTAGCTACCCTTCGCGGTTTTCACGGTAACAACGCGTGTTGTACCGTCTTTAGATGTATGTAACTTATCAACTATGGCTAATGGCCATGAAAGGGGCGGAGAATTATCATTTATGATAATGACCAACGTACCCTCCTTTATAGGCGATACAGGACTATTCCATTTGGATCTAGCCTGCAGTTGGTGAAGGTACTCTGAGCGCCAGCGCTGCCAGAACGACTGCACGAGTTTATCGAGCAGAGTATGTCTCTGAAGCAGGCTAGAAGAGTCTGCTTCAGGAGCGGGAAGTGATGACAATGGCGCTGTGCTCAAGAAATGCGCAGGAGTTAACGCGGATGGTTCAGCAGGGTCACTGCTCAATGCTGTAAGCGGACGCGAGTTAACTAACGCCTCGATTTGAGCAAGGACCGTTAAAAGCTCTTCGTAAGAGAGGATTTGTTGACCTATAACTTTGAAGAGATGCGTCTTAACTACCTTGACCATGCTTTCCCAACATCCACCGAAATGTGGTGAAGCAGGTGGAATAAACTTCCAATCAATGTAATTTATGGAAAGTTCTTCCTCAAGACGAGTACGATACTCTTTATTGAGAAACTTATAAAGATCGCGTAAGTAAGAACTTGAACCCACAAAACAAGTGCCGTTATCTGTATATAAACACTGTATAGGGCCGCGTCGCGAAAGAAATCGTTTTAGGGCTGCTAGAAATGATACCGTGCTTAAATCCGTCGCAACTTCAATGTGTGTTGCACGCGTTGTCAAGCATGTGAAAATGCATAGCCATGCTTTACGGCTTCTAACACCTCGACCGCGAACTGGCGTGTACTGCAGATTCCTGCGTAATCGCACCCGGTATGTGTAAACGCCTTATCGACCTGATTGACACGCTGGCTAGGTAGATCTGCCATGAGTGGAAAGACAGGACGCGGACGGAATTTAAAACAGACGTTACATTTATGTATTCTATGGCGAATTATTCGCCGTGCAGCTAAAATCCAATATTTATGCCTGAGTAAGGACATAAGCAACTCTGGACCTGCATGAAGATATTTTTTGTGATAAAAATCAACAAGAAGGTCGACCACATGATCATGACGCGGTAGAATGCAAGGATGCTTGTAGTTGTAAGGTTCGTCCGAATTTGACAGACGACCGCCAACTCGTATGATGCCGTGCTCGTCGAGAAACGGCTTGAGTTTAAGAAGCGCGGGAGAACAAGGCATACTATTTTTCAAATTTTGTATGTCGTTACTAAAATAAATAGCTTGTACAGCTCGCAATAATTTATGTTCTGCAACTTCAAGGTGAGAGCTTGAAATAAAAGTTCCATTAGGCAATAGCTTAAGAAATCTACAGATATAAACGATGGCGCGTAGTAGCTTAGACCACGACGACATGCGCATTACGAGTGCATAAATCGGGGATTCCGCAACCTCAACAATCACGGGATGAGAGATAACTTTCCGTTCGGGTACGTCCTCGTCCTCTGCATTATGGTCAAATGGATGTATAGGCCACTCCAACGGATCATGGGACATCCAAGAAGGGCCATGACGCCACAAAGGATGATGCAGAAGTTTAATTGGAGTAACACCACGAGAAAGGCAATCAGCGGGATTCTCAGTACCCGCGACGTAATTGAAACAATCGGAAGGAATTAATTCAATTATTTTTGTAACGCGATTAGCGACAAAAGTCTGCCAGCGGTGAGGAGATGAATAAATCCAAGCGAGCACTACTTTAGAGTCAGTCATTGCAAATATTTTATTAATAGGGTAGTGGGGCGAAACTGTCTCTTGAACTCTGCGGAGTAACTGAGACAGCAGAAGGGCCGCGCACAACTCCAGTCTCGCAACCGAAATAGTTTTGACAGGAGAGACCTTGGACTTGGCACAAACTAATTGCACAGAGTAGTTGGAACCAATGCGGACTTGCAAATATACGACTCCGCCATAAGCGCGTTCACTGGCATCTGCGAAACCTATTAAGTTAACAATACATCCATCGACCAATCCAAGATGACGCGGTATAATAATTTGATGGAGCGCGGGGAGTTCAATGCAAAACTGTTTCCAAGCGGTGACAATATGGTCGGGAGGAACGGCATCCCACTCACACTTTGATAACCAGAGTTCTTTGATCGAGAGCTTGGCGTACAAAATTGTGGGAGCCACAAAACCCATTATATCCCATAGTCGAGCCACTGTGGACAGCATAGTGCGTTTGGTGCACTTATCATCTGGAGGTGCGACTTCAAAATGAAACCTATCGCTGGATTGGTTCCAGCGCATACCAAGAACCTTATGCACAGATCCTTCAAATTCAACGTCTGTAAAAGCTTTATATGAATCAGGTATTTGCGCGAGAACCTCTTTAGAGTTACTTGACCATTTGATAAGATCAAATTGACCTCGCTTGAAGAGCTCAATAAGCTCTTTGCTAAGCGAGATTGCTTGCGGGGCGGAAACGACACTACAGGCGATGTCATCCATATACAAAGCGGAGGTGGCAACAGCTGCTGCAGCGGGAAAGTTGTCGCCTTCATCAGCGATCAACTGGCGGACGACCTTCAATGCGTGATACGGACTTGACTTGAGTCCAAAACAAACCCTATTAAATTGATACACGGATATAGGTTCACTATTGTTAAAACGATAAAAGATCCGTTGAAATCTACGGTCAGATTCGCGAACGCCGATATTGAGAAACATTTGGCGGCAATCAGCTGACAGAGCAATTTGGAAAAGTCGAAACTTTATTATGATGTTAAATAAATCACCCTGTAGATTAGGGCCGGCATGCAAAATGTCATTGATCGACTGACCTGATGTAGTCTGGCAACTAGCATCTAAAACCACGCGAAGTTTAGTGGAGGTCTTATCTTCGCGAACTACGCCGTGATGTGGGATATAATACGAGGGAAAAGAATTATTCTCATCAATTACAACTGGACTCAAAAAACCCTTATTTATGTAGTCACGTATGACGTCATTATAAGCGCTGCGAAATTTAGGCGAAGCATTAAATTTGCGTTCTAAACAATAAAAGCGTCTAAGCGCAGCAGCGTACGAGTCGCCTAGCGAATAAGGGTCGCCACAAAATGGCAACGCCACAATATATCTGCCACTGTCGTCGCGAACAGTGGTAGCGCGGAAGTGTTCTTCACACTCGAGGTCCTTACGACTCAGCGAGGGCGGTGCGGAAATTTCTTCAAGCTCCCAAAATCGCTTGAGGAGAGAATCAATATTATTTTCTTGAAGAACAGAACAACAAGACGTAGTATAATGAGGAGTATGTGATGTAGGTGCGGTACCCATGACCACATACCCAAATACCGTCTCAATAGCGGGAGGTAAATTATATTGCTCACTACGTACAATATTAGATAGTAGTAAGTGCGGAAATATTGAAGCCCCGATCAAAACATCGATATTTCCCGGCTGCGCAAAGTCTAAATCTGCGAGCGGCAATGACTCGAGGTGCTTAAGTAAGGACATATCCACATGAGCATTCGGCAATGTGTCCGTGATACGTTCTACTATAAGTGAAGAAACGTTAAAATTAATATCCCGATTAATACGCGAATGTATTTTAATATCTACGGAACCCTTACATGATTTTTCTGAACCGCCAATACCCTTGACTACTATGTCAGTATTTTTAAAGTTATTCCACAATCCTAGGCGTTTCAAACAATCAGAAGTAATGAAATTACTTTGGGATGCACTATCCAGTAAACAACGAATTATGTGAGGTGTGTTATGAGTATCGTATACTATTACTTGCGCGGTAGCAAGCAAAACCGTTGTGTACGCCGCCGTACATTGCGATGTAGCTTCGCGCTGAACGTGACAAGTGCGCGGGCGATGCTCGCGTGTGTGTGCGGCTGATGTAGTACATAACGATACTTCGGGATGAGCCGCGGACTCTGTGGTACGGACGGCCTGCGTTTGCGGTGACGTAACAACAGATGAACTTACTAGATTACCAGGTTCATCCGGTATCGGCGAGGTTTTATTGAAATGGAGTAAAGTATGGTGAGCCTGATTGCATGAGCGGCATTTAGTTTTACTAGAACAGTTGCTTGTTTTGTGTCTAATACTTAGACAGTTAACGCAAGCTTTACTTTCTTTAACACATTTAAAACGAGCAGTCGGAGTTAATTTACTAAAAGCGGGACATTTATAAAAGTGATCATGTACAATATTATTGCATAGACACTTGAGCGGATTATTATTATTATTAGAATCCGAACATGCTACGTAAGATTGCGGATTAGGAACCGAACTACTATTATTATTTCGCGATTTATTCGACTTTTGTTTACTGTCAATAAGGCTAGACGAGCCAGACGAACTAGGCTGCGTATTTTGAAATATTCGACACTGATCTTTGATAAAGGTGACAAAACTATCTATTGTAGGTATTTTATGATTACGTTCTGTCATCTCAAAAGCACGAATAGTTTCCGTGACGAACTTTTTTATTGCGAGTTGAAATAACATAAAGTCGGAAAGGTTTTCTAATTTTAAGTTTTTAAGGGCATTAACTGCGGTGACAAAATTATCGATAAACAGCTGGAAATTCGAAACAGACGCGGGACCGGTCAGTTTAAGGTTTAAAGCTTGATCAAAGTAAGTAGACGCGAGGACACGAGTATCCTGATATCGGTCAACAAGTGACTGAAATATAACCTGATAATTCTCAGCATTGGGCGTGACACCTGCAAACACGGATTGCGCTTTCGACGACAGTTTCCCTATCAAATAGTACAATCTGTCGGCATCTGTCAGAGAGACATTATCGTGCACTGTTGATTTAAAACTTGCATAAAATAATGGCCAGTTCCGTATGTCACCGTCAAATGACATAAGTTCAATTGGAGGTAGACGCGGTGCTCGATAGTTCGCGCAACCGCCACCTGGCGCTGTGGAGCGGTTGTCATCTAACTGACTTTGTATACGTTTCACGATACAATAAAGATCTTCGAATGCGGTGTACGACTGATAATTCGGCTGGGAATCAGGATTAATTGAAAGTAATTTTGAGTTATAAGCGTCTAATAATGTATGAAAGTCTGATCGAATAACATCTACTGTCATACAATAACTAAGAAATGATTCCCTACTAATATCGGAAGAAGTTGCGGTTTTAGAGCGTTCAAAAATGTCTTGCATACGCTCAAATAAAGTATTGCGTTTAGCTTCTAATATTTTTAACTCTTTTCCTTCCGAAATGCATAGTTTCTTTTGTTGCGACATTTTTATGTAGGTTAATGAACCAAACAAACTAAAATGTATACCTAAGTATATAAGAACAACAAAAATACCTAAGTATTTATGCGGCGGTAAATCCTAGTAATTCCTATGTAGGCAACAAACTTTAAGGCGGTTGAACTAATGGTGCTTGAAATATGGTATTTATAAGACCACTATAGTTCGAGTAATTATAATAAGGTATATCAGTATATCAGTAGGTAGCTACGTAATTGTATATTACCTACTGGGGTGCGGGAAATAACCACGTAATGGGTATGTAAATAGACTAGGAGTGCAGCTAGGTGCTACAACTACCTAGGTAAGTACTTCTAGAAGATACTTACGCGGAATAAAAGAGAATGGATATGAATCCGGCTCGAAGGACCAAAAAATGGGGGGTAAGAAACCCCCAATATATATGACGATTTGCGAAATCTGACTGTAAGAAGGATGGCTGATAATCGCCAAGAAAATAAGGAATTATGGTGATAACAAACCGGGATGTAAGTTGTGGGATTAGAGAGAAAGTACGCTGCACGCTGGTGCGCCTTACCTGGCTGTCTCCTTGCCTCGTGTATAGGTTCAACAAAATGGCGCCTGATGTTTCTTCGCCTTTTGGAGGCTTTTGAAGCACAACACTGGAATTCTCTGTCTCTGTGTCCACAAACAATCACACCCGCGGGCGGTCAATCACAGCGGTTAATATTTGTTGTAATACAGTAGGAATTAACTAGGCGCGTTAAATAATATCTTGAACGAGAAAAAACTGCATTTTCACGTGCGGATCTTCCATGGCGGAATTTTCTTCTTTTTTTTATGGCTTCTGACAGCCGTCAGGCGTGCGAGAGCGTGAAGGTCGGTCAAGACAGAATAGATAGAAGGAGGTCTAATTATTAATATTAAGAAATAATAGATGGCGCTACCACCTATATTATTCAGAAATAAATACATGAATAAATAGTATGTAAAAAAATATAATTATCATCGTAGAGGGTGTGTAAAATAAATAGTCTTTGTCAAACTCACATTTTTTAACAGATCATTTTTAAAGCACTTTGGGACTTCATGAACAAAAACAAAAAAAAATTGAATATAGTTGCGCATTTTTTCAAAATTCATTGCATTTATTTCACCTAGACCATTTAAAGGTACTTATGAATTGTCAAAAGAGTCGGTCGGATAGTCAGAAAAGAAAAGTGACGCTAATTGCCTGTTCCAAATAGTAGTTTCCTATGAAGAAAAAAGAGCAAGGAACTTCATATTTACTCCTTTAGAATAATATTGTGACAATATTATTTGTAGGTACATGGTTAAGTGTGAAGAGTAAAACCATTTCCGTCAAATAACATATTATAAATAACCAAAATAAAAATATTCAGCAAGAAATGGAAAAAATATTTATTAAGAAAAAATGGAAACTTAGTTTACTAGTGTAACTAAGTTTCCATTTTTTCTCATCACATAAATAATACACACATATTACACACACAATACAAATTTTTGTCATCATCATCTCCCTAGCCTTTTCCCAATCGTGTTGGGGTCGGCTGCCAGCCTAACCGGATTCAGCTGGATACCGGTGTTTTACGTGGAGCGACTGCCTACCTGACCTCCACAACCCAGTAACTGGGTGACACGATACCTCTTGGTTGGACTGGTCATAGTTTCTGGCTAACCAGTAACGACTGCCAAAGTTCTACGAATGACAACCGGGACCAACGGCTTTACGTGCTTTCCGAGGCACGGGATGTCAGTGACGTCTAAGATAATCTTTAGAAAGTACATATGAATTGAAAAAGACACATTGGTACTTGCCCGGATTCGAACCCACAACCTCTTACAGGAGAGGCGGGCGCCTTATCTTTTTGTGAAATGAATAATAAGTAATTTACAAGTCGCTGCCTTATATTGCCGACGCATCAACACGTGCACAATCAAAATGCGCTGCATGCGGTCTAATATGTCGGACCGTTGGGCGTTTAGATCCATAAATTAATTATCATATTGTAAACCCTCTTCATTAATATTATCACTAACGGTCTATATTAGATGTTGAAATAGTTCTAAGAGTTACCGTGACCCCGGAACATAAAGGGCAACCGAAGGAACATGAGTGGGGTCGTTTTTGATTGATGGAAACAACTGCCAAGATTTAATTTTTTTAAAAGCTCTCGCCCCGAAATTACTTATATTGTGTTATTACCCTAACGAAATAGTTGGTAACTTTTAAAAAGCTAAACCGATTTTAATGCTACACTCCTTTTTTTGGGGAATGGGAAATCGTCAAGAGTGCTTGTCAGACTTTTACTGACTAAAACCTACTATGTTCCTTCGGTTGCTCTTTATGTTCCAGGGTCACGGTACCTAAGTATTATAAACATTCCGCAACCATGGTAAACCCCTAAGAACCATCCCTAGATAACTTCTTTAAAATAAACAAATCGATTTAGCCGTTTAAGAGCCTGCTACGGCAATACAGACCGACACACAGAGCGGTCAAACTTAAAACACCCCTCTTTTTCGGTCGTGGATTAAATATTCAATCAAGCTACATCGTAATAATTCCTCGTTAATCCGTCCATCGATCGCTTCGCCCCACTTACCTGTACGTAATCGCCTGCTCAAATTAAACCATTGTTTAATCGCCACTTATGCACCTACACAAACAATATCACGAGACTAATCTAACTAATCCGAGAGCAGCTATTAGTTTAGCTGACCGTAACCTACTTAACGTGTATCCGTACTAATAAACTAGCTGTTCCTCGCGGTTTCACCCGCGCTACATTAGGTTTTTGGTTACTGCTTCGCTCCCGTGGGACATAGCGTGATATTATATAGCCTTATATTACTCAGCTTACTAATGAAAAAAGAATTTTTACAATCGGTCGATTAGTTTTTGAGTTTATTCGTTACATACAAAAGACAAATCTTTTCTCTTTATAAAATTAGTATAGATGGGAAAGTGTGTGTGTCTGTTTGTCCGTCTTACACGACAAAACAGAGCGAAGAATTGACGTGTTTTTTTTTAAAAGAAGATAGTTGACGGTATGGAGGCTGACACAAGCTTTTTTTTGTCTCTTTCAATCACGAGAGGAGCCACGAAAAATAACTAGTCAATTTATTTGGTACTAGCTTTTTGCCCGCGACTCCGTCTGCGTTGAATAGTTCCCGTTTCCGGGGGATTTCCGGGATGAAAACTATCCTATGTCCTTTCTTAGGTCTCAGACCAAGACCATCTGTACCAAATTTCATTCAAATCGGTTGTGGTTTAGGCGTGAAGAAGAGAAAGACAGACAGAGTTACTTTCACATTTATAATATTAGTAGTGATACTGTCCTGTCATTTTATAAAGCCTCCGTATAAAGTATATAGAATCAGCTCGGCTTAAATTTTGTTTTGAAGACTAAGCCGATTAGGCAATGAATTTTGTGCTAAAAGTTTTTAATAAAGTAACATTTAGGTTTAGTGGTTGAGGGTTAGTGTTCAGTCTAACCAAGGGGTATCGTGTCGCCTAATTCTGTACATTACCCACAAAAGATTACGTTAAATGTTCTTTTCTCATTTAGAGTTCGATAAGTTATGACCGGACGGGCGTTAACTAATAAGCTACTAACCGACTTGATGTTGGGATTTGTGTATAATGCTTCGAAAATCGCGGATTATTTTAATTGCGCGATGCAGGAAATATCATTCATACTTCACCTGCATTGCAACAGATGGCGCCACGTTCATAAAAAATACAACAACGACGAACCCAATGTTAAACCTACAAAACTAATTCGACAATAATGATATATGCAATTCCTAACAAAATAGTACGACCACTTAGTCCTACACAGTTGAGAGCTATTTTGGTCTCACATATAGTGTCACTACGAACAATAAATGGTGGCGGTTCGGGAAGCGAATCCGAAAGTTACGGACTAATTCCAGCTATTTTTGGACGTAACTACCTCGCTTAAAATTTGGGTAGTGTGTTAGTTGAGTGATTATGTTGATTTCGCGTTGTCTTATTAATCGGTATTTGAAAAAGAACTATAGATACTGACTCATGGTTTTGTCTGTGAATTTACGGAAATTTTGGCTACGGCTTATGTTAAATGTTTCTTTCTCGTTTACTTATTAATAATTATAGGCGAAATATTTTTTCAATAAGAAGTGTTCAATAAGTTTTGACCAGGCGGGTTGAGCCTTTGTCTTATTAATAGGTATATGATGAGGAAACTATGAATAAATTCATGCATAATTATAAATTGACAAAAATAATCATGTGATTCCAAAATTCTAGCAGTATCATTTTCATAGTCAACTTTTTAAAAAGGAAGGGAAGAGAGTCAATTAGTGAATTGTAGACTAATAATAACAATGACGACGGTTCCTAGTAAGTAGTTCATAATCGAAATTCATTAAAAAATAAAGAAAGAAAAATATTTATATATATTTGGCACACACAGTCAGAAAACTACTTGTTAATTAAAAATAACACTGCCTATTTCGCGGCTGCGCCTAACAGAACTCTTATGAACAATGATAGAAGTTAAGCTAATTACAGCTTGTCTATTATTTAATCAAATATTTATACTATATTTTTGATTGTGACGTCGCCAGGATGTTTTTGCCAACCTGTGATAGTATTTAATCAGAGTATATAAAATCATAAAATAATAATTTAAATTTAATCAAAACCACTAAATACACAATATACCCCACCCCAAGCTACACCTATCATGCTAATGTAACTTAATGAAGCAACATTAGCAAGCCGTATTTAGCTCTGCGCAGCTCCAATTCCGTCCAGTTGTCATGGTCGAGCAATTTATTGCCTGCGGATTACGAATAATTTACACAAGTACATACGTGACTACAAACGTTGGTTGACAAGTACCTAGTATGCCTTTTGGTTTATATTTATAGTTCATTGGTTTACGTAGTTATCAAAATGTAAATCAACAGGCCTTTTGTCTAAAAATGGCGTTGAAAAATCATCCAATGTTGTTTCCATTTAATTACTCAATTAACTTCAATCCGTACTAATATTATAAATGCGAAAGAAACTCTGTCTGACTGTCTCTTCTTTACGCCTAAACCACTAAACCGATTTGAATGAAATTTGGCACAGATATGGCCTGGGATCCGAAAAAGGACATTGGATAGTTTTCATCCCAGAAATCCCCCGGGAACGGGAGTTATTCCACGCGGACTAAGTCGCGGGTAAAAGCTAGTTTAGAATAAAGTAGAATACGAAATTGCTATACGACATACATATTTAAATATGTAATACATACATAGCTTTTAAGATTCCTGTAAATATGTCTTTTTAATTGTCGTGCTTGTGATTTCTAAAGAAGAAAGCAGGTAAACCGAGAAGTATTGACCACCACTCACTTGTTCAAGAATTAGCGTTTTCAGTGTTATCCTAACTTATATTAGAAACGCGAAAGTTTGTGTATTTCTCTTTCATGCAATATCTATTGAACGAGTTATAATAACACTTTACAGTCCTATGGCTTATAATTAGATTAACATATAGGCTACATAACATCACGCTACGACCTATGGGACCGAGCAGTAATCAAAACCTAACAAAAGGCGGGTGAAACCGCGGGGGCAGCCGGCATTCACTAAAAGCTTATATTTTCTCACCATGTTTTACTTTACCAATCTCAATGATATCTAAGCAATTATAGTAATTAAACTCAAAATGTTATTTACCGTAAATAATCGTTTGGATAGTAATACATTCTGGATTCTAATAAATGTTCTACAAGCTACGGGCGTAGCAAGCCGCAAGCTACGCCGTAGCACAAAGCGCTACGCGGATTTTAAACGTAAGTTTACGTGAGGTATTGTAAGTTCTGATAAGACTTTCTGGCTTCACCCACGGTAATTTATATCTTTGTTACTGATTCAAAATTAAAAAAATATGATATTTATTTTGTAACATAATTTAACAATTTTACAGGTCAATTTTGTTAGTTAGCGATACAATACGATAACAAACGACAAGATCGGTGTTAGCTAATAATACAAAAAATATGTCCTATATAAAATAACTAGCTTTTGCCCGTGACTTCGTTCCCGTTCCTGGTAAGGACATAGGGTAGTTTTCGTCCCGAAAATATCTGTACCAAACATTCAAATCGGTTCAGTGGTTTTTGCGTAAAGAAGAGACAGACAGACAGAGTTACTTCCGCATTTATAATATTAATATCACTACATAATATAAAACAAAGTCGCTATTCGCCGTCTGTCCCTATGTATGTTTAAATCTTTAAAACTCCGCAACGAATTTTGATGCGGTTTTTTAAATATATAGAGTGATTCTTAAGGAAAGTTTATATGTATAATACATGCATAATATAGTAGAGAAAAGCCGGGATTTTAAAGATTTGTAACACCCGTGCGAAGCTGGGGCGGGTCGCTAGTAGTATTTATATAGTATAGTATAAATAGATTACCGCACAGCATTATTGAAAGCAGCTCCGTAATCCGACCACGAACCAGTACAAACTTGAGCAGTTACTGATTGCAAGCACTACATAAAGTTGTCGCGTTTCTAACTATTTATGGCCGGCAGTTTAGGAAGTGTATCTAGAACGGATCGTAAGTTACGTACAAATGTACTGTCAGCGAAATAGGAGACTTCGGGAGTAAGATTTTAAATTTATTTGCGGTTTTATAAATACATTCAGGATACATCTATATTAATCTATATTATTATTATAAAAAGGGGAAAATTTGGCAGTTTGTAAGTTTGTAGCTTTGTAAGTTTGTATGTAGGGGGTAATCTCTGGAACTACTGGTCCGATTTGAAAAATTCTTTCAGTGTTAGATAGCCCTTTTATCGAGGAATGCTATAGATTATATACCATCACGCTACGACCCACGGGAGCGGAGCAGTAACGAAAAGTACGGACGAAATTGCAGAGGACAGCTAGTACTGTATAATATAAATTTAAAATTAACTATCTAATCTTAATTTATCTTATACATTTACTAGCTTTTGCCTGCGACTTCGTCCGCGTGGGATAATAGTTCCCGTTCCTAGGGGATTTCCGAGATGAAAACTATCCTATGTCCTTTCTCGGGTTCCAGGCTATATCTGTACCAAATTAAATTCAAATCGGTTTAGTGGTTTAGGCGTGAAGAAGAGACACACAGACAGAGTTACTTTAGGTTAGGTTTAAAGAATCTTTATTTCTCAAAAGAAACTTACACTTCACTCACTTATATGAGATTTAAGTTTTCACAAAAATATTCGTCGTCCAATGACGAAGCATGCAGACATAAAACAATTAAAACCACTTTCGCATTTATAATGTTAGGATGGATGGATAAGGAAGGATAACTTGATCTGGATTAAAAAAAAAGTGTTATAATTTTAATAACTATTAATTAATAATATCGTCTCCCTTGCCTTTTTCCAACTTTGTTGAAGTCAACTTTTAACCTGATCGGATTCAGATGGTACCAGTGTTTTACATGAAGCAACTCTTATCAGACCTTTACAACCCAGTAACTGGGCTGGTTAAATACTATCACCCAAGATATTATAAATTCTTTACGACATCTATTTAGAGATATCACACACTACATCATTAAACAGATCCAAAATAACTTTAAATAAGATTATATTGAGTACTTTTTAGATCACATTTCACTTTAGGTCACCGAAATTTATAAACGTCACTATACACGTGCTTGCACTAAGAAACACTTCTATCACTGCCTCACAACTGCAAAACTATACGTGCAAGAAAGAGACAAAAATATCGTCAATAGTACGTGCTAAATAAATTGCTATAAAAATCGTCGTCTAGTAGAACACTTAATTTGTTGACGGTACATGGGTAGAACTGTATCCGCCTGAATTAATGTAGATGTATGGGTGCGGCTTTATGTTGTCAGACGTATGCAGGTAATGTGTTTAAGGATTTTTAGTATGTTTAATATATTCTTATTCGTAGAGGTTATTAGCTACATATTACTCTTTTGCAGTGGGATACCTAAGCAAAGAGACAATTCCGAATGATGTTAACGATAAATATATCAAGTCACTTAGACATTAGCTGTTAACTTTTTAATGTCATATTTTTATTAGGTAAGTATTTCTTTATAGAAAAGATCATTTTGTAAAGTGAGCTTAATAAACTGAGCTTTGCTGCTAGCTGAAAAGAAACATCAGAAAGACACTCTTTTTAAAGTGTCTTTCTACCAAACACCCTGTATAAATGTCGCAGGCAGATTCTATAATAATCTACATTATATATATTTTTTTATATGTAAGGCCTAAATCGGTGCCATGCACTAACGAATGGCTAAACGTAGGAACTGCCCGCCTAGTTCATACTACCCATGCTTTCGAGATTACTATAAACCTACCTGATAAAGTCACTTAAAAAGAGCAATATTGATAGAATCACACATTTCTGTCACTTATTACAACTAGTATACTTATTACCCTACAAGTATATTATACATACTTCTAGATTTTTTCCATATAAATCTTTATTTCTAAGCAGAAAGACAGATAATTTTGAACTCTATCAGTTACTATTACAATATAAAAATTGACCACGTGTCAACCGACTTCTAGTCAAAGATTTAAGGCCTATTTTCGTTATCACCACGGTTCACAAATTTCAGTAGGTACTATACTATGGCTATATAACAAAGACATAAAATAATCTTTATTCTTACTAGAATGTATCGTATTCTACAAAAATGTGAAGCCAAGAGATTCGGGAAGATACTGCTCCTCTGGGACGTAAATATATTGGTATAGAAATCGTAAATCCCGACTACAATTTTATCTCCACTATACGGCTTGATTTCTTTATTATATTCACTGGAAGTACACACGGCAAAATTGTTTACTGTGTTTACTACGTCTGTGAAAAAATAATGCTGAAACCAACTCACGGATTATTTTTTCTTTTCCGAGATCTCCACGAAACAGGAACTAGCTTTCACTTGCGGCTTTGCCTACGTGAGTGTCAAAACTTTCAACCCCTATTTTATTTCTTCAGGGTAGGAATTTCTAAAAATCCTTTCTTAGTGGTTACCTACTTTTTACAAACAACACACCATAAAATTTTCATGTCTCTAGGACCAGCGCAGTGGTTAGGGCTGTGCGTTGATATTTCAGAACAGTCAGACAATCAATCAGTTTACCATTTTCTATATAAAGATAGATTATAAAGTACTGTTTTTGACAAGTAAACATTATCATTTTCAGATCTAGACGTTAAAAAATATAATCAAATTTTTCATGTAACCATGCACGCAGCATCCGTTCTAACATTTCGAGTAAAGTGTCAACAATAATTTAGTGAAGCTGCGCAAGCAATCAGCACGTATGTGCTAAGTAATGTTTATTTATTCCGACCTGTGTCTTACACCACAAACTTGACTCATTGTATAAGCTCAGAGTTCAGGAATAATTTCCAGGAATATTCATAGGACTAATTCTCAAACTGCTTTAATACTGTGTTTGCCAATGCATTATTATAGATTTTGTCAATGTAATCTTTTGTACTTTTTTCCGTGATTCACTGACTGAAATACTTACAATTTAGCGTTACTTATTGTCGGCGCAGTCATTATGCGAAAGTTTTAAATAATTTAATACAAAACATTGTACAATTATTACATAGTTATTAACGGTATTATTGCGTACTCAAACCACATGAATTACAATAATAGTACTGTGTAATAATTAAATAAATGAATACTAATATTAAATCAATAATTAATAATTGTGACATAAATGCGAAATGGGTTCAAACTCGGGAAAATACTGATGTGACTTTTCAAATCACATGTACTTTCAAAATTTTATTGACGGCTAATGCTCGTAAGGGAACGATGTTTGAGGAATAGTTCTGATAGTTACCGCGGCCCTGGAACATAAAGGGCAACCGAAGGAACAAGAGTGAATTTTAGTCAGCAAAAATCTAACACTCGCTCCCGAAAAGTCACGTGATGATTTTACATTCATAAAAAAAGGGAACCTGGATTCATGTTCATTAAATAAATCTGGAATCACCCTAACTGTATTGTAGAGAGCTTTTCTATATAGAAAGTTTTCTTCGGTCTTAGGCGCAATAATAGGCTCATAAAGCCGCAATTATATTATGCTGACGCCGCGTGTCGCAACGCGTGGGTAAGCTATCGGTTACATACATTTAGTACACGACACAGCGACACGCGGGACGGAATTAATGTAATCAATCCAGTACTAAATGTATGTAACCGATAGCTTACCCACGCGTTGCGACACGCGGCGTCAGCATAATATAATTGCGGCTTAAACAAGATGATAATGTCTTAGTTGAAATTAACCGTCAGCTGTCAATACTAGTGCCACTGTAAACCAGCAAGCATCTACATATTTTGTGAACTGTACATCAAACTATTGAAGCAAAATGGTGGAAGTACACATCAATAATATCTCGTCGGTACCTATGTAAAATATGAATAAATATTTTCACTTCTATTCGTGCATTTATATTTTTAACCATGGAGAAGGGTGTATGCGTTTGGGCTGAGAGGTTATTCGTTATAGAATGGCTTGACCGAATAAAATGCAGGCTATTTTGTCTAAATAAGAATTTTATTATCATTGTTGCCTTTCTTAGTAACTTCCGCCTTCCTAAATACAACAATAAAATGTTTTATTTTATGTGTCAGTATAGCGTTATTTCTGCACACAGATGTACTAAACAAAAAAAGATTAATTACTCTTTCCTTGCATGGCTTTCGAGAGTTCCTTAGTCTTCAAATGCATCATATCATTCTTAAACTTAATTACAAATTTGCGATCTCAATTATAGTCATACAATCTCGAATCTCGTCTACAGAATCAAATTGAGAATTGTAGTTGAGGCCAACTAGCCGTCACTCGCGTTTTGTTAGATATTTGGTTATTACTTCGTTCTCGTGGGTCATAGTGTGATTTTGTGTTATTCTGATGTATAACCTACATTACTGTAAAGTTCATTATATCTGTTCAGTAGTTTTGGCATGATAGAGAGCAATATTCGGCCTATCAATGTTTCACATTTATTTATTTATTAATAGGGCAATATTACAAAAAACCTTGACCAATCGGATTATCCATACTAATATTATAAATGGGAAAGTGTATCTGTCTGTATGTTTGTGATTCTTTCACGGCAAAACGGAGCGACGAATAGACGTGATTTTTTAAGTGGAGATAGTTGAAGGGATGGAGAGTAACATAGGCTACTTTTTGTCTCTTTCTAACGCGAGCGAAGTCGCGGGCAAAAGCTAGTACTTTAATATAGCTTTTATAATGGGTATTCCTTTTATACTTTCTAAGAATAAGAAGAATCACAAATGCAGTCACGTAAGATATATATTACGATTATTGTTCGCCACGAAATTCGTTTCTAAAGATTTAATGAAAAATACTGATATCGCTTTTCTTGTTCGGATATTAGGTGTCATACGCATAAAAAGCATGTTATTATTTGCTTGGTCAATAATTAAAATATCAGCATCAGATCATCAGGCGTGTCTAGGGGTCAAAATTAGTACAAAACTTTTGCCCTTCTCAGAGAGAGTAAAAGGCTGGTATTATTTATACTCAATACTTTATTGCGTTCCATATTATGTAGAAGGGTGTATTATTTTAGTCTTGATCCTTCGAACACACGTGATTTGAGACACAACATAAAGACAATAGCAGCCCGACAGCCGGCTGTCGGTTGGTTGTTGAAAGGTTAAATGAACTAATTAAATGACCTCACTCCAAAGAGATTAAATATATTGTGTAGTATAATTTAATGTCTTTGCCTCACTCAAAGGTTTTTTTGCATAGCATGTAGACAAACATTAAATAGGTATGTTTCTTGAAATTTCTACGTATATTGTACGTATGTTTATCTAAAAATTGAGTAACAAATAAATCAACGTCTTTTCCATTTAGTTTCTTACTTCGCGTTGCTAAGAATAAAACCGAATACCTATACGACATTAAATATACGAATTTTTTGAAGTTTAAAAATTTTTCGTTATTTACCCTAATTGATGTATTATAGTAGCAGTGATTACCGTCTGTATTATACTATTGTATGTAATAAACATAATGTTTTTTGTAAATTATTTTTCACTCATACTAGCTCAAATATCAACATTCTACAACAAAAATCTTCCAAAACCCACTCTATACCACCGCACTAATAAATCATTCAATTCACAATACTCAACAGAAAAATATTTTTGAAACCTAAACCCCGATCACGTATGAACGTGATTGCCAACCATAAGATACATTTATTTTACTTGCGATGCTTCAGAGCGGCAAGAGAGAAATTCTGGGATAAACTTCTATTGATATTATTTATTTGGTTGCCTAGGCTCTTCAAATATTGTTACTGCAGTGTACTGATAGAATTATAAGGAGCAATAACTTGATTTTCAAGTTGTGTTCATAATTTATAGTATCGAAATATTGTGCTCTTTGGTATTGAGGAGTTTCATTATCTATCTCTGAAAGTCTTCATCAGGTCTGTATATAGTTTATTTGGGTCCAACTTAGGAGTATACCCTTTTAAATAGAACTTATTTAAATCGATGCATAATAGGCGAGACAACGAAAAAAATGTAATTAGTCCGTCAGCTAGATTATTAAAAAATTTTGAACACGTATTTTTTCTTTTTTTTCGTAAACAAAAAATGACGACAATACAGTGCGTTGAAGTTGCGCGTGACTTCACGATTTGATACAATTTTTGCAGGACGGTGACGTCAAAAGCCCCCACTCCGGAACTTTGTTGCTCTTTATCTTTGTATTTTTTTATTAATTTGATCAAGCAAAAAATAAGTGTCTCGCATTTTTGGCCAATCTACAAGACGGACTAAACAGAATGCAATTTTTTTATGCTGTCGTCATCCCTATTGACAGTAATATCAATACAATTTACATGTCTAAGGTTAGGTAAGATTATCGTCTCTTTCCATGTTTAAACATGTAAATTACCATAGAAATAGTTCTACGGCAACTAAGGACAATACTTTCACGGGTTCGGATCGGATTCCAATCGAGCGTATGTAGAGTTCATGGTTTCATTGAACTTAACTTGCTTATGTCAAAGACATGAGTTTTAAAACAAGCAACTAAATTTAACTCTCTGACAAAGCAACCGTATCTTCAACAATTTAAAGGTCCTTGTAAATAACTTAGCTGAAAAAAATACATATTTTTTAATAGATCTAAAAAATTTCATACCAAAAGCACAATTTTCTAAGAAACAGTAATCACATCGCCCAAATGCTACCATTCAAAAAATCACAGCTACAACCCAAGCCCCAGTCACGTATAAGTATGATTGCCATCCACAAGACACATTAATTTCACTCGTCCCAACTCGTCCCAAGTCCCAGGGACTGAGGAAGAATTCCTCGGAAAAATATAATGAAATAGTCTCCCTAATCTTCCGCTTGTGTTGGGCAGATAATGATGTCAGTAGCGAGCGCTGATGGCGCAATTGGAAGAATTAATCTTAAAAGGACAGTAGATTCTGATAGTAAGGGTTTTTTTCTTAATTGGACTTTTTATTGTTCCCGTCTTGAGTGATGTGCGTGTTACTATTATGTGCTTTTTTGGAACTTGTCTCTTTGAAAATGACGAGGTAAATGTTGATGCACACAATCACAATGTGCCTCATAAGAAGGCTTAGGGTCACCATTAGGGCAATGGAGCGAGCTCGTAGAACTGACAGCCGTTGGTACGGAAAGGTTCTCGAGTGGCGACCGCGTACCGGTAAACACAGCGAGGACAGGCCTCCCGCAAGATAGACTGATGATCTCTTCAAGATTGCCGGGTCCCGTTGGATGCGGGTACAGGACCGATGCATGTGGGGATCTTTGGGGAAGGCCATTGTCCAGCAGTGCACGTCTATTGACTGATGATGATGCATTTTTTGATGTTCTATTAGTCCCACTCGCTACATCGTGAGGAAACCAACATAGAAATAATGTTTGTGTGGTGATTTTAATGCCGGTGTCTTCTCTGTATAAAAACCGGCTTTAGTCCTGCAGACAAAAGTAGACAGAAGTTTTGACTGATGATTTTAAAATATATAACCAGCTTTTGTCGTATGCATAGAAAAGTTTCTAATTTAGTTGTACTGCATCTTTAAGATTCAAGCTTACTACGTTCCAAAATTTACAGAAATGGGTTTAAAGGTTAACCTGAAATAGTGTTACAGATAGACAGAGTTATTTGGACATATTTAAATATAACTTTAAATTAAACAGATGTAGAAACCAACATTGAAGCGAATGAATAGGTATATTTTTTAATGTATTTACGAGTAATTAAATTATTTTGTCAGTATAAACGTTTCTTTTCCTTCATATTAAGTAGAGCCAAGAGACAAATACGGAAATTAATTTGAATATAAATTGCTACTTAAACAAGTAAGTAGCAATAAAATAAATGCAACGTAAAATTAAAAGCATTTCCACAAGTTGTTTTAAACCATTTTTAAACGGAACAAACAATAAATATGATAATTAGGTAGTCTGCCAACATTTTCTTTAACGGTTAGCTTTCGAATTAAATATTTGAAATAAGCTTCAATGGATAATGTTTTAGTTTTATGGTTAACGTTACTGCCTATAAAACTCTAAAAACATATTTAATGGCAATAAAGTAATTTAAAGTCTTTAATAAAAAAAAATGGCCAACTTGTTCAAATTCAGTCGGTTCAAGCGGCCGCCATGTCGATGCGCTTGGTATGACGTCATAGTTTATGCTAAGCAAACACCTTATAATTCGATGTTTCCCACTGTAAATAATAGTCAGTAACATTGATATCTATTGAAATGCCGTTGCTAATCAAATATTTGATATCTGATCTGACATTTCTTTGCAAATATTAAAAAAGTTACTTCTATAAAAATTAAATTATGGACCAAAAATTTTAATGAAAGGATAATCTTAAGTTATCTTCTCCATAGTCTTTTCCTAACTATGTCGAGGTCGGCTTCCAGTCTAAACAGATTAAGCTGGATACCCGTGTTTTACGTAAAGGGACTGCCTGTCAGACCTTCACAACCCAGTAGCTGGGCAACACGAGACCCCTCGGTTAGACTGGCCAGACTTTCCAATTTTTGACTACTCTTAAGGACTGTCAAAGTTCTACAAATAGTGACAATGAGTGCCATTTGTTTTTCCATTAGGAGTTCATCAGTAACCCAATGTTTTATCCTCCCGTAAGTCCCTCAATTTGTAAAATGAACTTACTACTGTAGTTTCTGAAGTTGTAAAATGATTAAGGAAAAGGAGTGAATTAATATTTAAAAGGTTTCCGTGCGAATGTGATACTGTTAGTGTTTAAAGTGCCTATTGGCAACTGTGTTCGCTTTCCACCAGTCAGGCCGTATATGTATATTTTTTTCAAGCACACACTATCGGAGTCGTCGTCCACTCCAGTGTAGTTCTGCTTTAAAAGCGGCTTGAACTCTGCAAATCTTCTAAACGAATGTAGACACGCCCTATTTAGTTTGACCTATCTTTCTAAATTGGTAGCAACTTTAGAGACATAGTGAATGATGTCAACTTCATAAACGTACTATAGCTTCTGCTCGTCACTTTATTTACGTAAATATTTCAGCTTACTTGGTGTAAAAAATATTAATGTAAATAACTGTTCTCCGCGGTTTTACCCTCATCGTTCCCGTTCCCATGAAAATTTTGGGATAAAAACTGTCTTACTTCCTATTTCAGGCTATGGACTATCTCTTTACTAAACATTTAAATCGGTTCAATAGTTTTCAGACAGACAGACGGCCAGACAGATTTACTTTTGCATTAATTGGTTTTGTCGACAGTTGGCAGGTTTTACCTGCCAACTGTCGACAAAACCAATTTTTTAATGTATTTTTTCCGTATCCTGAGTGTGTTAAACTAAATACAAACTCACTTACACACTTTGTTTGTTGATTTTTGAAGGCGGTTATTTTTTTTTTTTACTTTTTAGTGCCAAATTTCATGTCTGAATGTTTAGTAAAGTTGGATAGGTTGACGCTTAACTAAACATAATAAAGTCGTCGAAATCTCTAGATTGAGAACCTCCCACTTTTTGAAACGGTCAAAAACGAAATATTCCTAAAAAATCTAAATAAAAAGTAATTTTTGAACACCATTTTTTTAACACGCCTTTTCTTATAACTTCTACCGTTGTCTAGATTCTCAAGTCGTTTACCAAGAGATGCTCTCTCCGTAATATCATTTTGTTGATTATGACGTCCTTCAGCGCTCTTAGTACAATGAACGTCGTTTTACGGCAACTTCACTAAATTACACTATTGCTATTAATTTGTTTGTGCCATTTTTTGTATAGCTGTAGGAGCATTGCTCTTGAGGTTCTTGAATATCGACTGTTGTACTAAATTACTAATAATATAATCTCAAGTAATATAATAAACCTGAAATGTTTCTAGAACGCTAATTTCTAGAACGGTCGGATTGGATGAAACCTTTTTGTTAAAGGCTATGTAAAAAAATCTTGTTTAATTATTTTATTAGTAGAAAGTAACCGGTATGAATGTATGTTTCTTCGCAATTATCTCGAGTTAAGCTGAACCGATTTAGTTATAACTTTCAGGAAAGTAGTTTAAGTTTGTTGTTTTACATTACCAATTGGAAGTCGGTGGCTTTCGTTTGCGTTTTTTAAAGGCGGTTCTTTTTTTAAAGCTTAGTTTTCTGTAAACGCTACCCACACTAGCATTCATTTTCCGAGTAATTTTGGTGCAATTTACAAGAACATAAATAAACAACCAAAATATACGTCACTGTATTTTCATTGTTTGTTGAGCTATTCGAGTATTTAACATTTATACAATTGGGACAACCCGACTAATTAGTATGAATCAGCTGAGATTATGATTAAGGGTTGTCAGTTGTACCCATAGAAATATAAACAACAGGAGAAGTGGCAAGTGGGCGTGTCGCTGTCCGCGCAACATGCAATCGTGCTACAGGTCGTACGTAAGTGGCCGTGTCCGCGAACTAGTGTGCTTTCGAACGCCATCGTGTCAACAAATTAAAATACCGTATTGTTTAGCGATTACTTGCAAAAAGTGAAGCAGATACCAAAACTATGTCGACAAAGGAATCACATTTCATATATTTTTTCCTATATTTGTCTTTAAAATCATAAAAAATAACAAATCGAAAAATATTTTCTGTTATTTCGTTTCTAAGCATCACAGCGACTGTATTGTTTCTGCTGAAATACATTGCTCCTTCACAACTACGCAAGTGTGTCGCTTAGTGACAAGACAAGCAATGTAAAAATCACAAAACGATATTTAACTAAACGCAAGAATCGCGTGATGCGGCCGCTGGTTCTTGCCGTGAGTTAATGATGTCCATGTGCAAATCCTTTACCGTAGGTTATCGACAACAAAGTCGCCTGACGAATAAAATATTGTTTGGGAGTTATTTGTTTTAATTTGTCCACCGTTTTAACCCGCTTGGAATATCAAAATAAATACTAATATTTACCCTGATTTAATTTTATTTTATTATTATTAGTCATATATGTGACCAAATATTACAGCGTCCTTAAATATTTCCCTCGGCTTACCTAACACGGTTCAAGTGCATGTCGCGTGGCATCTGGACCTCCGTGTCCATTTTGTATCAGTATTATACCATCGTAAAAAATAAACAAATAAATAAATAACTGCATCGTATTCATATTTATAAAATTCAAAAATGCTTTTAAGTTACACAAACCCAAATTTATCTATTTACGCCATTTTTTTATTTAGTTTTACTTCCGAGAACCCAAAAAGGATTTGGTCGATAATAAATAGAAGTTTCGATAATTTTCCGATTTAGTCAATCACTAGCGTAAATGTAAAATAACTTGCATTTGCACAGCACAACGATAGCCATCAATGTTAATGTGTGAGTAAGTTTTACGGTGCATGGTAAATACACGCTGTGTAGGTGTTTTAAGGTTCATAATTGATTGTGTTGTACGTTCTAGTACAAGAAATGCGGGTGTGTGCGCGGCTGCGTATCTATTGCTTTTACTGAACTGCGCGTGTAGTAGTTGCCGTGTGGTAGGGATAACAGGAGACACAGGTATCCGATACATTTTCGTCTACAGGGCATATCTCCTTCTTTAATATATCTATGGTTGTACCAATAGCATAAACAAGCTAAGGTTCAGTCAACAATCTTGGTTAAATTAGCAATGATTCGAGTAGACTTTTTTTAAACCTTCGAAACATAGGTAATAGAAGCGCGACATCCGGCTGTCGAATAGTCGTAGAAAAGTAAAAGGACCCACGTACATTAAGCTCTATTTAGTTATGTTCATAGATTTAACGATTTTGTACGAAAGCTGAACGGACGCGTATGCGACTTCATACAAAATCGTTGTTTTCTTTGAACATATCTGAATAGAGATAAATAAGTGTTTGTTGTGACTTAGTCCCGGCGCTGGTTCAGGCCATGCTCCGGGGCGAGACTGAATGGGAAGCCGTCGCCTCTTTTGATAAAGCTATGATCTTTGCTGGGTGCGTAAAACAGCAAAATAGGGGATAAAATGAAAGTTAAATTTTTGTATTGCAATTAGGGTCGTTTGCAAGCACAAAAATTGTAGTCTAAATGCTTCCTTCAAAAGATTGTCTCATTTGAAGAGAAATGACCAGAACAGTGAAACATAGTCAGATCAGGAGATCCGCAATAACACTGGCTGGTGGACAAATTCCATGGTACCTCATTTAGAAAATTTATTTTAATAACAAGCCACTTGAGTTCACAGTAGGCTGACGACAAACGCACATTTATTTGTTTAAACTTCATGCACAAAACTACAAAAGCGGACTTAATGCCATTCATTTATGTTTAGATTTTTTTATTTTATATTTTCCATGACGTCAGGTTTACATACATACCTGGTTTAATAATACGAACTTAAATATTTACAGAAGTAGTCCGGCAAGCAGTACCACTATATATGTTTCGGCCATAAATAAATAAATAATATAGTGACATCCATCACGATTTAACATAAAGTGGGTCATCAGCTTCCTTCATCATCTCTGAGCCTTTTCCGAACTATACGACTGATAAAATTCTAGGTATGACAACTGGAACCAAAAGAAAAGAGGTTTTACGTGCTTTCCGAGGCAAAGGATGTCAATGATGTCCAGGTAAACTTGATTTAACATAAAGTGGGTCATCAGCTTCCTTCATCACCTCTTAGCCTTTTCCCAACTATACGACTGATAAAATTCTAGGTATGACAACTGGAACCAAAAAGAAAGAGGCTTTATGTGCGTGGAAGTACATATGAATTGAAACAGTCACATTGTTTCTTGCCTGGATTTGAACCCACAACCTCTTGCAGAGGGCCTATCCAATGGGCAGCTTCCTTGCAATCCAATAAAAATAAATAAAGTCCGTTTTAGACTTCTTTTATTTTCATTGGAATCCCTAATCCAACATGTTTTTTAAGGCTTTTCCTCATTAAATCCAAGGACCAACCCTACGACATCCTCGTAAGCGTTCTAATTTAAGCTTAGTCGGATATTTCGCAGTTCGGGCCCGCGCCAGACCAACCTAATTAGTTTGTCTTGTTAGGTAAATTATTAATTAATGTCTAAATCATTTGTTACAATGCCGCAGTTTTGGAACTAGCTTGCAACAACATTGAGTAATGTTTTTATTCTGGAACTTAAGTACATGTGAGGCAAATGAGGATATTTTTAAGAAACGTTGTTTCTTTAGAAGTAGGTATGCTTTTGTAAATATTTTTGTCTATAATTTCTTTTTTTTTAAGTCGTAAACTTAAACAATGCACTGTAAAAAAAACTAAAAGCACAAAAATAACTATTTCGGAAGTCGGTGGCTTCTCTTCTGCCGGTCGAATTGTGTTGCCTTGCCACTGACTTCCGATATAGTTATTTTCGTGCTTTTAGTTTTTGAAGTCGGTTATCTTTTTTTTGGAAAAAGCTTATTATTTATTACTTTTTAGTTAGAGTCCCACCTACGTTTTAGAGTAACTTTCAAAATGTAAAAAAATTAACGTTTTTCTATAAAAAAATTGAGGAGTTCCCTCGATTTCGGCATGATACCATCATCAGATTCTGGACATGATGACAATGGAACCATTCGGGAAGTCTACCCTTTCAAACAAAAAAATAATTGTTCAAATCGGTTGGTAAACGACGGAGATATGCGCGAACAAACATAAAAAAAATACAAACATCTGAATTGAGAACCTCCTCCTTTTTTTAGAAGTCGGTTAAAAAATAGGCAAAAAGCGTTTGCCTATTTTTTAACCGACTTCTCGGACGGGTCACAATCTCTAAGAACAGTTCCACGCAATAGGCGATCTAAAAACGAAGCCCACGCATCATTACATGAGTTTAGGCTCGTTTTCCCGGCAGTGAGACATTAAACGCTAATAAATAGATAAATCACATTTGAAGAAGTATACTTTAACTAGCTTCTGCCCGCGGCTTCGCTCGCGTTAGAAAGAGACAAAAAGTAGCCTATGTTACTCTCCACCCCTTCAACTATCTCCACTTAAAAAATCACGTCAATCCGTCGCTCCGTTTTGCCGTGAAAGAAAGACAAACATACAGACAGACAGACAGACAGACACACTTTCCCATTAAGATATATTAGTATGGATTAATGTACTAAGCATTCTTCCTTCCTGAATCACGTTTAATAGCACCAGCTTCACCCACAATTTTTTCCGTACAGATGTCGAAACTACCGTCCCCTATTTCATCCCTTTAGAAATAGATTTCCCAACACATTCTTTGTGTGTCTCTTCACAGAAATAAAGAAGATAATCTCCAAGTTCCATGTCTTTACAACCAGCAGTTTGGACCTTACGTTGACATAGCACCGAGTCAGCCAGTTTACTATTTTAAACGAGTATTTACCGATTGGACATTATCAATATCATCAAAGTTCCAATCCCTTTTAAACATTTCACTAATACCTACTTACGAAACTAAGTCATGGACTGAAACCGCAAGAGAATGTAATTTAAATTCTTATTTATGGCCTTCGCTTTAAGCTGGACGGCGCCAAGTGCCAGCAATGAAAACAACGCGACCTTGACCGCTACGTGATGCATTCAGCGCTGTTTTGCTGGAAGGTAGAAAATAGGAGGGTAGGTACTTATTAGTTGTACGAACTATTGCTTTTGTTATACGGCGTGTTAAATACGCTTGATTAAGCGAAAAGTTTTGTGCGCGTTGGCAAAAAATATCGCTGTTTACTCTTCATATTTTTTTATAGAAAATGAAAAATAAGGATGAAAATAATAATATTTTGATGGATATGTCGATTCAATCTCGTAATATAGAATTTGAAAACTTGTATCAAGACTTAAGACGTGGTGGTTAAGAGATGTTTAATAAATTGATAGAGCCCGTTTATAAGCAGTAGATTTGCGTCATGCTAATTAAACATAACCATTTATTTAGGAATTTCATTGTAAAAAAATACTTTACTTATTTTATTTTAGTGAGACCTTTTTCTTACAAAAACTGCAATATAATTATATAAAAATGGTAATATCAACGCACAGCCGATATTGCTGGTCCTAGAGACATAAAACCTGCAGGAAGTATCCACTCAGAAAGATTTTTTGGAAATTCCAACCCTAATAGGGCAATATAGCCGATGAAAGTATCGACATCCACGTGGGCGAAAACTAGTTCAAAATATACCGACACACATAAAATGTAACGACTCTAACTCATTTAGTACAAGGTAAACTTATATACACTCCACACCCAATCAGCTGACGACTCCCTCCACACTATCTTCGTTAAGTATACGGAAAGCCTTCAGAAGCTCACACGAAGTTTTATACGAACGAAACCGCGACGCAAGCATTCTGTCGACACCTTAATTGCCTTCATCGGGTGTTTATCACGCCACTAAACTGCGTACAACGTATAAATTGTGTTCTATGTAGTTCGGTGATCTATCGCTTGTTTGTGTGTAGCAGACTTTATTGCTGGCGGCCATTTTTTTGGGCGTTTTGGAAGTGTAGTGATATGTAAGTGACTTGCTTGTATGTGAGTTTGTTTGGCTTCGGCATTTGTTAGCTTGGTTTGAATTGGGATTTTATTAAACTCATCGGCAAAATTTATTTAAATACTCGTTTACAAAGTTATGAGTTGTCTCAAGATATTTATTCATTTAGGTAGGTATTGCATTTACCATGTAAAACTAAAGTGTCGTCGTTTACATATAAGTCTTACGAACAAAGTTTTTAATAAATAATGTTAAAAATATGAGTCTTGTTTCAACTAGTAATAACGTGGGCTTTGCTTGCCATTACATAAAAATAGAAAAGAAAATCCGTTTTAGATATGACCTTACGGTACGACCTTAAGACGTAGACGCCAAAAAATAATTACAAAGACCCTTTTTATGAGCTGTAAAAACGAGGTTCTCTGGACAGTACCCCATTTGTAAATCTACTAAACCTATGGAGGACTTAGTAGATTTAGAAATGGGATACTCTGACATTGCCCGAGGGTTTGAACCTCAAACAAAAAGAAAACATGTCTTAAAATCCACTGTACACGTATAAAAAAGCATATATTTTATATATTAAACTAATGTGCAAATAAAGGGAAAACTGCAAACTTTGCTCAAAACAAAGAAGTTTACAAGTATGCTCATACGCTCAAACACGCTACTTTGGACAAACTCTTGCGAACATTAGGCTGTGGTCACAAAACAGCGGGCGCTGCAGCGCGGAGCGGGGAGCGACGCGTATCAATACATAGATTGAGGGATTACTACTTAGCTCCATTCTCGTTTTGCTACGCGATTTTGGTCACAGTGTATCCTGTTTGGCTTCTATTTTATATGAATGCTGAACAGACGCAGAAAGCTAAATGGCGGCGTACGCGTCTTCTTGCCGTGGCTACGTGCCCAGCAGGGCTGCGGGTTGTTCGAAAGAGATACCGCGGCATTAAACACAAAGGACACAAACGTTGACATCAGTTGATATGAGCTGAATAAATGTAAATTGTCCTCTCCTTCTCTTTCTTACGACGCTGAACGCGGCTGACAGAAGCCGAACTGTATAATTGTGACCAAAACCGTTCAGTGGAACGCAAATGGAGCTAAAAAAGTATGCGTAGTCTCGTATAATTATAGGACTGTCCTTGAAGGCAGCGGCACGGGGAACGGCGTATGGGAGTCTCCCTAGCCGCCACCTCACCACGACCGCTGTCTTCGTGACCACAACCTTATAACTAAATCACTTAATCTATGTTATAAAACTGAGTAGCTAGCAAACCAGCAACTAGTCGACTTACTAGTTCAACTAGCTCATCTATTCCTGGGATAGAACTATTTCCTTATTTGCCGCAAATTCAATAGAAACTTGTTCTAAGTGAGTTATTGTATAAATGAGCCAACTTAGTGCGGCGCTGAGTTATGATTGAGAGTAGTTTGCGCTATCATTTATTAAGAAGTGGCGACAATTTTGTTTATGGCTTGTAGTAACTCTGGTCTCTTTATGGTGTCACAAACTTTATGGAGTGTGGCTGATTGACTTTTAGAGTTTTATCATGAATTAAGTATGTGCCGACTTCCATATTTTATAGAATGGTAAACTGATTAACTGATTGTTGATATATCAGTTCACAGCCCAAACCGCTGGTCCTGGAGACATAATACTTGGTTCTTTGTGAAGAGTAAACTGTATCCACTAAGATTTAGAAAGGTGTAAAATAGGGAATGGAAGTTTGACATCCAGGCGGTCGAAGCCGCGGTCGAAGCCGCGGCCCAAATCTAGTTTATTGAGAACCACGTGAATTTCAATTGACAAATTCTACATCACGCAAGCTGAGTTTGACAAAATGCGAAGACTTTGTAATATCTTTTACTTCAGTTTACCTGGCACAAATGCACAATTGATGTAAAGAGCTTGGCTGCATTTCGTAAGTACGATTCCCGCACGATAGATGGGATCCAGATTTGAAACAAAGTTATGTTACTTTGTTTCAAATCTGGATGTCTATTTGTGTATGTGAGTTTATATAAACCTACGAAAAAGTACGTGAGTGCACTTACGATTAATACTCTAAAAAACCCTGTAACATTTTAAAAGGAAAAACATTTGTTGTAGTGCTTCCTGCAACTCATAAATAAACACCAGACTACATTCAAGTTGTATGCACCACTCAAAGAAACTGCATTGTAATCCAAAATAGGGAAGCGTAGTTCCGTTTTCCACACCTACCAATCCGAGCTGCGTCACGCCGATTATGGTAATGTCACGAGCGTTTGTGATAACTGTGATACCGTATCTTTTGAATTCTGGTGTATAGAGAGTAGATATTCTGTGGCTCTTTCTGTAATTTGGTGTTCATTCGTTTGTCTAAAATAAGTATATGGCACACTTACTAATATTATAAATGGGAAAGTGTGTGTCTGTTTGTCAGGCGGGCCTGTTGGTGTAGTGGTTAGTAGCCCTGACTGCTAAGCCGGAGGTCGTGGGTTTGATTCCCACCAAGAACAAACTATGTGTGATGAGCATGATTGTTTGTTCTGTGTCTGGGTGTAATTTATCTATAATATTATGTATGTATTTATAAATTATATAAGTATGTATATCAGTTGTCTGGTTACCATAACACAAGCTCTAAGCAGAGCTTAACTTGGGATCAGATGACCGTGTGTGAGTTGTCCCAGAATATTTATTTATTTATTGTTTGTCGGTCTTTCACGGCAAAATTACTTACTGATTTAAATGAAATTTGGTACAGAGATAGCCTATAGCCGGAGAAAGGACATAGATTTCATTTAGGATAGAGTTCACGGTTACAAGTGATTATACTTTGCCCTTTGTGAGATCACTGTAGTCTGTATATTCATGGTCAGGTCCACTTAAATATGTGTGCTTCTCTAATCCAATATTAGCAGACCAATGTATATAAACGGAAAAGTGTGTATGTGTGTGTATATAAGTTTGTATAATATGTCAAAATAACAACCCTGACACGCGCGCTAGATACCCATCGAAAGAAGAATGGATCATAAATACCTACTTTACTCTCTTATCATAGGTATGTGAGCGTGTGTATGGTTTTTAAGACTTTGAGCGTTATTGCGATAACTCAACTACGGTTGTCGTAATGATTGCGTACTGTTTTATTATTATTTACATAGTTATTAGTCATATGTGAGCGAGCCTTAAATATGTCCCTCGACTTACCTAACACGGGGTAAACTCAAAATCCAAACCATATTCTAGAATCACCAATTACTACACCCTCCAATTTGAGAGCCCAAGAGAGTTCCAGAGACTCCTGTATTATTTTAACGGTATTTGTTTTACCCTATTTTGCTCCCATGACCTTCGGGGAGGGATAGGGACAAATATTTATTTGTGCAATCCGGAAGGACGTCCTTTATTGCCAAACCCTTAGATATAACGGTGATTGTACTAGTGAAAGTCCCATTAATCGAGAAGGGGAACGCCTAATAATTTTGCTTGGAGTTTTCGAAGGTTAATAGTAATAATAATTTGAATTATTTGAGGTAACAGAAACAGATAACATATCAATAAATAATTAACATCTTGTGACATCTCATACACGGGCATCTGATCCCAAACTAGGCAAAATTAGCAACCTGAAATTTTATGTACTACTTTAGTTTACTATGTCACAATCAAAATATTATGCCTCTGGGAAATATTACAAGATCAAGTTAAAATTCACCCTTTTATTATTTTAACTTCATCCTTTTACAGGTGGAGTTAAGATTCGCAAATTAACCTTTTTTTTAAACCACTGGAATGACCAGAGAACCAAGAGACACCAAACAACTCTAGTACTATTAAATAAATTATCGCCTAAATATTATTACTTCGATTTATCAAAATGATAGAAATGTATATTGTATTCAAAATATGCTGACTGAGCTAAAGTAAAATAATTATCAGCGATGACTAATAAAAAGTTTTTATCTAAAAATTTTAACTTCAATTTCTCGGGCTTGAATACATCAGTAGGTGCCATAACCATTGCACCTTCACGACTGTTTAGAAACATATTAGTATTAACGAAGATATAATGTATAAGCCGGTTCATTAAAGAAAGGAATCTTAAATGGCGACATGTACTTGCGTTGACAGATAGTACAGTCTGCATATAAAATTCAAAGTTGAAGTTTGTTTTTTCAAATCAAAAATATTATTACGAATTTTATTGTTTTCATCGGAAACAGTGCCTACTTTTACCACAAAAACAAACAGGTAACAACGGAAAAATAACAGAAAACTATAACAAGATATTCGTAAAAAGGAGCACTAAGCGCGTCAAGGCAGCGTGGAAGCAAATCAAGACAATTTTTTTTTATGTTGATGGTACGCGCGCGAGTGAGTATAGACGGCACTAGTGTGCGAGCGAGAGAACATGATAAGCGCCGCCATTTTAGATTCCTTTCTTTAATGAACCAGGTTATAAATACACAACCTATGAAAAATTCTTAAAGAAAACAACTTTGAAAACAGTGCGACACACTTTGCAGTCACTCATACTACCATGAGACCAACCGACGTCCTATTACTGGAGAAAGCATACTGCGTAAAACACAAGCAGATTATAAGTACCAAAAAAAAATATATCAAAGACGGAAAAAATGCTATATGTTACATACAAGCTGATTACTAAATTCGATTTCGATACAACATGTAGAAATACGATTTTATCTACACAGGTAAATTATAAATAATTGTATCTTGGTAATGTGTTTAGAATATTTTGGGAAAGATTCGTAATGTTGTATTTGAAAAGGAAATAAGTGAGCTGAGAAAAGATTATAGTGTACAAGCTTTTGCCCGAGACTTCGCCCGCGTAAAATAATAGTTTCCGTTCCCGGGCGATTTTCGGGATGAAAACTATCCTATGTCCGTTCTCGGGACCCAGACTACCTGTACCACATTTCATTAAAATCTGTTCAGTTGTTTAGGCGTGAATGAGAGACAGACAGACAGAGTTACTTTCGCATTTATAATATTAGCATGGATTGTAAGAGATGGTTCTTTAAATAAATTTATGTTTTGAGAGTCATCATAGTGTTCCTAGCCTTTTCCCAATCATGTTGGTGTTGGCTTCCAGCCTAATCGGATGCAGCTGGAAATCACTGTTTTACGTGAAGCGACTGCCTTATATCTCTACGAACCAGTCGCAAGGCGATACGACATCGTCTTGGTTAGACTGGTCAGTCTTTCTGGCTTCTAACTACCAGTAACGACTGTCAAAGCTCTACGAATGACAAGGACGTTTTACGTGCTTTTAGGCCCGTATTAATAGACGTCACTCAATTCTGAGACGTTCTCAAGATTATTGCTGTCCTTATTTTTTCCCTTTAGAATGACAAGGACAGCAAGAGACTTGAGAGCGTCTCGGAGTTGAGTGACGTCTATTAATATGGGCCTTAAAGGCACCGATTTCAATGTTCCTAGTGATGATGATGTTTTTTGTTGATTTGAGAATGCTAAAAAAAAGCATATATACGGTTGAATTGACAAACCTCCTCCTTTTATTGAAGTCGGTTAAAAAGAAAATAAATAAAATGAGAACTCAAAATGCGCACTTTACATTAAATCTTTGAACACGCGTGACTCCCGAAACAATAGAAAGACAATAGCAGCCCGACAGCCGGCTTTCGCTGGGTCGTTGAAAGATAAATTTGTGAAGTATAAATAAACAAAAATTAAAAACTCAGTAACGATGTATACAACTAGTTAAACAGAAATACATCGCAAAAAACCCAAAAATGGCTTAGTAATGGAATCCCCTTGGAAACTTTCATAATAGGTAATTTACTTTCTACTACACCATAATTTACATATTTTACCATGAAGTTTGTTTATATTCGGAGGCATTTTAAAAACCCAATCAAAGTATTTGCATAAATAATTTCACTGCAATTGGGCTGTTATTTATTAATTTATTAATTTTATTTTACAGAAGAGTCACAGACTAATAAACGAAAAATATAAGAGTCAAAATATTAACTAAACATTTAGAATAATGATCCGAATTAGCTTAAATTGGTCGAACAACAAAAATGTACAAACCACAACATTATGCTACAAAACTAAATTACTTCGAAACGAGACAAAAATACTAGTTTTATTATTACTAAGATTCCTATTTCCTTTGTTGCCTATTTTTAAGAAAAAAAAACTAGTCGACTTTCCAGTTATTCTTGATTCAAAGCAAAGACATAACAAAGAAGTCGACGTATCAAAAGCAGACGACGAACATAAGTACAGTAGAAAACTATTCATACTTTTTAATTTAACTTATGTTATTTTAAAAACATTTTTGTATTAGTATTTTATTCTAAAGACGTAAGACAAAGACAACTTCTCATACAGAAAAGATTTTGATTCAGCGAGATTCTGCGTTAATCACCACACTTGCTTGAAATGGTTTGGTGATTTCAGATTTTGTTACTTTTTTTTTAGTCTTTTATTTTCCCAATGTAGGACTAAGCATCTCCCGCACAATAAATTAGCTGAGATTAAAAGTGGATTGGTGATTTCAGATAAATTTAATGGATATAACAGATTATGATTCGGGTGTTATTTTCAGGGGAGTCACCCAGGGACCCTAGTCTGCTATAACAATCGTGTCTCAATGATCGATTTTTGACGTGTAACGTCAAACTTTTGACACATTTCCCATACAAAAACTGTCAAAGTTGTCAAATATCCGGCCGATGACTGGTAATTGAGACACGATTTTGTAGCAATGCGCTTGCCAGGCTAAATGAAGTCTCCACTCTTCACTTGAATAGTGTGATCGTTTTTTGTTTGGTTCGCACCAGAAAGCATCGGTGAATAAGGCAACGCCATATATTTACTGACTTTCATGATCGTTTTAGTGGTGCTCCTTGGGGTTTGTTCCCACTACTTGGGAAAATATATTTTGACCATAGAACTGTTCAGAAGAAATAATGGAATCAAAGCCTTTCTTTGATCAAGGCAGCCAAGCCTATTAAGGTCTCTAGCTAGGCGTGAACTTGCATAAGATTACGTCTAAATTGACTACTCCAAAAAAAGGCCAAGAGGATCCAACCAACAAAAGTTAGTTTTATAGAAGGCCATAGAACGTTTTGTAAAAACTAATCGGTGGTCAAATAAAAGGCCAAAGAAGGTGCATCTACAAAGAAAGTGGCGCAATTATATCTCCATTCAGTCTTAGAGTAGAACTATAACGGTATCAGGCATGACAATTTTGGCCCATTGCAGTTGATGTTACAGTAACACAATCTCTATTTGGAGATATATAAGCCACCGCAACACTACTAAAGTGTTTTTGGGTACTGTAAAAGAGTTCATTATTCCTTTACATCACTAAAATTCATCATTCATTCATTTTACATTCGTTCACGCCACTGCAGTGTCTCAGTGTTTTAGAAGAGAAATAAAAGATTAAGAAAAGGAGACGAAGTATCGTGGTGAGTAAGATATTATTTTATACTGTATCGAATTATTCGTCTTTTACGAGGAAAATGTTGTGCGACTGTAATTTTACTGATAAACTATGTATGGGTTTACGACATAATTTGAATGCCCCCTTCGAATTAATGAGCTTTTACTAAAACAATTACGTATTTTAAGTTATAAACATAGTTCCAGCTTCCTCAACTCTACTATAGTACTCGTTATGACAGATTACATCCACCATTATATCAAATTAGGGTTCCTTTTGAGCTTGTTTGTTATTTTTATTTTATTGTTTGTTCTTATTCCATAAATATGATAAATACTTTTTATTAACTTATTAAAGTTGTTTTTTTCTTTTTCAGTGTAAATGTAGTGGACGCCGAGCAGTAATCATGTACATATTAAAAGAAATATAGAATATAATTTAGATATAAGTATAATTTAAGTATGACTAGTGTAAATAAACGGGTTAAGATTAGTAGTTTTATTTGCCACCAGAGGCGCCACTAGTGTCAAAGTGGTGCAAAACAATGAAGTACGATAAAACTTTACCATAATGAGAGCCGTGTTACATATTTGTTGATTTTAAGTTGATTTGTAAGATACTTAAGTAAAATTTATGTTTATAAATAAGATCCACCACCATCACATACCACCTATGTTTATATTGAGTGAAATTAAAGACAGACTTCTATCAATAACTTCTAGACAGACTTCCCACGGGATGAGTAGTGACAGATTTTTCTGTATTAAAAAGCGTTCGTGGATCTGCACGCAATGTATTTGGTATTCGATCGTTTATTAGTACAATCAAACTTTTTATTGTTTCATGTGAAATATTATAATAAATAGCCCAACGCTTCAAACCATCTCGTAGTTGCTGGTTTTTTTCTTCAGTTGAATCAATAAAACAATCTGAAAAACTGTCACAACTGGAATCGTTGTCCACAAATGAATTATTCTCCATTTCATCACTGTCGTGAACTGTATTTTGTACGGAACCATTTTCTATAATTGGGTCTTCAACTTGGTGTTCACTATAATTACTGATTTGAATGCTTCTTGTTGATTCCTCATATTGTCTTTTCACTTCTCGTCTATAAGTCCCGCTGCGTTTGAATCGTTGCCAAGCTTCTAAATCCATTTCTCTTGTAATTTATAAAATACTGTCGCATTAATTACACTGAATCAAAATGTCTATTTTGTTGTAGAAGGGCGATAGAAGTGCCTTTACAAAACTGAATTATCATTTAAAAGCATTGCTAGCCTACCTTTATACGCAATAATAATGTTTTTAAACACATAAGATCTCCGTTATAGTACTGTTGTGTAATAGGGGGACTATAATAGTTATAAAAAAACAATCCTCTTCTAAAAAAGTGTATTTGTGATAAGTTTATCACTACAACTATAACGAGCATTAACAACCCTTTACACGACAATTAAGCTATATAAATACAATTTGAAACTCAGCTGTATCACCAAATCACCCTGTTGTAGACTTTTTGTGCCCACTATAGTACTGTGTACTGTAACGATGATCTTAAAACCCTCAATATCGCAATACCGTCCTATTCCTGAGTTGTCATCTCTACTTTAACAAACGACACATAAGAGTTCGTTTCGAACCTTTATTGCGCAAATCAGGCGCATTAAAGTGATGGTAAACACTGTTATGAAGTTTTATCGTTGCATACTAGTCACAATGGAGGTTGCTATAACGCCTGACTATAACAACTATATAAAGTCGTAAAGTAAACCTTTACATCAACTCTTAATAGGTCGTTTTTGCTATATAAACTTATAGAGCCATACTGTGTTGTCAAACGCTTTTACACAACAATCAGTCATCACCAAAACCTTTATACATCGTTTACCCAGCTTTTTTGAGATAAAAGGTTTGGTTATAGGGCAAAATTGTTGGTTGGGAGAACAAGGAAGAGATGGTGCGACTGCATCGAAGAAAATCTCAAAGCCCTAAAAAGATATACCAACTGGAGAAGGACAGCTAGGGATCGTCGCGCATGGCAGTTAATCGTGGAAGAGGCCAAGACCCACAAAGGGTTGTAGCGCCGAAGAAGAAAACACAAAACTTTCTGAACAGTCTTCAACTCGAAATGTCAGTTTAATTAAGTAATAGCATCAGTTTTCCCCCGAGCCATTTGCGGTACAAGTTTTTTTAGTAAAAGCTGGGAACTAGAAAATGTGTACATAGCTCTGTAGATACACGACTATATTGGAAAACTTTACAAAAAAACTCGATGCGATCGAGTCCAGGCCGTTCGTTATAGCAATTTACGGTTCGCTCTACAAAAGCAATTAGATTTTTTTTACGTTTCTCTTCCGTCGAAGGTCTAGGAGATATTTTTCAGGAAAACTTTCTATGTTTTTTATAGAATGCACAAGGGAGTATAGACAAATTGGCTCACTCATTAAAAACTAGAAAAAAATATGTTCAATATTTTATATTTACGTTTTGCCGTACTCATAATGAATGACCTTTGTGGTTAAACCGCCCACATCTGGCACTATATTAATGAGACTCTGCGCGCGAATGGCAAGTATCAATGTGGCTTTTTATATCATATTTGGTGTCTAAGGTTCAATTCACACGTACCACCACCACACCACAGCGACAACCACACCACAACGCCGCGATGTGGTGGGGCGTAAATTTTGTATTGAAAATGAATATTACAATTCACACGCACCACATTTTGTGGTTGTTATCGACCACCTGTGTAATACGACTACATCGCAACCACATCGCGACGGCAACGCGGCGGCAGCGCGGCGTCAGCGCGGCCACATCGCCACGACATGACGTCCACGCGCGCCTAGCTGGCGCCTGCGCTCCCCCGGCCTTCTTTCATTTTGCGTAGTATTATTAGCCATAACAAGGATAGCAACAACAATCTTTCCTCCATGACTATGTTCAGTCAAGCCGTGTTTCCTCTACGAAAGCCAGAGTATAACTACACATGGCCACGTGGTTACCACATCGCAACGACAGCGACAACGTAACCACATCTTGACCACATTTTGTCGCTGCGACGTGGTGTGGTTGTGGTACGTGTGAATTGACGCTAAGGCCCATATTAATAGACGTCACCCAATTCTGAGACGCTCTCAAATCTATTGCTGTCCTTACTTTTTCCCTTTAGAATGACAAGGACAGCAAGAGATTTGAGAGCGTCTCAGAATTGAGTGACGTCTATTAATACGGGCCTAAGTTTATCTTGGATATGTCTGAAAAAAAAGCATCTTGAGAACTGTAATAATACCAGCCTATTACTATCGCACTGCAAGGCAAAGGCCGCTTTTCATACAGAAAATGCACAATTGATATTTTCAGAAATATATTCTTTATAAATTCAAATGATGAATTCCTCAAATGTTTTCACACACATCCAAGATAAACTTAAAAAGCAGAACAATAAAGCAGACGCCTAAACCACTATGTTACCTGATACCTCCAAACGACTTAAAACATCGAAAATTCCATTAACTATAAACCTCTGTTTCCTCTAAACAATACAAGGCAATGTTTATGTAAAGACGTGATCTCTAGTCCGACATTTAAAACAAAGGCAGCGCTCATGAAACAAATGTTCGTTGGAACAATTTTATCTATTTTGCACGAGTGGAATTAAGTAGGTAGCGAACGATCTTCCCCAATGATTTACTAGCGTTGGGAGTTTAAGCCGAATATCGCTGTGAATACCAGGCATTATAGCTTTGCATTTTTCAAAGGTATTATAAAATTTGTGGGATTCCGGTCTGAAATTTTGAGAATGTTTTTTACAACATTAGATGGGAATGTGGTAAACCTGATGTTGAAAGTGGACTTTTTCGGTGCTTCCTGGTATTGCAGATATTTATAGAAACACGGCAAAAGAATTCACTGTGTGATTTTTCCTCGAAAGTAATGTATTTTTTTTTATTTTATTGTATAGCAAGCACTTTGACAGTCTACTTAATGTTAGGTGGCCACCGATTTAAGAAATATGCCATACCAGATGCAACGCACATGCGTTAGATGCTTTCTCATGTTTATATAATGACAGCGACATATACATCTTATATTATTTTAAAGAGGTCTTTGAATTCAGACTTTAATAATAAACTTCGGTCAGTATTCATAACGGAAAAACTTGTGGCGTCATTTATCGCCTAACATGAGAACTACAGCTGATATCCAGCATCGCGATATAAGACTTTGACGCGACATTAGTCTATTATTTATACAAAATCCCAACCTAAACCGACTGGCAGTACGAACGAACGAACCCACGAGCTAAGGACACAACACCCGCCTGATCAGAGGAACCTTTTCAATGGGGGATGAGGAACTTTACACTCTATTCCTTATATCTCCATAAACTCAATAGCACTGTAATTGCCATAATTGGCTACCGAACTAAAGTCTTCACGCTCAGCACACAGAGACCAACAGGGCAATTGAAGTAGGTCAATCAAATAACTTTGATTAAAGTAAAAAATGAAATCAAGAACACAGTACGGTTTTCAAAGAGAATGTTTTCCAAGTTAAAAAGGATCACCCTGGTTCATTCAAAGATGTTGAGTATAAAACTGCAGCAATCGTATTTGTAATTTTTACTCGAGTTTTACCTCAGAATGTCCACTCGCCACAATATATTAACTGAAAGAAGGTCAACTTTGTAAGCGATATCTTTTTCATACCATCCCATCTTTTAGGCTATGATAATTGAAGATTGGAATACCTACTGTATAATACATAAATTTCGAATGAAACAGAAACGAGAACACATAAAGTGGACCGTCTCGGAATTTAAAATTCACGATTTTAATAGGATTAAGGCCGTTTGTTCACCGCCGCCATCACCGTCACGTCAAGAGAACGAGATGACAGCGAGCCGAGGTTTGTATGAAGTGACGTAACGTGCGGTGGACACACGGCTATAGTAAATGTATGTATCGCCACTTCGGTGCCGTCATTAGATTTTTAACAATCTAAGTATCTTGTTACTCAGTAACTGAAATGAAAGTCAAAGAAAAGTTAATGGTCAATGGAAGTCTGAAAGGAACCTAAGCTGTTTATGGATAAGCAATAAAAATATTGAATACTAGCTTTTGCCCGCGACTTCGTCCGCGTGATTAATAGTTCCCGTTCCCGGGGGATTTCCGAGATGAAAACTATCCTATGTCCTTTCTCGGGTCCCAGACTATATCTGTACCAAATTTCATTCGAATCGGTTCAGTGGTTTAGGCGTGAAGAAGAGACATACAGACAGAGTTACTTTCGCATTTATAATATTAGTATGGATTGGGTATTTAATTCGCTCCAAGTGAAACACTGGTATTCAGACGATTATTGCAGAATTCAATTACAATGGAATCAGACCTTAACATAGTTGAGAAAAGATTAGAGAGATGCGCCTTCTGAATATTTTTGTTAAATGTTAAAATGATGTGGATTCCAAAGAATTCGCTTTTGCCGCACATTTTAGAGCGAGCGACGCGAAAACTTCGAAGTGATATCTTGCGACAGTTTTATTTCAACTGTGTTGTGGTTCTCTTTGATATTTCGTTGCACTTTTCTAGTTTCTGATAGCAGTTGAGGAATATGGTTTATTTATTTTTTGGTTGAAATAAAATGGGCTAATAACTGAAAAAATACTAATGTTTCGTTGCCCACAGTGATTGAGGTGTCTGTTTTTGCCCGAACCCTTTAAGGGTTATTGATCACGTAGGTATAGAACATTATTTCTCAAAAAGAAAAAACTTTTTCCAAAAAAAAGATAACCGACTTCAAAACCGAAAAAGCTCAAAAATAACTATTTCGGAAGTCGGTGGCTTCTCTTCTGCCGGTCGAATTGTGTTGCCTTGCCACCGACTTCCGAAATAGTTATTTTTGAGCTTTTTCGGTTTTGAAGTCGGTTATCTTTTTTTTGGAAAAAGTTTTTTATTTTTTACTTTTTAGTTAGAGTCCCAACTACGTTTTAGAGTAAATTTAAAAAAAAATGTACGTTTTGCTTTAAAAAAATTGAGGAGTTCCCTCGATTTCGGCATGATAGCATCATCAGATCCTGGACCTGATGACAATGGGACCATTTGGAAAGTCTACCCTTTCAAACAAAAAAAGAATTGTTCAAATCGGTTGGCAAACGACGGAGATATGCGCGAACAAACATAAAAAAAAAAAAAAAAAAACATACAAACATTCGAATTGAGAACCTCCTCCTTTTTTTAGAAGTCGGTTAAAAACAGTTCACGTATCATAAGAAAAACAAGTTAAATGAGAAAAATAAGTTAGTCAGTACTGCTAGATAAGTTGGGAAGTAGTAAATGCGAATCATCATGTAAACTTTTTAGGTTAAGAAACCACGTAAAACTGTCGGTCCCGGTTGTTATTCATAAAGGTTTTGCAGTCTAAACGGGTAGCGCCCAGAAACTCTGACCATCAGTCTAAACTAAGGGCTGTAACACCTAGTAACAGGACTGTCAACATGGTACTCAGCTGGTTTTGAAAAGGGCCAAACACATAACGAATATGTTTTGGGTGTGCAAAAAGCTTTATTTAGTGCATCATCTGCATACGTCTAGCATCTTGCATTCAAGTCTGGATTTAAATTAAAGCTATAAATTAACATATAGTTATGAATGCCATGCATTTGCGTAAAGCAAAGCCTGATTTTACTATTTATGAACAGTATAGAAAATCATAATTATGAATATTGAACTTGGTAAGCTTCATTATCATTACATTACATAGTATAAACCAAGCCGCTTTCTTCTGCCTGTTCAAATGATGCATCTTAAAAACTATTCTGTGTGCATATGTAAATAACATATCTTTAAAACTACACCACGGATTTTGATGTGTTTTTTTTAAAAGATAGAGTGATTCAAGTGAAAGGTTTATATCTATGATACATTTGACAGGCCTTTTTGTCTAGTGGCTGGTGACCCAAGGTCTGTAGGTACGATTCCCGCTGAAAGAACAAACTTTGTGTGATGAGCGTGATCGTTTGACTGGGTGTAATTTACCTATAATATGTATGTATTTTAAAAAATAATTAATTGTATGAGTATGTTTGTCAGTTGTCTGGTTACCATAGTACAAGCTCTGCTTAGTTTGGGATCAGATGATTGTATATGAGTTGTCTCAGGGTTAGTCATAGGACATACAAAAAAGAAGAAGAAAAGCAGGGATTCTAAAAGATTTGTAACAGCCCGGGCAAAGCTGGGGCGGGTTGCTAGTTACTTTAAAAAAATCTTGATGCCGGAAAATAACAAAGATTTCAACAATGGGTCCACAAACAATACAGCTGTACCGAGATAAATAATTCAAAAATAGTTCACAAAGTACTCAAAATAAAAATTTAGACCTTTGCCTGTTTGAGCAGAAACTTATAATGAGTTTCTTGGACTTGAAGGTAGAACCTTGGCAAAATTGAGTAGCAAAAGACTTTTATATCTAATGTTATTCGAAAATAAACCCTACATCTTTCTTTTAAGGTACAAAATAGTGCTTAAGCTTGGGAGTAACAGCCGGTGCAATGTAGGTTGTAAAATAAACTTTTATTTTGTTCGTATTATTATGTATTCTTTACGTAGGCCTTATGTGTGGCTTTGCATCTTTAACACAAGAGGAAAGTTGCCTGAAATGGATAATTAGTAAAAAATTGTGGTCCTTTACTACGCGGTCTTTAGTTTGATGACTCTGTGCTGTGTGGCTGTGGGTAAAGCATAAAATAAAATAATAAAGCAAATTTTATTTTGTATTATTATGTTTTTGTTGTTTGGGATTGTGTAGAAAATCTAGATATTGTTTTTAACCCCGAAAAAGGGAGTATTTTACACTTGTTTATTCATAAATCTACAATTTACGAATCTAAAAAACGTCAATCTACTTAAGCAAACGTAGTGCTTGTGTCAATTGAGGGATAGGTCATAAAGTTCAATCATATTTTATACCCAGTAGCTGTCTCCATCAAACATATTGACATATTCAAAAGATTTTTCTAAAATAGCCAAGCCAATGCACTTGTTAACTTACATTTAATTTCCTAATCATTTCTCTCTCAACCCTCCTTGCAATCTGTAACAATATAAAACGCCGCGTATTGTACCACAAAACATTTTTGTTTATGTCATTCAGACGTTAAGGGCGCCATTTTGTAAACAGTTAAAGACTATAAAATGTAAGAGGTTATGTTCAGGAAATGCTTCGGGACGGCGGACTTGATACAAAAGCGGACAACGTTAAAACTGGGTTGCATACATTTTTCTTTTAAGTCTTTTAAAAGATAAAGAAAAGAACAACGTTTTAAATTCTTGTGTGTTGTATGGAGATTGTTAAGTGAGTATAATTCATTGTGAGTAAAATATTTTCTTTTTATAATTATTTTAACAGTCTGAATAAGAGGGGTATGTGTTTGAACTATTTTTTGTATGAATACATATTATTATATTCCCTTATGGTACTGCGTAACTATCCAATGGTTTAACCGATTTAGATGAGTGTCTATTGGGTATAAAGTATTACAAACAGAACAAAATGAAAGTTTTAAAACTTTTTTTGCCTTTACTGTTCTTATTGTCTTCTTCTTCTATTCCTTGTTTTTATGTCTTGTATTGCTTTTCAAGAGGAGGACAATTTTAGAAGCACCACCAAGTTGGTCGCCGCAATCTGGTGTTCTAATGAGATTATGGCCTTTAGGATCACGAACGTTCAAACTATTTACAAAACGGTTATCTAATACACACGTCCCAAGTTTCTAGTTTGTAAAACCCTTTAACTTAAAGATTTTCTACCTATTCTTATGTATATTAAACTTTTATCGCTTTTCGCTTACATTGGAAGCGGACTATAGCTTGTCCAACGCCCGGTATTAGCTGTCGATATGGGCATTAAATAGATTTATCGCGGGTCGATCGTAAATCCGCCTTAAGCTCTTAAGGGCAAGCCAAGCTCTTTATAGAGGATGTAATTTGTAGGTGTTGGTTGATATTCGCTTCTTTATACAAGGGAATAAAATTTAAAAAGCTTTAAACTTTAATTTATTGAAAGAAAATTTTAAAATAATACAATTTTTAATAGGAAAAATAGAATAGGATGCGAGATCTTTTTTAATTTCAGGAAAGGTGATTCTTTGTTAAGGAATGTTATATATTTTTTTTAGCTTTTTGCTTTGCTTTTTCAACTCCTGACTCTAGTTCATTATAGTCTATTACTGCCTATTTTGGTGTCGTTAATAAAGCGCCATTTAAAAGCGTTATATTGGATTTTTCCATTAGGAATGTTTGATTACTAGCTCAAAGTTTGGAAGTTAAAGGTGTAACACCTCCATAGAAAGATAAATAAATGAGGGCACTTCCATGTCGCAAAAAATAAGTAAAGTCTTCTTTAATTAGTCAGAAGCCAGAAAGTCTGACAATACGCTTAACAAGAGGTGTAATTTTGCTCGTATGATAATTTATATTGTCTTATCTATAGGTACTATATTTGAAAGCTAAAGTCTGTTTTTTTTTGCGTTTTATAGCCAAACATCAAGAAAGGATATATAAAATCACGTTAAATTAATTTTATGTATATTTCTATCTTTCTTCTTTATTTTAATTTTTCTTTTTCAATTTTATATTTCAGGTTTTGCTCTGTTACTCTGATGCGAGTTTTGAATGCGCGACAACACAGCGTGGGGTTTTGGGTTAAATTCCCGTGTCATCTTCCATAATATTTTTTTATTACCACTCTGGAGCTTGGAAGTTCATGGTGTGAAACCGCTGTATCTCGAAAAGTACGTAAAATTCTTCTCTCAATAGTCAAAAGCCCGACAGTCTGAAAATCAAGGGAAGGTGCTAATAGTAATATTTTATTAATTTTAACCGTTAGTTCTTGTACAATAACTTGACATAACTAACATATCCAGGTGATTTGTAATAAGGACCTCATTGAATCTTAGACATTCTCTATTTTTTTTATTATCTGACCTAAAACTATAAAATAAATAAATATTCTTATTATGATTAAAATGAAGGCCCCACTTATGTTGAACTCATCCCAAAAATCCCTAAGCCGAAATATTCCATAACAGCATAAACTTCACGAATCTACCGTAAGGCAGCTATCACACTGTATTATCGCACACGACTGATCGTGATTCTGCGTCTTCTACATTGAATCGAACGAAAATGACAACTACCCTAGACACTAAAGGTGTCAGCACACATATATGGGATCGGAAAGAGATCGTTACCGTATCGCCTTTCGTCACGCTGTCAACCAGGTCTCAACGTAACGTAAAGTACCAGCAGCGCCTGAACGTCAACTCGGCTACGGCTAGGCGTCACCGCGCTTATGCCTCGCCGCCCTCTGGCATACTTGGTTGGCATCAGATCGGGTACGGAGAGAAGAGGAGGAATTGCAAGTTCGGAGCTTGTTTCGAGGCGAGGCAATTACGTTACGATTCCGATTAGTGTGCGTTGAGGGGCCGATGGTTAATTGGATATCGGTCTTCGTAACGTATTTACTACACATACACTTTAAAAATTGCACTGTAAATGTAAAACTTCATGTGTTTATATTTCCTTCGAATCATTCTTCATGTATCTACTTGATCCCAACAGAGTCGTCGCTAAGTGGTGCCTTCGAAGTATCACAGCTAGCACATAAAACACTAACGGTTAAGATACACTTTGCGATATGACGACGCATCCAGCGCCAGGCTAGTGAATAACCGTAGAGTAAGTCACCTTTTTAGAGTGAAAACTTAGAATATTTACAACGATTCTGCATTGGAATACATACCGCGTCGACGCTTGACACGTTTTTACATTTGTTTTAGCCGCTGCCGCAGATGCGAGGCCCAAATGTCGTAACGTGATGGCTAGAGTGTAACAACACCTTATCGCACAGTTTAATAGTACGGTGTCACACTGTGATAACAGCCTTAAAGGTCATAACAATATATACCAATAAATAATACATAAAACCCTTGTCATGAACATTTCGTCCTATTAATAAAATGGCAGTTTTATTGCCCAATACAATATAATTACTGATTCTATCGTATTAGGAATTTGACATTGTTTGACTTATACTTCTGTTTACGATGTACCAAATGGTCTATTAAAACTTTGTTTAAGGGACGTTGTAAGAGTTTATTGTAAAGGTTTTATTATTTTGACTATCAGGAAGTAAACGTTTGAAGGCTTTTTTATAGTTTTCTAATGGAATGGGATCAAAAGTATTTTTTTCGTCTATTATATTACTAGCTTTTGCCCGCGGCTTCGCTCGCATTAGAAAGAGACAAAAAGTAGCCTATGTTACTCTCCATCCCTTCAACTATCTCCACTTAAAAAATCACGTCAATTCGTCGCTCCGTTTTGCCGAGAAAGAAAGACAAACATACAGACAGACACACTTTCCCATTTATAATACTAGCTTTTGCCCGCAGCTTCGCTCGCATTAGAAAGAGACAAAAAGTAGCCTATGTTACTCTCCAGCCCTTCAACTATCTCCACTTAAAAAATCATGTCAATTCATCGCTCCGTTTTGCCGTGAAAGAAAGACAAACATACAGACAGACAGACACACTTTCCCATTTATAATATTAGTATGGAAAAATAAAGTTAAAAAACTAAAACCCGACTACAACAAAAAGTGATCTAAAAAGTACGAAACAAGAAAATATTTCTCACAGAAATCAAGACATAGGTACAAAATGGTCAAGGTAAGCCGTGGTTGCATGCCTATATACCATGTGGGTGCAGTGAATATGAATTACAATGGCATGCAACCACGGCTTACCTTGACCATTTTGTACCTATGTCTTGATTTCTGTGAGAAATATTTTCTTGTTTCGTACTTTTTAGATCACTTTTTGTTGTAGTCGGGTTTTAGTTTTTTAACTTTATTTTATTTTAACAGTTTTGGTGTTTAAATATACTGTGCCGCCGTCAGAATTTAAGATTTCTTATTCTTAATCTGTCTAATTCTGCAAACAACCGAATTTCATGTGGATCTTGAAGTATTTTTTGTCCCTCTATACATTTAACTCCACTGAGAGCGACATAAGCCTGTTCTTTAGCAAACATGACTTTCCTAAATCATTAACTGTTTTATCGAGAGAACAACTTTGTAGTTTATGGACGGTACAGCTTCAAAAAAGTACCAGCGAAAGCATTTTACGCTGATCTTTTCCAGATTCCTTAATCTATCGAATTCCGTGAGAAGGCTCGACTCTGAAAATACCGTCATTATCAGCATTATATATATGCGTTTTGAAATAGTATGAAAACAGAGCTTGGCTGTTCTCTGTCTTTCAGCTAATTGCGACAAAATCCAAGGTCCAAGATAAGTTTCCCTACTCTGACATTGTTTAACAGAATCTACAAAAGTATTTTCATTTGCTTGGCGCATATTTTGGCTTAGTTTACACAAATCGAACATTCTGCACAAGTGCTGCTTAGCTGCAAGATGTTCCAGCTGTTTCAAGCAGTACAAACTCAAACTGAAATTCTTAATTTCTAATAGACCAATAGCTTTAGAACGTCATAAATAAAGAAAATTTAACCTAGTTACCCATTCCAAATGGGCAAGAAACTTCATACTTAAATTACTCTTTTATCGTAATGTTGGTACAATATTATTTGTACATGGTTAAGTGTGAGAGTTGTTAGTTAGTGAGTAATTAGAGTTTAAAAAAATAGGATCTTGAACACCTGATGTGGAACTCCAAGAGCTACACTGTGACATAAAGACTACACTATAACATATACAAGAATGACGTCTTAGCAAGGGATATTCAGCCTGATGAGCACTCTGTGACGTGTAAAAATTTAAGATCTTGAACACCTGATGTAGAACTCCAAGAGCCCACACATAAAGAATACACTATAACATTTATTAAAATGACGTTTAAGCAAAAGTGGTTCAGTCTGATGCGCACTCTCTGTGACGTATAAAATTGAAGCTCTAGAACACCTAATGAAGAATTCCAAGCGCTCAGCTACTCTATAACACACATAAGAATGCCGTCTCAGCAAAAGGTGTTCGGTCTGATGTGCGTTTTCTGGTGTCCTATGAAACTCGAAAATCTAACATAATGTGATGTAGAACTAAATCAAAGTTATCACTAATTTACCTGCATAATTATAAAATAAAATAAGCTAGGAGCTACCTCCACGCGTTGAAGGCAATTACAGTGTAGGGCTTATTCTCGATGAAAATTTCCCAATGTTCCAAAAGAGCTAAATGATTGAGGATCTCAAGAATCTACCAAAAACGTCAGGAGAAACTTGATGCTATTCGAGAATATCAACAACTGCTGCTACTCTCCCTGTATATACCTCTTCCGATCGCGAAGTACGCCTGCGTTCTCAGCGTATTTACGCATCTACGTACAGGTCTTTAGAAACCAGTGAAGAATATGATGCGCAACTGACAGCTGATCGTGAACGACAGCATTGTCTCGCGACCGCAGTCGTTGACGGATAGACATTGTGTTTGAGTTCTCAGTGTATCTACGCATCTGCTTCTAGGTCTCTAGATGTAAACGTACGGAACGTGATGCGCAACTGACCGCTGATCAACATGTATTGGTCTCGACAATCGGAGACGTTTACCGATACAGAATCACGCTTGAGTTGACTTTCAAAAATGAAACATTTTGAACGTCTCGTTTCGTCTCGCACATCCCGTTGTTTTCCCGCCCTCGGGCTTTAGAATTCAACATAAGACGTATCAGATTTACAATTTTGGCGACACCGTTGTTGCTGGCATTAGCAACAGGATTCGAGCACGAAGTCGCGGGCAGAAGCTAGCTACACTGTGGGTTTAACCTATAGAGCAGGACCAGTATGCTTCCAATTATTCTTATGTTGGACATAATCTTCCAAATTATCATATTATTATGCTTGTTGACATTATTTATTGTTATAAATGTGTTTTAAATTTCCTTTCGTTAGTTTCAATATTATAACAAGGAATGTTGTACTCGTAACATTCTACACAGTTCCCCATGAAAGATGTATTTACTTTAGACAGTCTAAAATATGGTTGAGCTAGTTTATCTTTATTTCTGGTATTAAAATTATGTCTATTACCTACTAAACTAAAAGTATGTTGGGTTTTGCCTTACATAAATGATGATTGCATAAGTAAATTGGCAAGTTATCGTCATAATATTTATCGTTTATTTTAAAACGACTTTTATTAAATTTTTTGACTATTTCTGGCAAGTGACAAGTAAGTGTTATATATATTTGAAAAGCACTAGTAAACCCCTTTCAAATGATACCAAACACGGTAGGTTTGTCGTATTTTTTTTTATTTTTCATGTCTTTATTGTCCGGCAGAGGGCGCTACATTGAATACCGTGATACGTCACATAGCCTATAACCAGCGGACAATCAAGACGCTTCTAACGATACCTCATTTGCTTAGTTCTGACAAGTAGTTTAGAAGCTACGGTGGAACAGATGAACATACATACATACATACATACAAACATACATACATACATACATAGCCTGTCAAAAACATAACCCTCCTTTGGCTTTGCCGTAGTCGGGTAATAAAAAGGTGAATTGACTGACTGGGTGATTTATCAATGCACAGCCCAAACCGCTAGTCCTAGAGACCTGGAACTTGGAAGGCATGACCTTTGTAAAGAGGAAATACCCGCTAAGAAAGGATTTTTGGAAATTCCAACCCAAAATTGGTAAACAAATAAGGGATGGCAGTTTCGATACCTACACGTGCGAAACCGCGGTACCGACCGCGTGACCGCGGGTAAGCGCGAATATAAAATTAATAAACACTGCCCCATTGGTTACTTTACCAAAACAGATCAACTATATACAGTAACTAATTGCTCGCAATAAGCTAACAACGTTAAACTTTGCATAGTCAAGTAAACTGGTAACTTGTGCGTCCAACTAATGGATAGAAAGTTTCCATTTCGTGACCCATTTACACTGCGAGCTAGGCATACCAATACACTTAATGCATGCCGTATCAAATACTGTTCAAACAAAGTTTATGTAGTAAGAGTAATTTACGTTATGCTAGAGACGTTGAGAAAGAAATTAGCCTGAATGTCAATAGAATAGACACTTTTCATGTACGTACATACAAGGTGCGTCTTTGAAACTGTAATACTTTTTAGGTGGTTATTATAAAGAATGTAAATAAGCATGTGAAAATACGATATGGTCAACAATCAAGAAAACTTGTTCTTTTTTTTAATTATGATTGTTTTTCAGAAAAACTTTCATAATAAACCTCATATGCTTTAGATCTATGAAATTATGTTTTTCGTTTATTTGGGTGTGTGACCGCGTGGTAACAGAATGGTTACAGATTGGCGGTGTTTTAAAACAGTCAGCGAAACACGACGCCGACACTTCATGTACATTAGTATTAAGTTTTTGTTTTTAAAAATATATGTATTAGTTTATTTGTTTAAGATTATTTTATGTATTTTATACTATGGGCCTCCGATGCCTGAAATAAAATTATTATTATTATTATTAAAAACCGTATGCGTAAATAAATAAAAAAATACCTACACATTTTATCATTCGTTCGGGTCGAGAATCACTAACATTACCTTCTGAAAGGTTTTGCAGATTCAAAAACACACTTTGTTTTATAATCAATTCGATCATCAAGAGCTCGTGGAGCTTTACATCTTAGCCTTATTACAATTGTAGTAGAAGCAGACTACACCTACAATTCCATTTTTTTCTCTCTGTCCATGTTTTACTGGTCCTATGCTGTTCACCGCGTATAAACTAGTCCTTTACCTGGCGTCCTTATCTGCCAAGCTATTTATCGCGTAGTCAATACTATTTGCATGGCCTATTGGTATTTTTCCAAGACTTTTTGGTTTAGTGGAAACGGTACAAAAGAATTTCAGTCTGGGTGAACACCTATTTTATAATATGGCTTTTACTATGCAACGCGCAGTTTTGTGATTCGATTATCGTGTGCCTTTCCCATTAACTTAGGATCGTCGCGGTATTGCTCATTCCTTCCTCCTATCTTTTTTTGCCCAATAATTTTGTTTACTTTGTTTTATTTTCTTTCACTTTTTTACATTCATATTCATAAAGGATTTGTTTGATACATTTCGTCTCCTTTCTTACCCCGTACCAAAGATTTTCTTTCAATATTTCTGTCTCTAGCTTATTTAGACCCATTAAGTTAAAGTATAAAATCAAAGGGCCACTGTGCAAAACTTATAATAGTCAGGCTTTTGTTCGTCTTAATTGAATTCTCGTATTTCTTACAGACTCTTAGTCGAAGGCCAAGCTTTAAGGGCGACGATAAAATAAATTGTCCCTATTAACTCCTGTACTTAGTTTTTACAACTCTGCTCTGCTATAAAATTGACTGTATTGTAGGATAATTATATTTCCCGTCATTTGTTAATTCCATTGCTTTTAATGATGTCTTTGCCAGTCTCCATAGACACATTTATGTAGCAGTACCTTCTAACCTTTACTCAATTACTGAACAACCTAGTTATCGAGTAACACCACACCCTTCAGGCAGACAGATTGACAAATTCTGACTACTGACTACCCATAATGACTGCCAAAGTTTTGGTATTGCTTGACGAGGCACGGGGTATCAATAAATAATATGTTACTTCCCAGTTCCAATAATTTTGTTTTGCTATTAGAAAACTCAATTCTGGCTTATATAATAAATTTTATTTAGTAAGTAAATAATATAATATAATAATATAATAAATTTATTTAAGTAAAAAGTAAGTACAGAGGAGATTTACATTAAATACAATAGAAAAAATTTAGTTCTAACTATAATGTAGTCCGGCCTGATCTAGGTTAATAAAAAACCTGTGTTTCAGGCCATCATTTTAGTTCAAACTTAAACTAAAAAACAAAAATAAAATAAGAAGCTAAAATAACTAAGGAGACAAAATTTCTAATGACAAAAAAGTAATCATTTGAGTAACATAATTTTAAAACTAGATTAATTACGACATTATGTTTAAACAAATTAACAAGTAATAATAAACTACAAATAATTAGTTAAATAAAGATACTTATATTAGACAAGGAAGGGAGAAGCTTACATTTATTTATCAATTTCTAGAAGTTTTTCCGTGTCTGCATAATTATGTTTTGCCAGATACTCCTGAACTAGTAAATTACACCTATAGTAACTTAAACTATAAATATTTAGTACTCTGTTAAGCTGATTATACAAGTAGGGCCCTAAAAATAAATAAAAGCGTTTAGCAAAAGCATGTTTAGTTTGAGAGTTAGCACAGACCAAATCTTTTCTTCTTCTATCTGAGGGTATTGGATTGAAATAAAGGTTAGTGTGTTGGAACAAAATTACATTCAAAACAAACAATTGACGTACTGTTAACACCTTACAGGCCATGTAAAGTTGGTCTGTAGGATATCTATAAGGATGAAACGTGGCAACTTTTAAAACTGCTCTTTGAGCGCGTTCTAAGTGCAGCAAAGTAGATTTAGCGGCGCCACCCCATGACGTAATGCAGTAGGTAATAATAGATTGACACAAAGCCAAATAAACCTGTCTAATTAATTTAAAGTCGGCAATGTTACGTAAGTTTTTAAAAATGTATATTAATTTGCGCACTCTGTTGCATAATAAATCGATGTGTTTGCGGAAGTTTAGGTTTGCGTCAATCGTGATACCTAAATATTTTATATGGTCAGTTTTTGCTAAACTAGGACAAGTGCATGCAATGTCAGCACAATGTTGGTTACAACTGTTATGCGCTTGAATGTTAAGATTAGTAAGCGTTGGATAGGTATTTCGCATTGTAAATAACAGGTATTTGGTTTTATCTGTGTTTAAACTTAAGAGATTGGTATGAAGCCAATTAGACACAATATCAAAACCATTCTGTGCTATCTTATAGACCTCGGCTTTTGATTTAGCTGTGAAAAGTAGAGCAGTGTCATCAGCATATGAAACCACTAAACCATTTTGGAGGGACAAATTGCACAGGTCATTTATATAAATAAGGAACAAGGTAGGACCCAAAATACTACCCTGTGGGATTCCGTAGCAGGTATTTTTAAGTTCAGAACTGATGCACTGACCCACTTTTACAGACTGATAACGGTCGGTAAGGTAATCAGATAATAATTGCAATTGTGCTCCACGTATTCCCAGTTTCTCCAGCTTGTGCATAAGCAAAGTACAAGAAATTGTATCAAAAGCCTTGGCTAAATCTAAGAAGATCCCTAAGGTGTGCAAACCGTTATCCAGGTTTGTGCTTATAAAATTTGTTAGCTGGTGAACAGCTTGGCTCGTTGATCTTTTAGGCCTAAAACCAAATTGATGATCAGAGAGGAATTTATTATTTTCTAGGTATTCTACTAATCTACTGTTTATAATTTTTTCTAAAATCTTAGACAGGCCAGTTAAAACTGAAATCGGCCTGTAATTATTGACACAATTTTTGTCTCCACCCTTAAACACAGGGGTGACTAGGGCTTTTTTAAGCAATTTAGGAAATATACCTTTTGATAAACATTGCTGAAAAATATGCGTCAAAGGAGGGGCAATAACATATTTAAATCGTCTTAGAATGCTATTAGGTATATCGTCATGTCCAACAGCACAAGTTTCCTTTAATCCATTTATTATACTTACTAACTCATTAACATCTGTATCTAATAAGACAAAAGAGTGTCGTGTTGCATATGTTTTAGTTTCGGTCTGGCTTGAAGAACATACGATTTTTTCTGCTAAATTTTTTCCTACGTTAACGAAAAAGTTGTTAGTTTTATTTACTGCGTCAGTAGGGCTTGTCTCAGACGATAAAAGATCAAGTGCTGGTTCGGCATTTTTTGACTTAAAAGTATTATTTTTTATGAATTTCCATATAAGTTTAGTATTTTTGCCAGCTTTTTGTAGTTGATTCTGATCATATTGGTTTTTTAGCTTTTTCAATAGATTATTACAGAAATTTCTATATCGTTTGTAAATAACTGATAATTGTTCATCACCCGGTCTATTTTTTAATTTTAGGTGGAGCTTATCTCTATGTCTAATACAGCTAACAAGTCCAGGAGTAATCCAGGGTTTAATATTACTATATTTTCTAGGTATTACTTTAGTAAAAGTATTTTTCCTTATTGTAGATTGCAACATATCGACGAAATATTGTAAAGAGATATTCGGATCATCTGAATTGTAAACGGGGTCAAAATTAATACCGCATAAATCAGCTTCAAGCCTCGTCATATTGATTTTAGTATAGCTATGCATGCAGTTATTTCTAGGTGAACTTATTTGCAGTGTTAGTAAAACAGCTTGATGATCGGTGAGTGATGAGTTAGTAACTATTGTTTTGGATGGACTCCTCGATTTTATAAGAATATGGTCTAAGCAAGAGCCGCTTTGATGTGTTGGATGGTTATGAGCAGGTAATAATCCATGAAAAGAACATATGTTGAGGTAATTATGAGAATGCGTATCGATTTTATCAGCAGCAATGTTAATGTTAATATCTCCTACCAGTACGATGTTTTTAAATGAGGATAATTTTCCTAAGGAACTGTTAAGCGAGTCCAAAAATCCATCAATACTTTGGGATGGTGGCCTATACATGGCCATAATTACTGTGTCGGGAATAATTTTAATTATTAAGCAATTACAGTCTGAAAAAGGGGGTTCCTCTACTAATGCATTTAAATTGTTTTTAATATAAACGACGACACCATCATTCTGGTTGAGTGTCCTATCGCTTTTATGAAGATTGAAGCCATCGAGACTTGGTAGATTGGCCGTTTGTTTGGATAACCAACACTCTGTCAAAACAATAATGTCGCAGCATATATCAATGTTTTGTAACAAAACTTGGAAACCGTTAAAGTTACGGGTTATACTGCGTATGTTTTGTGTAAGAAAGGTCAATGTTTTATCCCCGGTATAGACTAGGTTTTTGCACTCCTCAACATTACAAATTAGAGCTTCAGACACGGAAAAACCATCTAGATCACTAATAAGCTGATTAGCCATGCAAAAAAATTAAATGTAAAAGTTAACCTACTACCTATGTGCTAAATTAACTAGGGAGACGGTGGCGCTCCTAGGCGCCCTCATAGTCAATAGAATTAATATAATTGTCCTCTGCATATTTACGTGCTGGGCAAGTTACATCACCAGTTGGATGATCATTTTTCCTCTTGAAGCGTTTGCAGGTCGCACATTGGGGCGGAGAACTTTTATTATTGCATTCCTTGAAAGAATGACCCGTTTCACCACAGAGATTGCAGGTAGCGCTCGTTTCTCTACAGAATTTGGCTGCATGTCCGAACTGCTGGCAGTTAAAACATCTGGTCACAATAGTGAAATCTCTCACTGAACACGATGTCCAGTTTATGAAAATACGGCCTTGATCTATTAAAATTTTTCTTATATTCGCAGGAACTTCTAAAATATAATTGCAGGTAGGTCGATCTTTCTTTCCTGACTTATGGCTCAACTTCAAACTTTCTAAGCAGGACTCACGAGTAACGTTCGGCAGCTTATCCGTCAAATTTTGGCCGTAAATGCAGTCGAAAACCTCTTTTTCCGTCAGGGCTACGGGAACACCAATGACCACAATTCTTGGACGACGTTTAGACGGTTCTTCAACCTTAAGGCCTGAGGAAAATAGCTTCTGCGAACTTTTTAATTTATTAATGTCCTCTTTGTTATCCGTGCGAATGATAACGCCACCGTTTCTAATTTTCCTTAGACCGCGGACATGAAGCTTCAATTCCTCAGGTGAGATGATTTTTTGAACCAACGACTTTGTATCATCGCTGGTTTTAGTCCTATCACTGGGATATATCGCGACCGAATTAATATTTTCTGGGCGAATAAAGTTATCAGCTCCTTTCTTCACCATGTTAGCGTAGGAGCTACTTTCTGAGTGTTTTTGGCTCAACTTCGTCTCCACTACTTCTTTGATTTGGCTAAGGGATTCCACAAAATTCTGTTGTACTTGAAGGTGCTGGATAGTGGTGTGCGCTTGGATGGACTTTTGCTTTAAGGATTGGTACAACACGGCCATCTGAGATGTACCGTGGTTGACTTTACGGCAGAGACTGTTGACTCGGAGTTTTGGTCCGAATTCATTTTTCCCTCTCCCACAATCGAGCAGATTTCACTCAGGAATGTGTCAATGGACCCCATCCATCTCTGAATTTCGGACGTAGAGACGACTTCATTTGGTATGTCATTCTCCGTGGCTGCTGGCGGCACTGGCTCTCTTGATGGTGTTTGAACTGCCGGCGTTGGCGTCGGAGGAGGACTTCGTCGTACCAATTGGCTGCGGCCAAATGGGCTATCTCCTGTGTTAGACATATTTCTAACACTGAAAACCCTGATTATCTATTGCAGGTTTTATCTAGTTCATCTTTCACAACGAAAACAAACTAAATGTTATTCACAGTCGACACTTTCACAAAAAAAACTTACTTTGCAAAAATTATTGTAATAACATTATTCGTAATTATTTAAACAATGTCATAATAATCAACAAATTAAAACACGTCTGCATAGTCTCGCGACTCAAGAACGACCAAACGAGCTTAAGCTTGCTGTTGTAAATAAGTTATTTGTATTTTGTTATTTGTTTGTATGTATGATTCTTTTAAATAAAGAATAAGGAATAATGCTAGATAAAATTGACACTTGCACTTTATATACCAGTACAGTGTGACATATATCAGTTCGTTGAACCTAAAAACCTCCGAAAACTACAACACAATAAAACAAAACATATTCCCCTTCAACGCTTCCGAACATATAAAAAAGGGTCCCCAATGACTCGCACGGCTATAAAAGTTTCTTTCTGAAATTTCTAGTTTCAAATTGAATTATATGTCTCAAAGGGCTTGTCGCTTTGACATTTTTTATTGACCTGATTCAATTCGCCACTCGGACGGTACGTCGGGTCCTGTTGTAGCTGTACCTATACGTATAGTAATGGCGCCTCCGAATTCGATGGCAAGAAGGCCAATTTTTGTAATTTTACACGTTTAAAAGGTTTTTTTATTAGGACAATTTTGCCACACTATTCATTACCATTGCAACTCCTAAAAGTCAGAATCATCAATGGAAGCCCCTGAAAAAATGCCGAGAAATGAAGCATTATGAGTCGCGGGAAAACGTTTTAACTGTATTGAATCCGGCAACAAAATTAATCAGAGAAGAACAGCGGAAGCGTAAGAAAAAACGTCTAAAAGGTAAACGAACAATAATAAGTAATAATGCTACCCTGAAATTATTGTCGTATTGCAAGGTAAAGGTTTTTCAGAGAAGGCATCAAACCATGTAAAATACTGGTATTAATCTAGATCCGGTAAAACAGGAAGCCTATCTTATCATAGATGGGAGAAATGCTAAAAAATAATGATGAAAGGCACGAAAAAAATTCCTTAGAATATAAATCCGTTTACAATGACTTTCAATGCAATAGGAATATTTTAGGTCTGTGGCGACATCTATCGCCGAATATGTAAACTACAACTGACCTACAACACAACACCTAGGATCGGAGGGATCTGGTACACTTGCGCGAAAGACATTTGCGCGAAAGACACTTGCGCGCGGCCGTTTGGGCGAATGGACACATGCGCGAATGGACGTTTGCGCCCATAGACATTTCCGCGAATGGACACTTGCGCGACTAGACGTTTCCGCGCCAAACCACTTGCGCGAAGCCCTTTGCGCGACGGACACTTGCGCGCCAGACAGTTTCGCGAGAGACGTTTGCGCCCAAACACTTCCGCGACTAGACACTTGCGCGAACTCTTTTCCAAAGGACATTGGGCAAATTTAAAAATATTATTAAGGGGTACCAATATTTTTTTATTTACTTAGTTTTTATTATAATGGCGTCCACATACCTACCGAGGGTGGTAAGTCGTTTTTAAAAGCAAGATGGCGGCCATGATATTTTTCACAAAATACGTCATGGGTGTCAATTTCATGGTTTTTTAGGGTGCTAAGGTCAAAATTGGGGTCGATTTGAGAATCCAAGATGGCGGCCGTGACCTTTCTCAGAATATGCGTCATGGGTGTCGTTTTCATGGTTTTTTGGGGTGCTAAGGTCGAAAATGAGGTCGATTTGAGAATTCAAGATGGCGGCCGTGACCTTTCTCACAATGTGCGTCATGGGTGTCGTTTTCATGGTTTTTTGGGGTGCTAAGGTCGAAAATGAGGTCGATTTGAGAATTCAAGATGGCGGCCGTGACCTTTCTCACAATATGCATCATGGGTGTCGTTTTCATGATTTTTGGGGTGCTAAGGTCGAAAATGAGGTCGATTTGAGAATCCAAGATGGCGGCCGTGACCTTTTTCGCAATATGCGTCATGGGTGTCGTTTTCATGGTTTTTTGGGGTGCTAAGGTCGAAAATCAGGTTGATTTGAGAATCCAAGATGGCGGCCGTGACCTTTCTCACAATATGCATCATGGGTGTCATTTTCGTGGTTTTTTGGGGTGCTAAGGTTGAAAATGAGGTCGATTTGAGAATCCAAGATGGCGGCCGTGACCTTTCTCACAATATGCGTCATGGGTGTCGTTTTCATGGTTTTTTGGGGTGCTAAGGTCGAAAATGAGGTCGATTTGAGAACCCAAGATGGCGGCCGTGACCTTTCTCACAATATGCGTCATGGGTGTCGTTTTCATGGTTTTTTGGGGTGCTAAGGTCGAAAATGAGGTCGATTTGAGAATCCAAGATGGCGGCCGTGACCTTTCTCACAATATGCATCATGGGTGTCGTTTTCGAGGTTTTTTGGGGTGCTAAGGTCGAAAATGAGGTCGATTTGAGAATCCAAGATGGCGGCCGTGACCTTTCTCACAATATGCGTCATGGGTGTCGTTTTCATGGTTTTTTGGGGTGCTAAGGTCGAATATGAGGTCGATTTGAGAATCCAAAATGGCGGTCGTGACCTTTTACACAATATGCGTCATGGGTGTCGTTTTCGTGGTTTTTTGGGGTACTAAGGTTGAAAATGAGGTCGATTTGAGAATCCAAGATGGCGGCCGTGACCTTTCTCACAATATGCGTCATGGGTGTTGTTTTCATGGTTTTTTCGGGTGCTAAGGTCGAAAATGAGGTCGATTTGAGAATCAAAGATGGCGGCCGTGACCTTTCTCACAATATGCATCATGGGTGTCGTTTTCGTGGTTTTTTGGGGTGCTATGGTCGAAAATGAGGTCGATTTGAGAATCCAAGATGGCGGCCGTGACTTTTCTCACAATATGCATCATGGGTGTCGTTTGCATGTTTTTTTGGGGTGCTAAGGTGGAAAATGTTACAATCCTGGGATACTGAGTGAACTTAAGCTGTGCGTGCCGGATGGGTACGTGAGGCGTCGGCGACGGCCGCAGCTGTTTGTGGTAGCATCAGCGCGCACAGAGCTTCTAAAGCAAGCACCGATGTCACGCGCGATACGCACACTTAACGCGATAGCTGAGCAGATCGACGTATTCCACTGTTCAAGTGTTCACTGAATGACTTCACAAGGGTAGCATATTCGGTAGTCTGTTATTGACTGGAATTAATTATTTTAGTATTTTGGTTAAATGTAAGCTTCTCTATCGTATTAGGTAAGGTCTGTAATGATAGATGTAAGTGTGATTAATAAATAAATAAAAAAAATAAAAAATAAATATTGTGAGAAAGGTCACGGCCGCCATTCTGGATTCTCAAATCGACCTCATTTTCGACCTTAGCACCCCAAAAAACCATGAAAACGACACCCATGATGCATATTGTGAGAAAGGTCACGGCCGCCATCTTGGATTCTCAAATTGACCTTATTATTGACCTTAGCACCCCAAAAAACCATGAAAACGACACCCATGACGCGTATTGTGTAAAAGGTCACGGCCGCCATCTTGGATTCTCAAATCGACCTCATTTTCGACCTTAGCACTCCAAAAAACCACGAAAACGACACCCATGATGCATATTGTGAAAAAGGTCACGGCCGCCATCTTGGATTCTCAAATCGACCTCATTTTCGACCTTAGCACCCCAAGAAACCATGAAAACGACACCCATGACGCATATTGTAAGAAAGGTCACGGCCGCCATCTTGGATTCTCAAATCGACCTCATTTTCGACCTTAGCACCTCAAGAAACCATGAAAACGACACCCATGACGCATATTGTGAGAAAGGTCACTGCCGCCATCTTGGATTCTCAAATCGACCTCATTTTCGACCTTAGCACCGCAAAAAACCATGAAAACGACACCCATGATGCATATTGTGAGAAAGGTCACGGCCGCCATCTTGGATTCTCAAATCGACCTCATTTTCGACCTCAGCACCCCAAAAAACCATGAAAACGACACCCATGACGCATATTGTGTAAAAGGTCACGACCGCCATTTTGGATTCTCAAATCGACCTCATATTCGACCTTAGCACCCCAAAAAACCATGAAAACGACACCCATGATGCATATTGTGAGAAAGGTCACGGCCGCCATCTTGGATTCTCAAATTGACCTCATTATTGACCTTAGCACCCCAAAAAACCATGAAAACGACGTATTTTGTGAAAAATATCATGGCCGCCATTTTGCTTATGAAAACGACTTACCACCCATGGTAGGTATGTGGACGCCATATAATAAAAACTAAGTAAATAAAAAAATATTGGTACCCCTTAATAATATTTTTAAATTTGCCCAATGTCCTTTGGAAAATAGTTCGCGCAAGTGTCTAGTCGCGGAAGTGTTTGGGCGCAAACGTCTCTCGCGAAACTGTCTGGCGCGCAAGTGTCCGTCGCGCAAAGGGCTTCGCGCAAGTGGTTTGGCGCGGAAACGTCTAGTCGCGCAAGTGTCCATTCGCGGAAATGTCTATGGGCGCAAACGTCCATTCGCGCATGTGTCCATTCGCCCAAACGGCCGCGCGCAAGTGTCTTTCGCGCAAATGTCTTTCGCGCATGTGTCCTGATAACGGATCGGAGGATACTCCCTCTCCAGGGAGAATGAGAAACTTTACACTCCGTTCCTCATACCTCTAGAGGCTTAATCGACTGTTCAATCCACTAAACAATTCCTAGTTATTTTCATCATGAAAAAAAAGCTTTCCTAGTACTAAATCCAACGGTTTTAAGATTAGCAATTCTCTAGTCACCGTAAGTACGGAACAGCCAAAAAGAATTTTAAAAGCGTAATCGTTATGTACCGGTGAATTCTTTATAATGCCCCACAACACTAGTTCAGGAGAAGATTGTTTATTTAAAACCGATTAGTACTGAGACGGGATCCGAATAAAATAATAAATAATAAGAAGTAGAAAATGTTCCCGTTTGCTAAGTTTTTGATACAATGTAGGAAATAATGTTTGTAATTCAAATGATAGACCAATATATTTTAACTTTATTTGTGTATATTTTTGACGGTAATCATTTGTATTTTTAAAAGTGGTATTTAAAATGTCTGACATTTAAAATATTTGAATACCGATGCCACGATTAGAGTAAATACTTTGTAAAAATATATTACAAAAAACGTTAATTTACCGCGCATATACTATGACGTCATACCAATAGAGCCAAAATAGAGGGAGTGTGATGGGCTTTTGTGGGTTGCCCATTATTAACCGTTGGTCTCTTATCCCGCATATTAGAAACACATGAGATTTTGTGATAGTCCAGTAGCAGTTCAAGCACCTACCTTTAATTTTTTTTTTAAACTTCATTAGTGTTCCACGCGCCTCAAAGAGAAGGAGTCAGCACAGGAGGGGGCCCAACAGGGCCAACGCCTGCCGAGGTTGCGGAATGTTTATAATAGTTACCGTGACCCTGGAATATAAAGGGCAATCGAAGGAACATGAGTGGGTTTTAGTCAGTAAGAGTCTGACACGCCCTCCCGCCGCACCCAGGACGGGAGCAGTCATTGGATGATTTCCAACTCACCAAAAAAAAAAAATGTGTACAAGGGCGGACTTAATACCTTAGGCATTCTCTACCAGTTAACCCAGAGTAGAGGAGATATAACATTTTAATGCATGAGATTGCGGTTTCAAAGCCATGCAAGCGCCTGAAAAAACCTGGACTTACAATGAATACGAGTCCGTGATCTCCAACCTGCCTAAACGAAGCGTGGTGATCAATGATCGTGCCTTCTTTGTTTGAGAAGAGGTTTTTGCCCTGAACACGGACGGTAATAAGCTGTTAGGAGACAAAAATTCTTGGCAGTTGACGACCAGCTAAATATACAGAGACTTAAAGTTGCTGAAATTTTGCTTCATACACGTATAACATATTTAGCCAAATGGCTAAAGGCACTCTTGAAGTTCTCAAGTATCTAGAATTTCATGAGCTTTATTAGGGTGCGAAAGATATCTCTAAAGGGCTAATGAGCCTTAAGGTATACTGCTTATTACTAGAGCTTTTAAGGAAAGATGTACTCTAGGTAAGGTTAGCAAAAGATGGTTAACATTTCAGATTCTTGAGTCGTATTTGAGTAAGTACTGGACTGACTAGCTACTTTTTCCATATTAAAATTGTTTTATTGATGTAGATATAGAATTTTAATATTAAAACTAGCTTTTGCCCGCGACTTCATCCGCGTGGATGTCGAATTTTCTTTTACCTTACATTTGGTTTAGGAGAGTGACTAAGTCACCTGCAAAAATATATTTTTTGTTGGCTCTCTTTGATATAATAAACTAAATAGCTTGGTCATTATGTTTTCTAATATTCTGTGGCAGACTCTTATGGAACGAACAATTAAGTAATCTGCCCATAAAATTGAAAATTTTCAGAACAAGATAATTACTCTCAATAGATATTCAATTCATCAATATCAAAACAACTCGATACATAACAAAGCCTTGTAAATTGATACTGGGTACACCCACAGGTCGTAACCATGGCAACAGTGCCACAAGGGGATTAGCGACCACAACACCTACCTGGTATTATTGATAAATGTCCCATTGAACGTCTTGGAAGGTGCTGGTGTTTAGCAAAACCGACCTTGTTTAAAGAGGTTATGGTATAAATTGAGTAAATGGATGCGTTTGACTGAAGATCGGGTTAAGGGACTCGCACATTTAGTCAGCTTTATCCAGCTTATGTCCATAGAAAACGATTTTGTACGAAAGCTGAACCGCCCCCCTAGATAATGCCACTTGCATTGTAGAATAGATAGCGAAAACAAATAGATTGTCAAAAGTATGGAGATGTCAAATTGTTTAGCAAAAGCTTTAAATGTCAAATCCATACATTTTTTTTTATCGTTTATTATTTAACACAATTTACAACATACATAGATTAATAATACATAAACATACCAACACAAACCATCGCGGGTTTAACTGTGGTATTTGACAATCTATTCGTTTTCACTAGTTACCATCGCGACATTAAAAAGTAGGTACATTTTAAATTGGAAAAGCCAAATTGATACTTGCCTAATTTCGAGCCCATAATATCAATCATGAGAAGGCGGGGTAACCACCCATCTTGGCACCGTGACATTTTTAGTACCTACGTAACTATAGACATAATCGGCCGAATAATTTTTGTTCCTTTGTTGTGGTTTTCGAAAAATAGTTATTCGATTAAATGACAAACGTGTTTAAAGTTGTGCGGTTTTTAACGAGAATTTTGTTTTAAATGTTCTATAGGTATTATTATGTAAAAATTTTATCAAAATAATAACCGACTTAAAATAATAATTACGCGAAAGATTACTTGACATTGTTTAATAAAAGTGTAATGCAAAAATTTACTTGCCATATTGTTGTTCTAGTTTTTTTTTTATTACCAGCCTATTATTATTACCGCTGCTTCATGAAAAATGCCTCTTCCCTAAATAGTATAAAACATAGCCGCTATCCGTTGGCTGTCTGCCCTATGTATGCTTAGATCTTCAAAATTACTCAACGGATTTTGATGCGAATTTAATAGAGTGATTCAAGCGGATGGTTTACATAATATTATCATAACTATTAGAGTAAAAAATTGCTGGGATTCCAGTTTAAAAGTAGCTTATATAAAAAACTCAGCTCATTTCAGATTATTACTGTTCCACTGTACGCTGCTATTTCCATAGTCTTTACTTCCATACACGGAAGGCATGAGCATCAATCCCTATGCTTGCTAAAAGCGTATTGGTGAGTTTTAACTTACACAGAGAAGGTACGAGCACGACCGCGGAACATAAAGGGCAACCGAAGAACCATGAGTGGGTTTTAGTCAATAAAAGTCTGACACGCCCTCCCGCCGCACCCAGGACGGGAGTAGTCATTTAATGATGTCCCACTCCCAAAAAAAAAAAATTATCATTTGACTTGATAATCACTTATTCCTGTTCAAAATAATAAATACAGACAATAAAACCTTGTTCGGTCGCAATTTAGCCCATACATCAGCACCTCTACATCATGCTTTTATCTTTTACAATATGGAGGTACCCGTGGGTACTATTATATCCCCTAAAGTACCATTTACCAAAAACCTTGACGGCTCGAATTCAGAGTTGAAAAATAAACCTAATGGGGTAAACATAGGGTTTATTTGATATGGGCAAAAAGTTATAACACTCTTTTGCGAAACGGCTCATTGAGTTAAATTATATTTTACAAAGAAAGAGAAAATCAGTCAGCCATTTCAGTTTGGTCTGTCATGTTTTGGAAAAAATTACCACTTGTCATCTGAAGGCTAATTTATACAAAGAAAATGACACGATGTTCTATCTGCAACACCAGATAGCTCGCAGGCTTGTTGCCATTCCCGAAACAGAGATGATAATGTCTCATGTGTCTGTGATTACACAGACACCATACCCTGCTAACCGTAGTGCTTCAATACTTTTTAGTGTAGTAATAGGTATGGTAGTAGTTCTTTCCTGGATAAGCTCCTTCACAAAAAGCTCTACAACATTACGATTTAAGTGTAAATTAAAATGCAAAAAAAACCCCACTCACGAAGTTGTCAAGATCGCGGCTGGTGGCGAACGGCTGAACTGTGTTGATATAACTTGTCTAGGAACCATCACTAGATACCCTAAATTGAAATAAAAAATTGTTCCCCGCTTAAGAGCTATAGTGCGACAGGTAGACAGCTGATATGCAAAAAAACAGACACACACATTCTTTTCGCGTCGATAGTTAAAACCAGTCTCGTTTAATTAATTCGCCTAAGCAAACTTCCGTACATCGGAATTCTTCTTATTTTAGCTTTGTAAAACCAGTATTCGATGACACTAACATACTACAACACTGTCATTATTTCATGAACATCGCATGAGAATATCACACCGAAGGTGACATAGCTGTGCAAATGATAATGTATCAAAGCCACTGGTGCGCTCGCTGGCATCCGCTGCTCGTCGCAATATACAAATTGTTTTGTGTGAGGCATTCGATAGTTCGATGTTACTGTTGTTGCGATACTCCTTTGTTTGTCACTTGTTTTGTTTTCATTTGAAAGTGGGCGAGCGTTTTGGTTCTAATATTCGCTGTATTTGTCTACATAAAGCTGGGCATTGACGGCCATTTTGGCGCAACCGAACTAACGTCCATCCAAAATTTGATCGTCTGTGTTGAATCATCACTCTAGAGTTGGTCCCCCGCCTAAACCATTTGGAGTGACGACGTCACAGTCAAAAATGACCGTCAATACCCAGCTTTAGGTTTTTCATTTGTTTTTTAATTCACTATCTCGGCTGGCTTATGAAACCGCAATCAGCAATATTTGCGCAGTGATCGCGCGGCCACCGCGCGATTACGTCAAAAACAATCGTATTATGTATGAACCGATTGCTAATCGCTCGCTGATTGTTCTAATGCACAGGTTGCTACGATGACGATAAAGTAGCAATCGCTGGAACTAATTAAATATCACATTTAACAAAAAAACTTAACTTTGCTCTTAAAAACCATACTCAATACGAAACCACCAAACGAAAAATGCATGTTTTAGTTAACTGATTGTTCATTGATTTGACTTGACGTATTTTGAATTGACGTTTATATTGCTAAATTATCGCGATCGCTCGGCTTCTGCAAGATACGTAATCCCAGTGCCGTTTAAACTGATTTTGACAAAGATAGTAATAGCACGGTTGCAGTTTCTTTAATATTTTGCTTGTTACAATAAACCAATGTTATTTAAGTACACTATTCTTTTGCCAGGCATTTTTAAATTGCCAATTAACAACTAATCCGAACTGTGAGAAGCCGCAATGTGTCTGTGATTAACTGTATATTTTACTACAAAATATAATTCTTCGTCACCTAACTCCTAAACAGCTCCACAGATTAAGATAACATTTTGTGTGTAACTTTTCTTACCTAAAATTTTGTTGCCTTTTGAAAAGTCCTCACCCTAACGACTAAATAAACAACATTTCACTAGTTACCATAGTAGGGCCACATGTGTTAGGAATTCAGTTTATAACGCGGCCGCTCTTCGAAATATTTGTGCGAATACTTTGAAAAATATCCCGTCCAATCCAAGCGCGGCATTTGTGCACTACTCTCTGGCGGGGATGATATTATAATTTGCAATACCTACCTTAGCTCGAAGGCTACCGGATGAATGTGGGTTTATTCTGCTTTTTTTATTTATTTACGGAAGTTTCGTAGAGGTTAATCTCTTTGTTAGATAAAAGGAGTTAGCGTCTGCTGTTTTTTGGTTTAAACCTTCAAACACACGTGATTTGAGACACAATAGAAAGACAATAGCAGCGCGACAGCCGACTGTTGCTTGGTCGTATAATATGGTTGGTGAGACATTTTGTCAGAATTAGGTAGGTACTAAAACTTTTGGTCGTCGCGTACTCCATCTTCCTAGATTTTTTTCAAGTACGTTTGGAATGATTTCCAGAATCAAACTTATGTTTTTTCACTGGTATCTAGGCCCTTGTCAATAAAAGCTTGGTCGATTATTCTCTAACTTGGTTGCTTATAAATCTAGAGTTAAGTACTGAACCCAAGCTAAAGCCTACTGGTCCTAACCCCAGTAGGCACACACATCATACATACACGCAACCTACCAATTAACTTCAAGTTACGCTGACACACCGAGTTAGCGTACTTGATTACTTGATCTGACGTAGATGGAACGAACACGCGGGTTCCAATTAACATTGCAGAATGAGTTGTAAGTCTTGGGGGTAAGATTGGAAGTACTTCATCACTTTATACCTCGATTAGGTTATAGTCAGAAGCAAGACTGTAATCCACTGGGTGAAGCAAGATTCAATCCCTTTGGAAAAATGTTGGACCAAAACACTGAGATACTATATTAATGGTGCCCAACACAGAGTCACGTGGTGCCCTCCAGTGTGGTGCAAAATACCGAATCACCAATAGTGTCTAATTTATTCGGAACTAGTAGGGTTCATTTTACAAAACAACGATTTCAAACTCTCAATCCAACCAAAAAACAAAATATCTATTACAAAAGTTCCATTCTCGCAATTTTAAACTACCCTCCAGACAGTAGATAAATTGCAGACTTCCCTCAAAGATGATGAGTAGCACAACTTTTGTTACAAACATTGAACCACTAGTGGTGCCCTTCCCTGGGCTAACAGTTACTAAGGCTGTGATAGTTTTCCATTTGACTACGTCATTTATATTATTTAATATTTTGTTAACACGTCGTTTTATTAAATCAAAAAATTGCCTTTCAAACACATCTTTAAAAGACCTACAACTACATATATCTATTCTTACCTACATTTATTATTAAAACACTTCAACTGCCCAATCGTTTTATTTCCCCAAAAAAGCACAATGTCCATTACAAAAACGACCCGTTCTCCCAAAAATCTTAAACTCTGCGTACCGCCCAAGCACTAGATAATTGCAGACTACCCTCAAAGATGTAAAGAGACATATTCGATATTTTCACCCCATACTTACTCCCCAAAAAACGTATAATATCCATTACAAGAACGACCCGTTCTCCCAAAAACCTAAACTCTGCCTACCCTCCGAGCACTAGATAATTGCAACTACCCTCAAAGGTGACGAGCACTGGCACGTGCCCCCGTATAGATCGTGCGGCCCGGTTCTAATTAACGTGGAGTACCGGCCGGTATTACCGGGCCAAGCCCTATAGTTTCTACGTGATTTATTTATATGGTAGCATTGGTAGGTCAAAATAAGAGGTATGGGTGGTTGTTATAAAAAAAATGTAATTACCTTATCATGATTGTCTTAGTGGATAACGTAGTCTTTCACGTAAAATGTTGTGGTTTAGAATCCGGGTAAATACCAATGTGATTTTTTCAACACGGTTGACGCATTTTTTAAGTGGTTGGCTGTTGCAATTCTTGCATAGGACATATTATGTCCTATGCAAGGATTCAGCCCGCGGATATTTGATTGAATTACAAGTGCAACAAAAAGGCAACATTCCTAATAAAATTTGTATTTTCTAATTTTCTGAATCTAGTGTGACAAAGTAAAAAAAAAGTAAAGTTTATCTTGGACATCACAGACTTTGGAGAAGGAAAAACCACTGTGAGAAAACCTGGATTTAAGTCTGAAATCGACAATTCACCTTAAGCATGCGTGATTAACAAAACTCGTCGTCGAAAAGAGGCCTTTGCCCTGCAGCGGGAGTAAAATGTTGGTATTATTTATTGTAACCAAAAGTACGATGACCGGTCGTTTAAAAGTGAAAAAGGCCATTTGATCAAATTATCTTTGATATTACAAGCCTTGAAGATAATATATGTAATTATGAGAAGACAAAGCATGTGTGATAATTAATATCAGTCTGAATGTTTAATTAATGTCCTCTAGTTTCTTTGAAACAATGTACATTAAAATTTCATGTCAAGTATCATGTTATTTTAATGTACACATGTCATAGTCGTGTCGCCTCGAATGAATTCCTTTGAGGGTTAAACTCAAATGAAATTAATCACTGTCTGAAATTGTAAAGAGAAACTAAAACTTTAAGATTAATTTGGGTAAATATTTCTTGAAATATACTTCTATAGGAGATAAGATACCCGATTTGGTTATTCAATAAATCCCTAATTTCTTTTTAATACTGTCTTATAAAAGAATTGTAATATTTGAATTCCCAGGGGTTGCGGAAGGTTTATAATAGTTACCGTGACCCCAGAACATAAAGGGCAACCGAAGGAACATGAGTGGGTTTTAGTCAGTAAAGTCTGACACGCCCTCCCGCCGCACCCAGGACGGGTGCAGTCATTTGATGATTTCCCAGTCACCAAAAAAAAATTTAATTCCCAAAATTACCAATATTGGTCCAATATATGGTCTAGTACCATGGTATTAGATCAATAATCGGTATTTTTGGGAAATAAAATATTAGACAGTGATCGACAGACAGCTACAGTTAATTTCTAGGCTAATTATTAGCCTTATAGCATAGTTGAAATAAAGGTAGGGAGATGATGGAGATAATGCTTACCTGGTTTCAAACACGTTATCTCATGAGAGCTCGGTGCCTTAACCTTTAAGTTATCACGACCTTCGACACTGGAATTCAAAGAAATTCATAAATTAAGCAATCATAAAGTTATCGATGGAATTCCTCTAGGAGCGTTATCGAAAATATATTTGTAATTTAATGAAAAAATATTCCCAAATTCACCTTCAGACAATATTCACGGTTGGGTGATTAGGTTCATAATATTACGACCTGTGTTTTATCGTAGGGCTGAGTTTGTAGAATTAACTTTATATTTTTTTACAACAACGTTAAAACAACAAGCAACTACTTAAAATAAGCTTTAAACAAAAATAATATTTTTTTTATTATTATAATCATTGTTTAATTATTCTTTTTATTTCTTTTTTTTTCAGACGACTGAGACGAATTCAAATTCAATGACACTCATTTGTCAAAATCCGTTGAACGTTTTAGGCTGTAGCGTGCCATATTATGAGACATACATACCTACATACACACATACGCTCGAAAAACATAACAGTCCTTCCAGCAGTAGAATAAATAACAGAAAAAACTGCATTTCCATCAAATCACGACCCTGTAAACAAAAACCAATTAACTGCAACTTAAGAGAGGCAATCTTAAGGATCCCCCATTTATGCAATCAAGGCGTCGGTAAAGAAAAACTAGATCATAACTTTATAACTGGCCAAGTACAAACTTAGATTCAGTTTCTAAGATAAGCAAGTACAAAGAAAAGAGATACTTTATCAAAGGACACTATAAAGTTTAAGTTAGAGGAACGGAAAATATATTTTGTTTCAGAAGCTAAGGTAAGCTTTGATCGAGAAGTAACTTTTAGATGCCTGTTTATTGAGTTCATTAATGAAGAACAGAAACTAAAGACAGATACCTTTAAACAAAGCGAGGGGAAAATAAGATAGAAAGAGGATGCGTTATTAGCATAAAAAATGCATCGTGCTTGAAATGCCAGAACTTAAACAATGTTGTGTCTGTTTAGATGAATATGTTGGCTTAGTTCTTAAATCAATTGATGTCACATCAATTCATTCAGAAAAAAAAAATATTTTAGATAATTTAAAGCTCCATTCTTTAACATCTTTTATACCTTTCGGATAGAATTAAACTGTTGGTAAGTAACACATCCAATTAGGCAAAGGTAATTAATACGACTTTTGTACGCCCGAATGAAAATGAAACCTATGTAAGATTTTTTTTTTTTTTTTTTTTTTGGTGAGTGGGAAATCATCCAATGACTGCTCCCGTCCTGGGTGCGACGGGAGGGCGTGTCAGACTCTTACTGACTAAAACCCACTCATGTTCCTTCGATTGCCCTTTATGTTCCAGGGTCACGGTAACCACTATAAACATTCCGCAACCCCGGCAGGCGTTGGCCCTGTTGGGCCCCTTCGTGTGCTGACTCCTTCTCTTTGAGGCGCGCGTGGAACAAAACGCGCCGTCTACGCGGTCCTGGTCCTAGCCGGGCGGCGAGCTACCCATAGCTCGCCATCCGCAGAACCGCGCCTACGGTGGCCGGTAGTCGTCTTGCGACTCTCGACGTCTTCGCCTGGGTCTTAGTCCGGGGCGAGAGGCTCGTCGTTGCCTCTCGCGCGCCGCCGCTTCCTTCACTAGCATAACTGCTTCGCAGAAGGAGGCGACGGCATCCCATTCCGTCTCGCCCCGAAGCATGGCCTGAACCAGCGCCGGGCGCGAGAGGTCACCGCCGCCGATCGCCTCTACGAGGACACGTCGATGCTCCGCCCATGCGCGGCACACCTCAACTGTGTGCTCGACCGTGTCCTCCAGAACCTATGTAAGATTACTCGTGAATCAGTCTATCTTTCTGACTGCTCGTTCGTCTATCACAGGCAATTTACTCCTAATGTACTAAACTGATTAAGTTGAAATTTGATTACTTTATGTGACCCAAATACGGACCAACTCAGTGAATTTTGAATATGGGGATTTTTGGGGAAACAGAAATTAAATCGAATCAATGAATGAAGACAATGAAGACTTTTCGTGAGGGTGTCAGATGGTACGATACCCTTTTTGGAGGATTAGCCGTTTTTTTTTATTATTGAGTGAATTCGCCTATTTTTTACACTCTAAGCAAAATTATGCGGTATATATTAGGCGGTTAGGAGCATTGTCATACTCGCTCAAAAAGTCTCGCTGGCGAGTGCGTTGGATCATTCGGTTCCCTTCAAAATGGTTGAGCTAAATGGTGCTGATGCCACGCGTCATGCTCGTGAACGGGCGCTGTCAGTTGAGATGGGTCATCTCTTAACTGCCATGACTTTTTATATTTGACTTTTTATTTTAATTTTGTATTTAATTATTTTGTTACATATTTACATTGTTTTCACATGTAGAAGCAACAAAAAGAAAATGTAACCAAGATTTTGTAAAACATGTTTTTTTTTTTAAAAGAGTGTCCGTGGAGTTTCTTGCCTGTTCTTCTCCATAGAGATCTACGTTTTGGAACAGGCAATTAGCGTCACTTTTCTTTTCTGACTTACCGACCGACTCTTTTGACAATTCATAAGTACCTGTAAATGGTCTAAGTGAAATAAATGCTTTGAATTTTGAATTTTTTGAATTATATTTTATGTAGCATTAGCTGTCCACTTCACCTTTGGTTTATACTCCGCTCTCATTGGTCCAAGCGTGATGTTATATAACCTTCTTCGATAAATGGGCTATCTAGAACAAAAATAAGTCCTTACCAGTACTTTCTTATAATATATTAGCACGGTCAACGAAACAAATGCTTCAGCTTTATAACTTTTTTATGAATACGTGAAGTGTCGTCTAGAAACAATAATAAACATCATATCTATCTTTAATGGGAAAGCAAGCAAGTCACTGATATTAAATTTCAATCAAACACATTCTTACCGATTGCCTATTGCTTATTGGACTCTTGCATATGTTTGTATTGTCCTCTACTGTTTTTGTCCTATTGGTGTACAATAAAGAATATTCTATCTATCTATCTTCAGCTTTATAACTTTCATATAAATACCAAAAGTGAAGACAGTATCATCTGAAAACAATACCATACTATATTATGCCTATCTTTAGTGAGATAAGGCAAGTCATTAATAATTGTTCAATCAAGTGCTTTTCTCAAAGCATTATCGCAATAACTACAGATATCTCTTCAAGTGAAGATATTTGTAGATACGTATATATGCAACCCATTTAATTGATCTCATCGCTCACTATCCGTCCAGCCATCTGTTCTCAATAGCTTCTGAGCTTCGATTGTACTTCATGTGATTAGGGATTTAGCGTTCAAATTAGATATGAATTGTTGAACGATGATTTTTTTTAAGAATTAGTTATTCTTACTAGAAATTTTCGTATCAAGTATTTAAGATATTTTCTAAAGAATAAACTTTTTTGATTTTTTTTTATTTTATTCTTTGCTGCTATTTTATTTCTTTACTTTTAATCCATGGACTATTATTGTTAATTTATAGTTTTCAAAAAATGTATTTAGGTATGTTCATAAATGAAACTTGTAATTTATAATAATTTGAAATGTTGTTCGTTTTGAAATGGTGTTTATAAATCAAATAAATTGTAGTCTTTCAGTTAAGGCTTCGCCACACAGAGTCGTTAACGACGATATTATAAACTATTTAAAAAAACACCTATCTAGTTACTCGTACTTTTGAACTACGTCTAAAACAAAATTAAACCAAAACCGTACCAGGTCCAAAGAATTATTTTGATTGTTTACTTGGGGGGTCAAGTTAACAATCAAAATAATTCTTTGGACCTGGTACGGTTTTGGTTTAATTTTGTTTGGGGGTACAAAACGGTCCAGTCCAGTACGAATTGGGGTCAATCACTTTTTGTCGAACCCCGCACTTGTCTAAGATTATACTACTTCAATATCAACGTACTTAGCTACATCTGGTTTTCATTTATCAGCCTTCCAGATCGATAGAGTCCTGAGGAATCGAACAAGGGAATTTGAACCTTAATTTCTTAGAAATAAAGTGGAGTTTTAATTGTGGTGTTTAAATGAGAAAAACAATGTTTCAGCTGGTTATCTGCCGCGTAAATCCTTAGGCTTGACTGGAACGGGTTATGGGCTCTAAGGCGTTGGCCCGGAAACCTGTAACTAGATATTGTGTAATGATCTTAATGGGTTATACAATAGAGTTAGATTTAGCTGGATGAATTATTGATTTAAAGGAATTATGATGTTATTTATGGTGTCGTTTTGCATAAATTTCTGCTTTTATTATAGTTAAGTTTTGAGTACAGGAATTTCTATGATCTTTTTATATCCTAACGCAGAAAAAATGGTAAGTATAAACTTTTACTTACACGTCAATTAAAAGACAAAAAAGTTTTGTGTAGAATAATTAAACACCTAAATAAAACTTAAAGTGTTGAAAACCAATGCTTCTTATTATTTTGTGTCTATATCTTTATAATTAGTAAAAATAACAGTCATCATATCCATATGTTTAGGTCTGAGTCAATTTACCCAAACCATCTGAATAGCAGCGACCACATTACTACCAGTATAGTCAAACTTTCTGGCTTCTGGCTTTTATTTATTTATATATACTTTATGCAAAAAAAAATATGTACTGAGGCGGACTTAATGCCTTAGGCATTCTCTACCAGTCAACCATCGGTAGAGAACTGAAAAATTAAAGTTTAACTTTTGTCACTGAGGTCCTAGATAATCACAGTAACTTACAGAATTTAAAAAGTCACTGGTAGTTGCAGTTTCAAACCCGCAACCTCATGCGGAGCGGACCTTTTAACCGCTCGGCTAAAAGACATTAAATTTTTCCGTCTTCAAAGTAAATATAACAGCGTCATTTGACTTTTGTAGCTAACAGCTGTACCAGCGATACATCACGCAAAGCAGCCATCTCAATCAATCCACATCGCTTTAACGTCAAACTGTCAAACATCTCGTTTAACCACTTAAATAATAATATTATAACAGCACAGTAATGCGTAGGTATTACTGAGCTTTCAATATTAAACACTTCTAAGTAGGTACCTGTATGCATTAATATTTACTCCAATTTTAATATTAATAGCTTTTGCACGCAGCTTTGACCGCGTAAATGTCGTTACTTTCATCCCCTATTTTACTCTTTCAGGGTGGGAATTTCCAAAACTTCTTTCTTAGTGGCTACCAACTCTTTGTAAAGAACACATCCTGCAAGTTTCATGCCTCTACGATCAACGGTTTGGGCTGTGTGTTCATATATCAACACACAGCCAGTCAGTCAAGCAGTTAGTCAGTTATCAGATTTCCTATATTTACAATGCCTCTTTTAAAGGCCCCTCTTCATGTCTGCCAATGCGTCTGCAGATGGATCTGTGCGAATCGTCCACACGTCTGTAGGTCGCTCAGCTATGTTCATCCTCGACAGATGCAACACGTACGTAAAAATGAATCTAGTCACAAACAGTTTTCGGCTTGATATAGCTCCAGAAACTTACAAGTTTCCTCGGTGCTCATACTGTTACCCATTTCTGTAAACTTTGCGTGCAATGTAGGTATGAAATCGCAAGAAGCACGCGTGCACTCTCAACCGCAACTTCAATCATGAACAGATGATGATTCCATCTTCGCCAAAAACCCTTTGATCTGTGCCACAAAAAACCGCCAACTATCAGATTGGAGGCAGATGCATCGGCGGACGTCTGCCGTATGCAAAACACGTACAAATGACGCTCAAACCACCCCCTCCACATGTCGGCGTATGCGTCTGCAGATGCATCGGCACACATGAAGCCTTAACATGTACGACCTGTTACATTGTTCTCACATGGTACCTTAGATTCAACAATGAATTATGTAACCAAATTATTGTAATCTATTGATTTTAAAAGAGTGTCCATGGAGTTTATTGCTCGCTCTTCTCCATGGGACCTACTGTTCGGAACGAGCAACTAGCTTCAATTTTCTGACAGACTGACACCTTGACGATTCGAAAATACCTGTAAATGGTTTATTTGAATAAAATAGTTTGAGTTTGAAACTTAGTAAGTACCGATGAAACTTTGTCAAATCATATACAACCCGTACGATTTAACTGTGCACCTCGCGCTGTGACGTAACGCTGACGGAATGCTATCGCTACTATAGGAACGAGGCGAACACGGGGCGCCGCGCGGGGAAGCGGGAGCGGAGTCGCATTCTAACGAGGTGCACAGATAAGAAGAGAATGCCTAAGGCATTTAGTCCGCCCATGTACATTTGTGCATGAAGTTTAAATAAATGCGGGCTGAATGTATATACTTTCCCTTTATTATCTAGGACATCAATGATACTATCATTACACTCTGAACCTATTGGACGGACCTTAGTTTCAGTTTATTCTTCAAACTAACTAAGGCAGGACAACACAGCTTTGTAACGGTACTTCAAGTTATGGACCCAAAATTAACCAAATAAGTATGGAAATTGGGCGGTGTCCTTTACAACTTATGTATACAGTAAGTTATGTTAAAAAGATGTTGAGTATAAGCTTTTATCCACAATTTTGTCAGCGCGTAATTTAATAGCCTAGAACTCAAGAATAAAGTAGGCTTTTATCAGTGAAAGCATTATAACAATCAATATCTATGACTTTCAGATCAACAACTTATACTAATGTTGTGATAGATGTTGGATGTTTGTTACTCTTTTACGAAAAAACGACTTATTGGTAGAAGCTTATACATCAGCATAAAACATAAGCAACAACACGCCATAACCCACAAAAACAGAGCACCATTGACCTGCTTAATGCGGGCGAAACCGCGAAAACAAATTGTTAAATCAGGTATATTAATTCAGATAGTCGAGATCAAGTATCTTTCCTAACTCCTATCATAACCGTAATATTAATGTTAAAATGGTTCATATTTTGTACATAGGTTAAATATATCCACTTTTTTACACGACAGTGTTATTTTTTGCTTGTTTAGGCGAACGAAACATTCGAAATAAACTCAGAGATTAAAGTCTCTATGGGTCAGATCATGCGAGGACCATTCACGAAGACGCGAACTCTATACAATAATGTGAGATCTCTTCAGTCAGTTTTAACAGTAACGTATCAACGCACAGCCCAAACTGCTGGTCCTGAGACATGAAATAAGACAGAATTTTTGTAAAATCGACCCCTAAATGGAAAAATAATGAATGGAAATTGCGGGCAAAGCCGCGGGCGCAAGTTAGTTTTGTAAAGAAACCATTCATATTTGAGCCGTGTAAAGTGCCACTGGTGGTGCTAAACGGGTTAACGTTGTAAGAGCAACTCGTAAAACCTCTAAACCGTTTCGTGGTCGGTGAATAAATAAAATTCTTGCTGCTTACTTATTGATACATAATGCTGTGGGGTGTAGGTGACTTGTGTGGCTGATTCTTAATGACAGGCTTCTGAAAGAAAGGAGAAGAATAAGAAGAATATTTCCATCGTTCAGAAAACCGTTATTAAAAATATATTGTATTTGAAAAGATTTGATTCCAAATTAACCCTACAATAAAATTTTAAAGGTCTGAAGTGGACTGGATTGTTATTGTGCTAAGGATCAAACATAATTGCTGGTAAGTTATCAATTCATGGACTTCGAAGACATTCTACAGAATTCTTCATTGACAAACCATACATTGAAAGTGGTAGGTAACGCGCAGAAAATTAAACACATTTGATGGTTGGGCTATTTATTGTTATGCAATAATTTTAATTTCGCAAGTCAAAGATCATGCAAAACCAGGAATAGAATGAAAGATTCAAAAATTTACTAACAATCAAAGAAAACAGGCGTAGAAAAATCCAAATCTATGCAATTTAACCTGCAAGTATTATATTGAAAAGATAATGTGTAATTCTTATTCCTTTATGCTCGTATGTCACAAGCCCCTAAGAGTTCCCGCGATTTTATAGCGTGTCTCAGAAGGCCTATACATCTCGCGCCGACCCCGAAGACATCTTTATAGACCTTGCCAACGACGATATTTTGCACACTGTGTGTCTTGGATAAACGAATTTTTGATCAAGATTGCGTTCGAGTACAATGGTGTTGTGTTGTCGGTTAGAATGTTTGTTTTTTCTGTAGTTAATGTATTGGTTATTTATTTCAACTTTGTGTACAAATATACAAAGTTAGACTTAATGTCTTAGGCATTCTCTACCAGTCAATACAGTGTGGCGCCGAGATAACAAGCACTGTAATTGCATTACATGGCATTGTACATTGGGCTGATGTCCATGCAAGTGGACACAACAATCTAGTCCCGCCCGACACACTATCCCCAACCACTGCAACTCCTGAAAGCCAGAATCATCAGTGGAGCCCACCAGAAAAGTGCCGATCCAATAAAGCTCGGCGAGTCCCGGAGAAACGATGCAACTGTCTTGGATCCTGCAACGAAATTAATCAGGAAGAACAGCGTAGGTGTAAGAAAAGTATATTTTCCACTTCTCTCCATATCAATTAGGAGAAAGAACAAAAGTAGGTCAATAGACACAACGAGGCGATTGCAACTGCGAAATGCCCAAACTGCCTAATACCAACAACGTAGGACTGGGGGTCTTAAAGCGCCTTTTGCCAGTGCATATATGAAGATGAGAACAAGTCGCACACCGGGACTGACAAGGCCACACACTCCGAAAGAATCTTAACTATATATCAAAACAGACCATAGTTTGGACTCCCCAAGAAAGTTGGAACGTCTTAGGGCAAAAACGAACGTGACGCTCAGGATGATGATGAGAAAGGAATGTTACTGTGAACAACACTTAAATTTTACCTGACTAATATAAAACTTGACTAGGCCTGATATCAGATCCCTCTAAAGTCATGGGGTAAAATAATGGATGGCATCAAACACAGATCAAACCATGTCCAAGCCAGCTAAGCCGCTGGTAACGGCTGGAATTTCATAAGAATTTGTATGTAGTTTAGGATTAATTTTTTGCGATTGGCTAGACTGATTTAGAAATTCACTTCAAACGTCATCAAATATTAATTACACAAATAATTATTTTATGGTTTCTTTCATTTTCAACAAAAGTTCTAATCAAACGAAATGATTACAGAATCAATTACTTCAATCTCATTCTAAGAAATATGGTGCTTCTGTGAATTATAATATTCTAGAGAAACGAAAAAATAATTCTGCACAACTATACTTCTTTGTAAAAATCCAGTCGAATTTCATTTTTATGACAAAGAGAAATTGATGAATTGATTCCATTTAAAACAATTTTGCTGACCCCAACTTTCTTTTGTAGAATTATTTTCCATTTTTAAACCTCGAGCCAAGTTTTTTCTGATATCGCTCAAAAGATTTAGGATTTACGTTTTTGTGTGTTTATAATTCAAATACACAAATGTCGAACATAATATAGCAGTGGATTTCGAATTTATTTAATGGTTATGTGAAATTTACACAAATAGTTTAGGTAGTTAGAGAAAATAATATTCTTAGGGACCAGGAGTGATATTTAAATAAAAAAAACAACCGTCAATTCAACCTAACTTATATTTAAATAACAAACTAAATAATTAACACAATAATAACGCAATATTTAATAGGAAACAATCAACTTCAACAAAACACAATAAAACAAAAAGAAATTACCACCTAACAAGTACTTAGCTGTGATCTAAGACGAAATCCAACGACCTTACCGCGCGAGCGCTGACAGGACAAAGGGCCGCGGCTCGGTTAGCAACCGCTTTTATAGGCGTTGGAATGACGTCATAGATAACGGCTGTACAGAAACTCATTCTTAACCTAATACGGCTTCTCCTGACTGTGCACCGTCCTCGGGCACATCTGACGTGGCGGCATCTCGAGCTGGATCCTCGTCTTGGCTCGCAGGTGGAACAGTCGATGGTCCTGCCTGCGCTTCAACGTCATCGTCTTCGCCTGAAATCATGACATAATACTAAATGAGCACATAACCTGAAAGCTTATCTTTATTTGCCTAGTCAATCATTCATCACACATTTAAGGCCACCTTTCAATGAGACACGCCAGCTAAGATATTAAATCGCTTTCAGTCAATCACAGTTATTTCGTTCTTACATCCATCACTCTATATCATCCGGCGTCACACATTCTCATTATTTAGAAAGTGTTTCAAGGACAAATGCACCGCAGCGCATTTCTACACAATATCGAGATCATGATACCGCAGCACATGTCCGATAATACACGTACAAGCCGTGTCTGCAAGACAGAGGCACCGCAGCGCATGTCCAAAAACAAATGGAAGAGTACCGCAGCACTAATCCATCATCAACTCATAAGACAGAAGCACCGCAGCGCATTTCTGTCTTCTCAATCAGCACCGCAGTGCCGGTCACCACGCATGGCGACAAGGCTGGGTCGCACCACAGCGCGCATCAAGTCTGTAGCTTGCCAGCTTCGCACTCGTGCCATTTTATTGCAGCTCCGTTAGGGCAGCAGATGAATAGCACAACACACACGAACCAATCTGTGACATAAAAACAATTACTCACATTCAAAAAAGGCTGAACAGGTGTCAGGACACCATTCTCCTTTCCACGGCACCATATATTGCGCCGCAGCCTGGGTCGTCTTGCCTCGAGCACCGGTCAGTAATTTGAGCTCGTATCGGTCACTTGGTAAGATCTTTGTGACTTTGTATGGGCCTCGCATTCCGGGGTCCAATTTCCCAGTACTCTGTGAATACTTTATTACAAACACTAAGTCATTTAATTTAAATCCCTTAGGAGATTGCCGGTGTCGATTAGCACGAGAATCTTGCTGATCTTGATTCCTTTTAAGAAGCTCACTCGCGCGGCTCCTACATATCACACGCCAAGCTTCGCGATTTGGGTTTGCATTGTCCACCGCCAGGTCTCGCACCAATGTACGAATTATAGGTGTAGTCGCCTCAGTGCCGATTAACAGGTTTAAAGCGGACGATTTCGTGGTTTTATGTTTTGTAATATTCAAAATTAATTGAAGTTTCCATAACAAGTCAGACCAACGAGTATTTTTATTACTGGTTTCGATGCGAATCATATTTAAAACTGTGCGTATATAACGCTCCGCCTGGCCGTTTGCATGATGCATCTCGGGTGTGATATAGTGAATACTGCAGCCCATTTCGGTAACCAAACTAACAAAACTAGATGCCTCAAACATACGACCACGGTCACAAACAACTAATTTTGGGACGCCAAACAGTGAAATGGCGACGGCCTTTAATTCCTCTGCGTCTTGTCGACGCATAGAGTAAAGTAGACAAAATTTTGTGAACGAGTCGATCAAGACTAGCACAAACTTGAAACCATTCGAGTCTGGCAAAGGACCCAAAGCGTCGACATGTATAGTGCTGAATGGAATGTCTGGTTTTTCCCATGATGTTATGGGTTGTAATGGGGCTCGAGGTACGCGTTTTTTGGAAATACAAGTAAGACAGTGAGAAACATATTTGCACACAAAAGCTTTAAGACCAGGAAACCAAAAATGCTTAAGAATAAGATCCAATGTTTTCTCTACCCCGATATGTTCATGCTCATCGTGGTATATTCGTAGAAGGCTTAGCCTGTGGCCTTTGGGAATATAGCACAATAGGCGAGATTCTTCACCAGTAGGCGACAAACGGTAATATAAGACGTCATGTTGACAGACATAACGCCGTGGATCCAGACTACCCTCATTTAACTTTCGAATGAGCTCTTGGGTTTCATTATCCGCACTTTGTGCAATCTGAGCCCAGTTGCGAGGTCTGTCAACCTGACTCACATGTGCCGCCAGTGGATTCCTGCTTAAATAGTCGGCATGTGACATTAGTGCGCCTTTTCGATATTCGATGGTAAAGTTAAAATCTTGCAGGTAAATCCACCAGCGTGCAACACGAGGAAGTAAGTCCTTTTTGCGCTCGGTTGATTTCAGGGCATTGCAATCAGTTATGATTTTAAACTCCAACCCAATCAAGTAATGTCTGAAATGCTGCAATGCTCTGACGACAGCCAGCGTCTCCAATTCGTAGGAGTGATACCTACTTTCAGCGCCTTGGGTAGTTTTACTAAAATAAGCCACCACTCGTTTAGTACCATCAATGTGGGCTTGCATTAGTACGGCCCCATATCCAGCACTGCTAGCGTCAGTGTGGAGCTCCGTAGGTAGGCTGGGATCGAAAATAGCAAGTATGGGCTCACTAGTTAGTCTCTTTAATAAGTCTTGTCGAACGGCCTCCTGCTCAGGCCCCCATTCGAACTTTACATCTTTTTTAGTCAGACTCGAGATACTTGCTGTTTTCGTCGCGTAACCTTCGATATAACGTCTAAAGTACCCAGCTAAACCCAAAAATTGCCGGACTTGTTTAACGTTGGTCGGGGTCGGGGTGTTTACCAAGGCTAAGATTTTGCGCTGACTCGGCCTAACCTGACCATGTGATATAATGCGGCCTAGGTATTCTACTTCGGTGGTTAGAAACGAGCATTTTCGGATATTGACTGAGAAACCGGCTTCAGTGAGCGTTTGAAGCACTTCGCGTAGTAATTTTATGCCATCAGCAACGGTTTCGCTTATAAGGAGAACGTCATCGACGTACACCAGGACATTTCCGGTCTCAATCAACTTCCGAAGAGTATTGTTTATTATTCTCTGATAAACAGTGGGGGAATTACATAAGCCAAATGGCATTTTCAAAAACTCAAAGTGGCCTTCAGGGGTAACAAACCCAGTTTTGTGAATAGAATCCTCATGAATTGGGATTTGATAAAAGCCTGAGGCCATATCAAGGCAAGAAAAGTATTTAGACGATCCTAGGCGATCAATATGATCGTCTATGAGAGGGAGTGGATATCTATCCTTAATGGTAATCCGATTGAGAGCACGAAAATCCACGCATAACCTATCAGAGCCATCTTTCTTTTTGACCAGCAAAACAGGACTGGCGTACTCAGATTTTGATTCTCTAATTATGTTTTTATCCAACAAATCTTGTATGATCTCTCTTACTTTAATTTTTTCACGGTAGGAAAGACGATAGGGATGATAAACTATAGGCGTTTCGCTCGTCAGGCTGATATACATCTGTCCTGTTTTCACTGTAGTAGTAGCAGTGCCAGATATTAAAAATTTGGAAAACTCATTAATGACGACCATTAACGCAGCAAGGTCATTTCCATGAACCGGCGTATCTACTTTAATTTCCGTATCAGTTTGAGTGGCGTTTACTTGAAAAACTTCGTTTGGGGCACGGCTTAAATACTGTTTGTGTTTTGTGCGAACGTAAACAATGTCGTCTCTGTTCAGAACATCCGTGCCGATAATAATTGGAGCATTCATGCATGAAGAGGGTATGACAACTAAGTCTACTTCTAGGGAAATGTGTTCGAATTCGATAGTGAGAGTCACGTATTCTCGAGAAACTATTTCGCTATCGCTCACCCCTTTAATAACGCAATGAGTGGACCTACGCGGACAGGAAAATAGTTTGGCGACGTCTGAAGAGATCAAAGAAATATTAATCGCACCGCTATCTATCAGAACGTCTATAGGAATACCTTGAATGACAGCTGTAGATACATCACTGTCACTAGAACTACTCGCGAGTTCCCTACATAGGTTAACTTTTCTTTGATTATCGTTCCGTGCCTCTGAACGCTGTTTGGCAAAGCAGTCTACTTCCTTATGCCCAATCTTCTTACAAAACGAGCACGTTGGTTTTGAAAGGCTTCCCGAAGATTTTACCGCACTTTCCGGAGGTTTCTGATTTTTCGAACACTTATAGCTTTTATGACCAGTCTGACCACAAGAAAAGCATTTATCATTAGTAGAAATATGACGCTTTTTTATTGTGTTCGAGGAAGATACGCGTGTCTCGTTCTTAGTACGGGTAGGCTTGACAAAAATTGCTAAAAATGATACCAAATTATCAATTGTTAAGTCGGCATTCGCGGCCGCTGCACGAACATGTGGGTCAGTAATACCACGTACTACGATCTGCACCATTAGTTCATTACTCAGGCCTTTAACAATACGTAGCCTTAGCAGCGAACGCCGGGCATATTCCGCATAAGTCGAATGTTTATCTGAAGTAGAATTCATAACCTCAAACAAAATATTGGCGTAGTCAAGTTTGCGCGGACACAACGGTTTAAATTCTAATTTAAAATTAGACCAGCAACGGTCATTGGTATTCCACTCACTAAGCCAGGTTTTTGCATCACTTTTAAGGCAGTTAGACACTCGTGAAAGACATTCGTAGTCATTCCAATGATTTGATACCTTAGCGCGTTCCACTTCTTCACACCACACCTCAATGTCATAGATAGCGGGATCAAAATTGGAGACATAATATCCGTGTGACCTTGTAGGATTCAACATGTTTAGTATTTCTGTTAATGTTTGTGTCGTTGAGGGTACACTGACATTTTGAGGCGTGCTGTGATCAGCGGCTCGCGGTGGAGTTTGAGGTACGCTTGCGGAACTTTCCTCGATTGCATTTAAACGCGAGACGATCGTTTGCAATGTCTGTTTCACGGAGCTTTCCCGACTACGTGATCTTCGGTTCGATCGTTCACGTGCCTTATGATGAGTTCGCGGACGTGAAACACGGTGAGAGTCAGAACGGGGCCAATCACGAGAACGAGAACGGGAACGAGCACGATCGCGGGAGCGAGAACGGTGCCGTGTACGTTTATGTATGCGTTTATGTGGGTAGTTCGATTCGAACGACACACTACGCGACCTTGATCGAGGCATTTTTCAAAACAACAATATAAGCTGATTGTTTCCTAATGTAAATCAAATTTTGTGGACTAGGGCGAATCCCACAACTGATCTTAGGGACCAGGAGTGATATTTAAATAAAAAAAACAACCGTCAATTCAACCTAACTTATATTTAAATAACAAACTAAATAATTAACACAATAATAACGCAATATTTAATAGGAAACAATCAACTTCAACAAAACACAATAAAACAAAAAGAAATTACCACCTAACAAGTACTTAGCTGTGATCTAAGACGAAATCCAACGACCTTACCGCGCGAGCGCTGACAGGACAAAGGGCCGCGGCTCGGTTAGCAACCGCTTTTATAGGCGTTGGAATGACGTCATAGATAACGGCTGTACAGAAACTCATTCTTAACCTAATAATATATATTCAAAGAATTGGACTGTGAGCTTTAGTACGGTAAATAAGTGAAATTTCTAATTAATAATGAGCGATATTAATGAGCAAAAACTTAAATGACTTTCCAGCATCTACTGGATATCAAATTAAATTTCAGTTCTCAAAACCAAATGGTAGTCCTGTGAAATATCTTTATTAATAATTTCAATCTAGACAAGTAGATGATGTGACTTGTGACTAAGAAACGTCTTCGAAAACAAAAGCAACAAAGAGAAAGATAAAAAAAAATCAGGGCCATGTCGCATGGCTTTTCTTAAAATCCTTATTTTGTTAAAAGGTAATCCGTACACACAATAAATGATAATTAATATTTATTTTGTAAATGGGTCAAAAATAATACTTTCAAATATCATTATTGTTTTACTTATTTCAAGCAAACTATAGAGCCGCGGGGTTATTACCTATGAAACAGCAATCAGCAATATTTACGCAGTCATTGCGCGGACACCGCGCGATTAATCGCTTAACGTCAAAATAATCGTATTATGTATGAACCGATTGCTAATCGCTCGCTGATTGTTCTTATGCACTTATTACTACGATGACGATAAAATAGCAATCGCTGGAACTAATTAAATATCACCTATAACAAAAAAACCTAACTTTGCTCCTTAAAACCATACTAAATACGAAACCACCAAACGAAAAATGCATATTTTAGTTAACTGATTGCTCCACAGAGGCAGCACTATCGCTAGATTGCTATTTGACATGACGTATTTTGAATTGACGTTTAAATTGCTAAATTATCGCGAATTGACGTTTATATTGCTAAATTATCGCGATCGCTCGGCTTCTGCAAGATACGTAATCCCAGTGCCGGTGTAGCTAGCTACTACTCTATACAGAAACAACGGAAACAAACTCAGATACTCAATATAATTTCACTTATTGTGAAACCTTTGAACACACGATTTGAGACACAATAGAAAGACAATAGCAGCCCGACAGCCGGCTGTCGCTTGGTCGTTGAAAGGTTAAACAACATAAAAATTAAGAGACTTGAGTTTTTTACTATATAAATAATCCTTTTCTTTTAGTTTCAAATAAACACCCCAAAGTTAATCTGTCAAGTAGCTAAGCCAAAAGCTTTAAACTTGAGCCCTTAACAACTTACCTCCAAATTACTTAATACAGGCGTAAATTTCTCATTTAGAGGATAATATAACACCTTTTAGTGGTTGCTTGAACGTAAATTCCAGCTAAAGATGACCTCTGACTGTAGAGCAATATGTATTATGAGATAATACTAAAAGGTTCATAGGAGCTGGTGACTTACAACTTCTAAAAATACTTAGTTTAGACACCAGCCTTCTTTAAATTCGTTCTTTAGACTGAAGTCAAACTGTCTGGCTTCTTGAATACCCAACATTCGTTAGACTATCAAAGATTTACGAATGACAACTGCAACCAACGGCTTCACGTGCTTTCCGAGGTAACATTATTATTATGTTGATGATCCTAATACATATGAATTGAAAGAGTGACATTGATACTTGACCGGTTTTGGAACCATTACATGCCTAAGAGCTTTAGACTACTTTTTCAACAACATGTGCTATGCTACGATACTATGGATGCGTTTGATATCCACCAATCATATTCATTGGTGAACATAGCTTAGCATTGGTGGAAATGGATGCGTGCTATGGATGTGTGCTATGGATGCGTGCTATGGATGCGTGCTATGGATGCGTGCTATGAACGCGTGCTATAGATGCGCGCCGTGGCGTGTGGTGTAGGGTGTAGCTATGTGAAAGCAGAGCAGAATATACTGCATGTCCATGTTTTTCGGCGCATCTTCGTAGCGCACCTTCCTTGCACAGCTACCTATCGTAGTCTTGGTGGAAACGGTCACATATTTTCGTACCGTAAATTTCAAATCTTCACAGCATAGCTTCATAGCACATCTCTGGTGGAAAAGTACTCTTACAGCTTTACCATTAGGCTACTACTACGACTCCACTACTATCTATTATACTACTTTCGACTACAACTCTCATCGCGCCATAAAAGTCAGCTTATTCTGGTACGTGTACATTGTCGAATGTACTTAGCAAAACATAATCTCTCCAAACTGTGTCATTTAATGTAACATGTCCAACGCTTGGTAAACTTGGAGGGTAGTACGTAATTAAAACTATTCGTCAACCCAGGACCAAGTTTATAATGCACTGCATTTCAATGTGGTATGTCTAGTTTATGCTGATATGAGCTTAACGAGTTTGCTGTTGAATTAATAGGGGAAGGTATTGCCGTGTAGAATAAATCTAAACTTACTTGAAGTATTATCATTTTATTGTTCAGCAGTTTGAAGAAAGAAGTACGGAAATAATTATCTTTTAATTAGTAATATTCATATTCATATTCATATTCTTTATTGCACACAAAAAAAAACATAACATAATAAACTTATAGCAAACAAAAGACTTATGTACAATGGCGAGCTTAACCCAAAATTGAGTTTTCTACCAGCAAACCAAAAATTTTGTAGTGAGATTTGCAACGGAGGATATGCTTATGTGCAAAAAAAATACCTATTACTCTTATTAAATAAATAATTGTATAATATTAAATAATAATTACATATAAAATAAAAATACATATATAATAAACACAATACATATAATACATAAATAAATACATATATATTAATCAACAGACAGGAAATGTTCCCTAATTCCTTTCTTGAACACTTCTAAGGAAGAGCTATCTCGCAATGAATGCGGAAGAGCATTCCAAAGACGCACAGCACAAACAGTAAATGATCCATCATACCGACTCGAAGAGTGGGAAGGGAATCGTAAGAGAAGAGATGAAGAAGAACGACAAGGTTTACCTCTAGGTACAAGAAATTCAAAGCGATCACGAAGATACGAAGGAGACTTAGTATTGTGAAGAATAGAAAGTAAGTAAGAAAGTAAAGTAATAAGTTACTTATTTTTGGTGCATAATATTAATTACATTTTACAGCTGGGTAAACGCCTTTTTCCAGACAGACTAAAAAGGGCATTGATTACTACGTATTCTACTGCTTCGAACTTTTATATTTGTATATTAAAATGGTACATAAAACCAGCGTGGATTTGTGCCCGTGTATGGGCCTCAGCATTATACTGAGCGCTAACCGTTTTGCGCGGTATTGACGCTACTCAGCTCTCTAAGTTTTAAGGTTTCTAGTAAACAAGTTTTAAGGTGTTGATCGAGACTGACAGATAAATAAATCCTGGTGTCTGTTAAAGGTAAAACCTGTATACCTAGATCACAGAACAATTTAATATATTATCCGCCACAATGACTTTGAATTCACATACCTGAAATCGACAACCACGCGAGTCAAAGTACCATTTAAAAATAAATATATTGTTAAATATTTTTGGCAATGATGGCTACGCGAGGATTGCTGGCGTCCATGCCATCATCGGAAAGCGGTGTACCTCAACCCTTTGTAGAATGCGTACTCTCACGGCATCCTGAGTGTGTGTTGCGGTTGGCGGTATTGTCCATTGCTGCGTCACTGGTTTGATTACCACAATCCACATGTCTGATACTGATAGGATTAATGTGAAGATCGACTTCAAACTTAAATATGGGATTATCTAAGTCATAATACCCCGGTTATTCTTCTGTGAGTCTTTCATGATAAGTTTCAAGCAAGAGCCAATATGTCTTTTTTAATTTATACACATGTACAAGAGGTAGATGATTCAATTCCGGGCAAGTACCAATGGGACTTTTTAGATTCATAATTATGTACTTTCTAAAATGTATCTTGAAGGAAAACATCGTAAGGAAACCTAGACTTGTAATTAATATGAGTCCGAAATCGTCAATCCGCCTTGAGCAAGCGTGGTGATCAATGTTCGTGCCTTCTCTGTATGAGAAGAGGCCTTTGCCCTGCATGACAGTAATAATAGGCTGGTATTAGTATTTATAATAATGGCAAGGGAAATACATCATTTGTGAAAATTTCAGCTTTCTAGCTATCACGGTTTATGGGATACAGCCTGGAGACAGCGGAGGCTTAGTAATAGGGTCCCGTTTTACCTTTTGGGTACGGAACCCTAAAAAATTACATAATGGAAGAAAAGTTTTTAGAAGATGGGATTTAAAACCAGGACAACGGACACAGTAGACCTTGAAAATATAGGATAAGGTCACGACAAGGAAAAAGTTTAACAAATTTCTTTTGTTTTTTTCCTCATTGAAGATTTGTTACCCCCTGTTCCTTATGGAAAGGAAATGCTATTTTCACCTGACAGGAAGGGAAATTTCATGATACTGATTACACGAATGGTATAATAAATCCCGAGCGAGGAGTCCTGCAGAGTATTTCACTTTTTGGGTAAAACCTATAAATATACTAACATTTTTTTGTTAATACTTATTTTTTTATGGTTATAAATCTCTTTTGGTTCTTCTTCGTGTGAATTTTTTTCGTGCAGATATTTTTTTATTTTTATCCTACGTTAATCTTTCTCGTTACATCACCTATCCTGTTAGATTTAAAATTTTATACAGTTGTCAATTGTCTGATATTCAATATACAGATAAGGTTTTTTGAACTATCTTGGCTGCGCCTACCATCAATGCACGCCATTTATTGAACGGTCGCCCAGTTACTGCGCATTGGTCCGAACCAATGGTTATCCTTTGGGATTTCTCACCATTAATACAATTCTTAGGAGCCAGCTCACAACACAGACACTAACAAAAGGAACAGCGCTCACAAGATTTAAATAAAATTTGGTACAGAGACAGTCCTAGTCTACGAAATAATATAGGACAGTTTTTGTTCCCGCAGGAACGGATACTACGAGAGTAAAATCACGTGAAATAGCTAGTTGCTTATAAATACATACAAATTACACCCAGTCCATCAGTAAGTAACATCCAGTAGAACAAACAATCATGCTCATCACACAACAAAATGTTCTGGAAAAAATTAAACCCCACGACCTCCGGACTACAATGTAATAATCAACAGACCAACAGGTCAGACACAATATTTTTTCTATAAAAGATACAATAATACAATTTCATTCAATTATTTATTTACCATTATCCAATATATGAGAAATCCGTTTAAAATATAAGCTTACCGGACTGAAAGTAATGTTTAAATATTAATTTTCCGGTACATTATTCACAATCGCACTCATAATAATTAAAAGTGGGTATTGTTTAACGGATTTATTACATTACCGTTTTGTGCTTTATATTTTCGAAGAATTCGGTCCAGTGTAAATGAGTATAAAATTAAATATAAAAAAGCAACACAGACATGAAATAATACAACTAGCTTTTGCCCGCGACTTCGTCCGCTTGGAATAATTGTTCCCGGGGTATTTCTGGGATGAAAACTATTCTTTGCCCTTCCTCGGGCCCCGGACTACATCTGTACCAAATTTTATTTAAATCGGGTCAGTGGTTTAGGCGTGAAGAAGAGACAGACAGACAGACAGATATATAATTATATATAGAATGGAAGTATGGATTAACACAGGGCTAAAAGAAGATAGACGAGACTTCTAATCATGACTGAAGCATGCAAAAGGCAGTGTGCGTGTGCGTACGACAGTGATAGATTTGTCGTACCTTGTATGTATATCTGTGTGTTTAACAAATGACATTGTAGGATATTGTATGTTTTATACGATTTAGGTGTAAAGTTACTAACGTCTTTTTTAAGTTCATGATTGGTAGCAGGTGTAAAACTAAGATTATTAATTCATTCTGGAATTATAACTATGCTTGTATTTTTTTAGAGTTTTGGTACTGTAAACAATATAACACATAACACACATTTCGCCAAATTTAATTGCACGCACGTAGAAAAACCTAACACGCCTCTGGCATAGATAAGGTGCTGCGCAAACGTGGACACTTTATGTGTCTTGTGTTGGAAATATGATACCAACGATCATTTGAATTCTACAGAGGCAGTATGGTATCAGCCCTCCCTGCGCAGACAAAAACATTGTTTGTGTCTATTTGCTTCCACTTAACATATTCTTATTGACGGTCGAAAATGTTCTGCGTAACTAAAAACTAATCGTCAGCAGAAGACACAAGCAACACTAACAATTTTCTTTACAGATGTACTAAGCTCCGCAAACGGATGATTGGCGTCCATAGTGAAACTGGCGTAAAACAAGCAACCAACTAAACCAGCCACTAGAAATAGCGACCAGTGACTCTGTCCTATCACTAGCAATGAATATTGCAACTACAACCCATGCGACTTATCTGTGCACCTCGCTGTAATGCGACACTTCTACCGCTTCCCCACGCGGCGCTCCGTTTTCGCCTCGTTCGTTTAGTAGCGATAGCATACCATGAGCGTTACGTCACAGCGCGAGGTTAAGTCGGACGAGCTACCACTGACCAGGGGCCCTAGTATGTTATTACAATCGTGTCTCAATGATCGATTTTTGACGTGTAACATCAAACTTTTGACACATTTCTCATATGTCAAAGTTGTCAAATATTCGACGGATTACTGGTCATTGAGACGCGATTGTAATAGCAGACTAGGGCACCAGTAGTTGCTACCGGTGCCTGTGTCCAATTGGCTATAGAACACAGCAACTACGGTTTCCTGCTATGGTCTGCTGTGTCAACAAAAAGTGTCTTTGTTTGCACAGCCCCTTAAAAGAACAGATACGGAAAAGCACGTTCTCAATTATTTTCTCATCTGTGTACACGAACAGGTAGCAACAAAACCAAGGTGCATGAACAAAAATTATAATTGTACCGCAAATGTAATGAACGCGCTAAATGAGAACCCACACGCAATTGGCGAAAATAAGCCTATTTTGCTCACTAGAGCATTTACAACCTTGCGTAAAGGAATTAAGGTTGGTATTTAAGTAAGAGGTGATTTTGGAGTTATAAATTTTGATTGGGTTAGATACGTAAAGATAATAACAGAAGGAAACGTGAGGTTGTTTTTCGGAGTATTAATGAAAATTACCTTAGAAAAGATGTTCTTGCATGGTAGTTAGTGTATGCATGGTATTAAGAAATTAATATTATTGTTATTCTATTAAATGTGACTAGTAATGAGTGGGTAATACTTACACATGCCATTGAATTCATGATTAGAAACAAAGTTCTAAAAAAACTCTGTTTTTTGGAGATTTATTTCATTCTTTGCCCCTATTTCAAGACTTTTAACTGTATAAAAACCTTATTTAAAAAATCTAAATCATTTTATAACTAAAAGTTACTATATTACTTTTTCATATAAAAAAGTAATATAGTAACTTTTACCGGCAATATTAGCTGAGTACATCAAATAAATCATAAAGCAATCTTGGAAAAAATGATATTTTTGATGCATACAATCATGAATACAGACATGTATACACATTATCGGTATAATAATAACCCGCTGGTGTATTAGTGGTATTATTGTAATACAGTCTACTTATTTCTGGTCCTTCGAGCCGGATGACGGTGTTGGCATGATTATTGATATTGGCTGTCCCCTGCGGTTTAACCATCGTTATGCAATGCTTTTGATCATTGCTTCACTACATTAATGTACTCTTTCATCAAAATCCGTCCAGTAGATTTTGCGTGAAAAAGTACTCCACACTCACACACACAAACATACAAATTTTCACACTTATTAGTAGAATTCTTTGTTTTTATTTTTATCTATATTCAGTTCTGTGTGGCAACGCCTAGCTTTTCTTTACCGATCGTAGTTATCTTTTTATACCGCAAAAAAACCTGCGTCAAATGTCAAGCCCAGAAAGCGGCCATCTTAAACTCAGCTCTCATTATGAGAAATCTCGCTTTAATCTAAATTTCATGCTCTAAAAAATAAACAAAAACTTTAAAATGCTAATAAACGTACAAAAGACTGACATAAATGTAAGGCTTTAAAGAAAGTAAACTCGGGAATCAATTAGTGAGGAATACTATGAAAGCCTTTCAAGAATTCTCCGGTTTAAACATAGTGAATTGAGTAAAACATTTTAAAAGATTTTTTTCAGTATTTCATTTTTATTTGACGTGCTTATAGTCTATGAGCTTTTAGTACGGACTTTTGAGTATGTATAAAAGATAATATATTTACTACCTTCCGGCGACCAAGTGACAGCCGGCTAATGCGCTGCAATTGTCTTTCTATTGTGTCTCGAATCACGTGTGTTCAAAGGTTTAATAACATTCAAATATTTCTTCTAGAATATTTACGTAAGTATTGGTGCCGATTCTCTTATGCACAAACTAACGTAAATTTAAGTTAAGTGCATCTTTCTCTTTCCATTTTTTAAAGAAAAGGACAGAAGATACAGTTTAGTTCAATCCTGTCAATTTGACAGAATTGAACTGGTAATTTAGACAGCGCCTGATGAAAATTGACGTATACTTAGACGCCATGTTTTTAAATTGCGTCTAAATTATCTATGGAGTGTCTAAATTTGACAGGACTTAACTAATATTTTATCTTCTGACCTTTTCTTAATTAAACGGAAAGAGAAAGATGCACTTAACTTAAATTAACGTTAGTTTGTGCATAAGAGAATCGGCACCATTGACGGTCATTTTTCCGTCATTTGAACTGATTTCCACGTAAATTTGATCTTGATTGTCCAGCCGTAATGACGCCAGTGAGTGCGGACGTAGTTGGCTTCCAAAGCCATTTGCAGTAACACCAATATAACCGTCAATGCCCAGCTTTAAACTTCTGAACACATGTGACTTGAGACACAATAGATAGACAATAGCAGCGCGACAGCCGGTCGTCGCTTGGTCGTTGAAAGGTTAAGAAGGCACCTTAAAAATTTTTAACCAGCCATAATTGTCACATGTGTAGTAACCTATATAGTACCTCTGCGTTAAAAATAATATATAATATAATATCTTCGGACAACTCACACACGGTTATCAGATCCCAAGCTAAGCAGAGCTTGTGCTATGGTAACCAGACAACTGATATACATACTTATATAATTTGTAAATACATACATATTATAGATAAATTACACCCAGACACAGAACAAACAATCATGCTCATTACACAAAGTTTGTCCTGGGTGGGAATCGAACCCACGACCTTTGGTATAGCAGTCAGGGTCACTAACCACTAAAATAAATCCATTATGTACACTAATTAAACAATGTGTGACTGCTTTTATTCGGTAATTAAACAATGTCTATGATACTCAAATCCCTAACCACCAATTGCCGTTAGCTTGGGTATTGCCAGTTCACAATTTTTATGTTTTTCATTCGGTATTTTTTGTAATTCCCAATTTTTATAGTAATACTAGCTTTTGCCCGCGACTTCGTCCGCGTGGAATAATTGTTTCCGTTCCCGGGGGATTTCCGGGATGAAACTATCCTATGTCCTTTTTTGTGTCCCAGACTATATCTGTATCAAATTTCATTCAAATCGGTTCAGTGGTTTAGGCGTGAAGAAGAGACAGACAGAGTTATTTTCGCATTTTTAATATTAGTACGGATAAAATGCTAGCCGTCGCAAGCGGCTTCGCCCACGTGGATGTCGATTCTTTTATTCCCTATTTTACCTCTTCAGTGTTGGAATATCCAGAAATCCTTTCTTAGTGGTTACCTACTCTTTACAAAGAACACACCCTGCAAGTTTCATGTCTTTAAACCAGCGGTTTGGGCTGTGCGTTGATATATTAACAGTTCTTCATCTTCATCATGGGCCTCCCTCTGGGAGGTTTGGTTTTCGCACTTAGTCCTGTTAAGGTAGGACCATTGTACGTGATTATATATTAACGTACATTGTATATTAACAGTTAGTCAATCAGTCAGTCAGTTTACCATTTTCTTTAAATTAATTGTTTTTATTTTAACAATAAGTAACTGTCCTTTAAGTTAGCTCTTTAGTTACATTTACATAGCGTAATAGCGTGATGTTAAGTAGCCTAAGTATAATTCTGTTGTGTAAGCTCTACTACTCTAAATTTTAATAAAAAAGTAACGAACAATCCATCCCTACAAACTTTTAAATTTATAATAGTCGAATAACTATCCCACTATTATAAATATTAATATGACACGAAGAATAATAGGAGCCTACCACAACATCCAGCTACCACAAATTCATCCTTAAACCGACATAACAAACCACCTTTTCCCTCAACCGTTCTCAATTTCAATGGACAGAAAAATCTATTTGAAATACGGTGTAAAAATATACACCCCAGTGGTTCGATAATTGCCCAACCTCAAGGGCACAGGGACCGGTACCCATAACTTAATGTGATTTATTTTTGGGCGGACATATATTTTCCAAAATTACACGCATTGAGCCTTGGGCCTTTGGAGGGCTGAGGTGATGTTTCGGCTAGAGATACGCCTGGTCCGGTCTAAACTGGAACTTCATTGTGAACCTTTCGACGACCAAGCGACAGCCGGCGGTCGGGCTGCAGTTGTCTTTCTATTGTGGTCTCAAATCACGTGTGTTCGAAGGATTAATGATATTTTTGAGAGGTGATTTGGACGATATTTTTTTGAGGTAATTCTGTGGTGTCAGTATGAAAAATCTGTTTATGAAAAAAGTTAATAAAAGCAGCTTAAAAATATAGTCCGAAACAACAACATTACAATAAAATTCTTGTTTCGACCGGAGCGGGCAAAACTCAGCGGCTGAAATACCTACTGAGCCTAGAAATAGGGCGGATCACTCTGTATAAGTATTTATGGTCATTCAGATAGATATTGGGAAAAAAATATGAAATGAAAGTGTAAGGGAAGTTTAAATTAAAAAATCTTGTGAACGGAAAGGTCGGTCTTTTGATTCGGAATACGAATGCCGTTTCTTTGAGTTCTTAATTGGTTCTTAGAAAATATTGGGAAGGCTAAATTAGTGAGTGGTTTTGAAACATAAAGCTTTAACTACGTAAATTGATATGTATTGAACTAGCTGACAAGACATGCCTGTCTTGTTTTACAACTATGGCCTAGATTTAAAGAAACCGCATTATCAGACCTATATCTTCAACTATCTGGTAGACTTTTCCAGTTTCTACATTTCCTCACACTTTAACGAAAGTACAAATAGTAGAGACATTCTAAAAATTATGAAATATTAGGAAATATTTAGTCGTTCTTGAACTAGGCTTATTTACTATTTTACTTAGCAACACATTTAGCGAATCATTATTATTCATATATAAGAATATCTGTTAGTGCAGTGACTGGGCGATCAACTGCAGTGCTGCGTGCGACTAGATTACATTTGTCCCCATAAATGTCCCGAACGGAAATCGAACCGCAACCTGCAAGCACAGCAGCCAAGCGCTAACCTACTAAACCAATCATGTCGTCAAAAATTCAACCATTACTTACTTTGTAATGTATAAATCGACCTCAATATCACAGTGTAGTCAAACCACCCAACCAACAAATTCCATTATCTTTAATTTACTCGAATCAACCCACATTAGTTGTTTATCGAATCATCAACCAACACGGAAATTAACGATTTTAACACTTTACCTCTAACTTCATCGAAATAACCCCAAAACTAATTAAAGTTTCTCAATTCATTTACGTTTTATCGCCTCAACATCGAACTTTGGTTTGATTGATTTAATTAAAAAATAAAAACTGTTGCCTTAGGGTTTGGGCAGACTCGGCGGCGGCCTCTTCCTAGCTGTAAGTTTTCTTCAGATAAAAAATAAAATAAGACGAGACTGCCAGTGCGAGGGTCGGATTTATTTGAAACAGTCAAACCTTAGAATGATACGCTTGCGTTTTGGACAGTTTTACTGTCTGACACTTCTTTTAGAGTCAATTGATGTTTTCTCATCCCAGATTTTTTTTTGGAAAGACTATCGATTTAGTTATACTATCACTATAATCTGCATTTAGAAACGGAACGCAGTACTGCGTTATTTAACGTTTAAAGGTCATAGCTCATTACAGCCACCCGGCAGCCACTCCGCACCGACTCGCCTTATAACCGAGGCGATCCGGTGACGCTACGGAGTTGATATAGTGAGCGCATGCCCATACAAGTCCATATAAAGAATACTAGCCGCAGGAGGCGAGTCGGTGCGGAGTGGCTGCCGGGTGGCTGCAATGAGCTATGACCTTAACTCGAAGCATCTTGGTGGGCAATAAGAACGCTTTTCCGTGCAGTACGGTTACATGGAGAAGCTTTCGACTACTTTAAGCTCAGTAATTAGAGCTTATTCAATTTATGTGTTTCTTGCCATACGGCTGCGGCGCCATAGTATTAGAATATATACGCTACGTTTACGTTTATGCCGAGCGTTCGCTTCACTGCACAATTTGAATGGCGTACGTCACAAAACGCCTCAATTGAAAAAGCCCTTAGTGTTACATTTTTAAGGCCTCAACAACAAAAAAATGGAATAGTACCAGTACGTCAAACTCAGCGTAGTGTTGTGTCAACTAACCGCCAGCGCGACCGCCTCTTGCTGATTGGTGGTTGCAAACTCAATTGACCGTTCTGTTTTGTTTTTTTTACATTTATCCAAGGGCATCTTGTCCACAATGATGACGGCACCCAATAACGTTTTCTTATGGTGCGAGGACACTTAGCGTATTTGGCAAAATATTCGCGTTACTTGGGTTATACAAACTGTACTCTTAACTTAATAGAATAAAGTTCATATTGCTTTGCATCGAACACGCAAAAGTTTTGCCAGATACGCCAAATGAAGTTTTACCTTTATACCGCGGCCCGGACATAAAGGGCTAAGACGGAGCATGGGTGGGTTTTCGTCAGTAGAAGTCTGACACTCCCTTCCGCTCCGCCCAGAGCGAGAGAAGTCAGTTGATGATTTCCCATCGACCAAAAAAAAAGAACAATTACTCAGTACTAATATTATAAATGCGAAAGTAACTATGTCTGTCAGTCTATCTGTCTGCCTGCCTGTCTCTTCTTCACGCCTAAACCACTGAACCGATTTGAATAAAATTTGGCACAGATATAGTCTGGGACCCGAGAAAGAACATAGTATTTTTTCATCTCGGTAATCCCCGGGAACGGGAACTATTATTCCACGCTGACGAAGTCGCGGGCGAAAGCTAGTTTTATATATATTTTTTATGACAATCATCCAAACTCACACACGTATCATCTTAAAACAGTTGTACACAGTCGCTTCTCCACTTTACCAAGTTGCAAAGCCATCTCCTTATCTCAATGGGCGATTCTGGAGATTTTAATCTCAGTAAATAATGGACGGAATTAATCAGGCTGCCATTATCTCAGTTTAGAATAAGATGTTACTAATGGATCTGGAAGAATTTAATTCGGATTGTAAGAGAGTTTTATTGAGCCATTCTGGTCCTTATTGAACTTGGCATTAGCTACTTACCTAAGGATTATTTTGATATAAAGCTGGTGGGTATTTAAAAAAGCATTACATTGTGAAATGATAATTTGAACAGAATACCTAAGGGATAGGATATAAATAGAATTCTTAGCAAATTGCTTTAAAATTAATTTATGAGCTGTCAAAATGTGATTGTAAAACTGTGATTTCATTAATTTATTTTGTTAACTTTGTTGATAAAGCATTTAATTAATAGAATGTTCATGAAAATTGAATAACCGGTAAAAATAAATTCTAATTCTTAAAGGGAAAATTAACTTAAGTTTCGGAAATCAGCGGCTTTGGTTCTCTTTGTTGTTTTGCATAACCACCAATTTAGAGGTCTATATCTCAATCAAATCTTTTATTTTCATCAGACCAAGAAAGGCCCAATGGATATGGCGCCCGCCTCTCGTGCAAGAGGTTGTGGGTTCGAATCCGGGCAAGTACCAATGTGACTTTTTCAAGTCATATGTACTTTCTAAAGTTTATCTTAGACATCACTGACATCCCGTGCCTCGGAAATCGCGTAAAGCCGTTGGTCCCGGTTGTCATTCGTAGAACTTTGACAGTCGTTACTGGTTAGTCAGAAACTCAGACCAGTCTAACCAAGAGGTATCGTGTCGCCCAGTTACTGGGTTGTGGAGGTCAGATAGGCAGTCGCTCCACGTAAAACACCGGTATCCAGCTGAATCCGGTTAGGCTGGCAGCCGACCCCAACACGGTTGGGAAAAAGGCTAGGGAGATGATGATGACCAAGAAAGGCATAAAAACAAAAATGAATCTAGTATTCCAATAATGAGCAATGGCCTCCCACAACCGTCAAGCGCCTTATAGAACGAGTTATGATTAAAACGTTACCCAACATTGGTAATAAATGGTTACCAAGAACCATTATCCATTTCGTCCATGGTAAACCGCTAACAAAAAACTTGCGAGAACAATTTTCACAACAAAACCGCGCCAGTACTAACTTAATTTCAAACTCCTGAAACAAAATTAACAATTTCCCCCTAGTAGGGGCAATAAAAGCTTTTTCTTGTCACCATAACGATGTGAAAAGGCTACATGAATCTTTCAATCTTCAGAGGGACCAAGTTTATTTTCATTATGCTGTTTGCCCATTCGCTGGCAATTTGATGAATTGCCGAAACAAATTAAATGGGAATTTATGCAAAATGTAAAACAGGAGCAACGCAGTGTATTGACATTGCTGTTGGTACGAGCTGTGAACAGTGAGGCAATTATGTCAACAATTTACTGACAAGTGATTGGTTGCAACTACTTCGTGAGTTTCTCTTATGGACAGAAATCGAAATAAAAACAATCTGCCGGAGGACTAAAGTTGACTGACGTTAACGTTGACGATGGTTTACTGGTTATGCCTAAGGCATTAAGTCCGCCTCTGTACTTACATTTTGTGCATAAAGTGTAAATAAAGTTATTACAGAATCAGGACGCTGAAGTAATTAGAGTAAATAAAAAAAACCTACTGTGATACAAAATATTAAGGCACCTCTCATGTGGAAAATCTGTGAATGACCGAAACCAAAGACTTTACATTCTTTCCGAGGTTCAAGATAAACTGAAATAGTACATACTAGCTTCTGCCCGCGGCTTCGCTCGCGTTAGAAAGAGACAAAAAGTAGCCTATGTTACTCTCCATCCCTTCAACTATCTCCACTTAAAAAAACACGTCAATCCGTCGCTCCGTTTTGCCGTGAAAGAAAGACAAACAGACAGACAGACAGACAGACACACTTTCCCATTTATAATATTAGTATGGATTATGAAAAAAATTGTCACATTCGTACCTACTTGCCTGGATTCAAAGTGTCAAAACACTTACATAAAAAGTTTTGGTTTAATTTGACCGTTAAAAAAACGGAATATTGTTAAAATGTTAATTGAAATCATAATACTATTTTAATGACATTTTCAAAAGTTGATCTATGCAAATATAAATTACATTTTTAAATATGACAATATAAAAGCATGTCAATTTATTCCATTACAATAAATAAACCGATAACTTTTAATGTACGAGTACTTTGATCACAATTTTCTCACAACTTCGACATAAAGGCTGTTTCAGTAATTTCTCTCTAATATCGCTAACTATATTACTTAAAACAAACTCCAATTAATCCTTTTATGGCGAATTTTGTTAATTATTCATTAGCAAGTGGGATCATCTTAATAAGTTGATGCCTGTCTACGTTATGTTATCAAAATTCTGAGTTTGTTGTCATAATTAAGTTACAAGTAATGAAGTTTGAAAGATAATACGGATTAGAGGTCATAATGATGCTTTCAGTTGAGTTCAGTGATAAAATAATACTATATGAAGTAAATTAATTGAATATATAACCTACAGTTTTAACATTAAAGACAAGAAGATATCAATACTAATATTATAAAGCTGGTAAGTTGATTTGGTTGAACGCTTAGTGCGTTCAACCAAACCAACATAAGGTACTGGTTAGAATGAAATAATAAAAATATGATTTATAAACTTGGTGGTTTTTATTGTTCCGTGTAATTGCAACCAACTTCCGAAATTGCAGTTGGGTTTTTAGATTATTTAATTATATTTTTATAATTTTTTTTTATTCAACATGTCACTCCCTTAACTGAGACAAATTTAATAACACATCATGTTATGTCTAAAATCCGTTATATGGTTTAGGCTGTAGAGCGTGCTATAGAATGAGACATACATACATCCATGCCTTTGCTCGAAAAACATTGCCCTTCTTTCGACAGTCGAGTAAAAATATGTTTGTATTTGATAGCCCATTTATCGACTGCTAGCTTTTGCCCGCGACTTCGTCCGCGTGGATTCATAGTTCCCGTTCCCGGGGGATTTCCGGGATGAAAACTATCCTATGTCCTTTCTCGGGCCCTAGACTATATCTGCACCAAATTTCATTCAAATCGGTTTAGTGGTTTAGGCGTTAAGAAGAGACAGACAGACAGACACTTTCGCATTTATAATATTATAGTACGGATAACAGCTATATAACATTACGCTACATCCTACGAGAGCGCAATAGTAACCAAAGATGCGGCATAAACTGCAGGAGACAGTCTGTTGGTAAGAGCAGGTGCCTTCCGGGGCTGTGGGTTGTTCGAAAGAGATAAAAAAATAAAAAATATCCTTGGAAAACTCACACACGGTCATCTGATCCCAAACTAAGCAGAGCTTGGACTATGGTAACCAGACAACTGATAAACATACTAATATAAGTTATAAATACATACATATACAGATAAATTACACCCAGACACAGAACAAACAACATGCTCATTACACAAAGTTTGTCATGGGTGGGAATCGAACCCACGACCTCCGGCTTAGCAGTCAGGGTAACTAACCACTAGACCAACTTACAGGCCCGTCTAGATACCGCGGCCCTGAAAACAAAGGGAACATGGATGGGTTTTAGACATAAGAACTCTTAACACTCCCTTTCGCTCTATCCAGAGTGGGAGGAGTCATCCCAAAAAGAAATATAACAGCTATAGGTAGGACGAATTTAGCCAAAGATCGGGTTTAATAGCCTTGGGAGAGGCATATGGCAGTGGACTAAACAGGCTGATGTTGATTCCTTTTTTTTAAATATGTAAAAAATTCAAGTATTATCATCTCCCTATCCTTTTCCCAATTGTGTTGGGGTCGGCTTCCAGCCTAACCAGATTCAGCTGGATACCAGTGTTTTACGTGAAGCGACTGCCTATCAGACCACCACAACCCAGTAACTGGGCGACACGATCCCTCTTGGTTAGACTGGTCAGAGTTTCTGGCTAACTAGTAACGACTGTCGAAGTTCTACGAATGACAACCGGGACCAACGGCTTCACGTGCTTTCCGAGGCACGGGATGACAGTGATGTCCAAGATAAACTTTAGAAAGTACATATGAATTGAAAAAGTCCCATTACACCACCCCTTACACGAGAGGCGGGCGCCTTATCCACTGGGCCATCACAATTACTTTTTTTTATATAAATAAAGTAAGTTGAGACAAATCAGTTCCTAATTATTATTAGTTTCTTTATAATTACAGCGGTATTTCACACTATGCATTAACAATAAACTCCAAAAACTCATACAAGACAAAGATTTTAATAACGAACCGAGAATTTCTATTAAGATATTAAAATCCCTTGATAAAAATAAACTTGTAATCGAAAATCCTGTTGGGAATAATACTCAATAAGGTACGGCTCAATTTAAGTATTCTCCTAAGGAATATCTTGGCGACGCTACGCAGGACAAAATAATATTTAGACAATTTTTTTGTGGATTGACTTTATCTTAGAGCAAATTTCAACAAACTATTAAATGTAATATAAATAAGTTTAGGCTGGGAATAAAATTTACTATAAATATATGACTGTATCGATACATTTATTAGATTTATTAAGTTACCTGTCATTTAATAATGACAGGTAACTTAATAAATCTAATAAATGTCATTATTAAATGACAGGTAACTTAGTTGCATGAATAAAGACTTATATTAGGTGTAAAATATTGTTGCAATTTGCACTTAGTGTTTCGATAGCACCCATTTACTATTTTTTGTTTTCAGTATTCAATGTTTCTGGGAATATGATACTAATTAAAGGATAATACTCATACATAAGTAAAGGATCTAGGGATAGAGGCAAAGAGTTATAATCCGGCAATTATTTTCAATTAAAATAGAAACAATTCTTCTTTTTCTGAATTTGAGACAACGTTGAAACCAATAAATTAAATATTTTCATTGATTTAGTAAATAATATTCTAATAAAAATTGTGAACGTTTTTTTTTATCATTATAACTAACAGTTTAGTTACTGTTTTAAGGTTTAGCTGTAATATTTATACCCATTCTCGAAAAATAGTTTATCCAACTTATTTTTGATTCAAAATACAGGGTTATTGGTAAAACACCGACATCCTCTTAGGACTATGTTACTAACATCGTAATTAACAACTTTTGTTCTACGACATTTTAAAAATTATCATATTTTACTTCATTACATTTTCATACAAAATTAAAAATATTTAATAACACTCTAAATGTGAAGAAGTCTGCGTAGCATACAAGGGCAGTGCGCGGCAAGCGTAGGTATATTGTTACGGCACAATACAGAGTTGAAAAGTGTTAGATAGGACAACGAAATCTTGAAGATTTGTTTTTGGTAAATGTATAACATTTTGTAAAAAGTCATAGAACAAAAGTTGTTGTTTATGATGATAGTAACATGGTCATGGTTGGTGGATGTCGGTGTTTTACCAATAACCCTGCATAGGCATGTTCAACGACACAAACAAACTCGGCAACTTTATTTTATCATTATAAATATCAAACATTCATCAAACATCTTTTCATCAAACAAATAAATCAATCATGAAAATGAATGAACAATATCAGAAAGAAAGACACTTTTACATTTCAATATGGAAATATTCGGTGTTCAATTAAAATTTTCACGTGAGTAATTTTCTGACTTATTGATATGTGACGTCAACATAAATGTCGTTGGATGTCATATTTTAATTAATTCAACAAACGGCGTAATGGAATAAATTATTTATAAAATAAATAAGGAAAAAATATAAATTATAAATTAAATCGAGTTTCTGAACTTTTTTTAAAAGCTTGGAGTGATTGAAGAACTTTATTGACTTGAACCAAATTAATCGAGCGAATCCGTACTTTAATATTATAAATGCAAAAGTAACTCTGTCTGTCAGTCTGTCTCTTCTTCACGCCTAAACTACTGAAGCGATTTGAATGAATTTGGTACAGATATAGTCTGGGACCCGAGAAAGGACATAGGATAGTTTTCATCCCTTAAATCTCTCGGGAACTGGAGCTATTATTCCACGCGGACGAAGTCACGTGCAAAATAAAAATTTAACGATTCAAAAATTTAACCGGTATCCGAACTTTAGTAAAAGACTATATTACAGTATAACTTAACAGTTGTTCGTCACGATGTAATTTATTTTATTAATTTGAATTATATGCATAATTTGTTGCAAGGGTTGCTGCCATTGTCGTTCCACTGATTGTTATTGTTGGTATCGTGATTGGTATTAAAAAAGTATTGGTATTTCGATTAGGTATTTTTTTTTGTATAATTAGTATATATTGTGACGGTCGTTTTATGAGAAACAGGCTGTGCTACTAACAGCCAACGAGGGCAGGCCTGTTACCATAGACAGACGAAACCGCAAGAGACAGCCAAGATAAACAAAGAAGGTATAAACACAAAGAACACAATCAAAGAATGTCCCAAGCGAAAGTTTAACAAAATGGTGCCTTCGATCAATAAAAAAATAATAATAATAAAATAATAAAATCATTTATTTAAAATTTTAGGTCACTTTACATTAAAAATATTGCTATCATACATTGTAATAAAAAACTTTTTACAAAAAAAAAATAACCGACTTCAAAAAGTAAAAACTTAAAAATAATTTAAATTTCGGAAGTCGGTGTCTTTTCTTCTGCCAGTCAATTTGTGTTGCCACCGACTTCCGAAATTTAAGTTATTTTTAAGTTTTTACTTTTTGAAGTCGGTTATTTTTTTTTGTAAAAAGTTTTTTATTTTTTACTTTTTAGTGTCGAGTTAAAATTTAGTCCTGTTTAAAATGAGCCCAAACACGACTACTGTGCTGTAATTTCAAGGTTTGTACTTTTTCTGATGCTCCTGGCTTCAGCATCAGGTCTCTATGTACTTCGGTGTTCCTCATTAACAGTACGTTTATCCACACATCGAGCCCTTTTCAATGAGCCTAAACACGATATATCTGCTGTTATTTGTCGAGGAGTTAGGTACTCTGCAGACTATCCTGACTGCAGCATCAGGTCATGACTTGATGATCATGAGCCCAAATGTGGCAAATGCCCTATCAAACATCAAAACAATTTACATTCCTTGCCTGTTCGAGTAACTTCTTACTGTTAAGGAGTTGTACCTTCCATCATCAGCTCAGCTAACTGAGATGGTGACAACCATATGCAAATACACAAGATACTTCATAAAATATGCGAAAAACAATAAGTGAGCTTATAAAATTTGAGGGTTGCCTTCGATTTCTCTAAGATCCCATCATCAGATCCTAACTTGGTGACAATGGGACCACCTCAGAACTATCTGCTTTCGAACAAAAAAAGAATTTTGAAAATCCGTTGACAATTGACGGAGTAATCGATGAACAAACATACAAAAAAAAAAAAAAAAAAAAACATACAAACAGCCGAACATAGTACCTCCTCCTTTTTGTGAAGTCGGTAAAAACCGCGCATTTGCACATTTGCCTGAACTAGGTTAAAACCTGTGTCTCAGGCTAGGAAGTGCTTACGCATACTTAAAATAACAATCGCAAATAAACAGTAGGTACCTAAAATCTAAAGTAATCACTTATTTCAAATACAAAGACAAAAATGTTTACATTCAAATTACACTCTAAAAACTCTTACAGAAATAATATAAATAATAATACAGTCTCCTATAAATAAACTCAATGTCCATGTAGTAAATTAATTTTACACCATTTTTTTAACAAACTTTTAAAATCTTAGACGCCTTCGTAGTCAACAGAATTTATGTATCTATTTTCTGCAGCTTTTTTAGCGGGGCAATCAATATCTCCGGTTTTGTGGTTGGCTTGTTTTTTGAATTTCAAGCAGGTTGCACATTTTGGGGCCTCGGATTTCTTTAAGCATTCTTGCATTGAGTGCCCTTCTTCGCCGCAATGTCCACACGTAAGTTCCAACGTTTTGCAAGATTTGGCTGCGTGACCATACTGCTGACATTTGTAACATCTAGTTACTGTGGTAAAATCTCTTATAGGGGGGTGCATGGACAGAAAACCTCCTCGTGTGCCCGAGGGCTGGAGTTCGCTTATGGATCCGTCCGGGGCGAAGGCCAGTCCGAGGGACGGTGCACCCCGGGAGGTGTGCAACGACTCGCCACGGTACGTTGTGCCTGTGGGGTCTCGTTGCACACTTTCGAATATTCTGTCGCGGAGGACTCCACCACCTGTCCCTCTGAGTAGCAGAGGGCAGTGTGTGTTGGAGTCGGGGAACGGGCTCTGCGTGCACTCACCCTGCCGCAGAGCAGGCAGCTGGGGGTCGTCATCCCTAGCTGCCCCCGTTGATCTCGTAGCCCCGTAGTCTGTTACGGTCATGTCTCTGACTTTCGACGGGGGTCGAGGGCCTTGGCTTAACCGCCCGGGCCGCGAGGTAGACAACCTCTATAAAAAATCACCTCTAATACCAAGTTCTGGTGCGTGGCGAAGGTACGAATGGCTGAGGAGTAGTGTCGTCTATTTGTGGACGGCGCATCAGTCTCTAGCGCACCCCCAGCCAGGGAATCGGTGGACCCTCTGGTTGGGTTACAAATGTACGCTTGCCCAGGGACAGGGGGTTACCCTGGGTGGACTTTTTAAATCCCCCACACTCGTGGGACTTATCATGACAGACATTTCCAAATTTTTTAAAAACGGTAGGAAGGGAGAACCGCGGTCGGAGACCGACGCGGCGTTGGGGTCGAGCCCTGGTGGCTCGGACTCGGAGGGATCGAGCTCTGGCAGCTCGATCCGTGGTAGGAGGGACCGCAGCCGGAAGCGGGCGGTGTCGGAGGGCGCCTCGTCGTCCTCCGACAGCGAAGCGGCGGCACCGGCCCCCAAAATCCCCACCAGCAGGCGGGGTGCGGGCCGTGTTGGAGGAGGGGGGCGCAAGCTCCCCGCGCAGGAGGCGGCTCGGCGAGCTGAAAGGCTCGCCCTGGAGGGGCGACACCCTGGAGCGGCTTCCGCGCAGGTTGACGGTGCATCCGCCACCGCGGGGAGCTCCAAACCGGAGCGCGCGGTTAGCCTGGCGGAGGTAGTGACCTCGGCGTTGGTGTCTGTGGCCCTCAAAAAGAAGAAGGGCTCGAAGGACAGGGCCATCGCCGATGCCACTGCCGAGATTTTGGCGGCGGCGAATGCCGAGAATTCTTCGGGCACGGAGCTGGCCGCCATGCGGGCCGCCATTGAGGACCTGCGGGAGGAAAACAAGAAGCTGAACGCGGCGCTGGCCAGGCTCCGGGGGGATGCGCCCCGCACAGAGGAGCCCAAGGAGGAGTCGGAGCGGGACCTGCTCAAAGCTGTGGTGCAGGGCATGGCGGACTTCCAGCGCCGGTTTTCGGTGCTGGAAGGCATTGTCCTCCGGCCCCCGCTCGCGGCTAGTCGTGCGGTCCCGGCGGCGTCGACGGCAAGGCCAGCGGCATCATTTGCCGCTGTGGCCGCGACTCCTGCGGCGGGCACGTCAAGGCGTGCCACCGCGCCGCAACAGGCAAAGGGGAAGGCCGCACCGCCCAACAAGGGCAAGGCGGCGAAGCCCAAAGCGGCGGGGGCACCAGCAGCAAGTGTGGCTGCACAACGTCCCCCGCCGCCTGCCTCTCTTCCCCCTTCTCCCCCGACTGCCGAAAGTCCGGCTGAGCCCGGCTGGCAAGTCGCAGGGGAAAAGAAAAAGGCGGCCAAGGCGGCCAGGGCCGCAAAAAAGCGGCAGCGGCAGCGGGAGCGTCGCAAGTCACGGAGCCTTGCGGCCAGGCTCCGCACTCCAAAGACTGCAGCGGTGGTAATCACCCTGCAGCCGGAGGCGGAGAAGAAGGGCGTGACCTACGGGTCCGTCCTTACGAAGGCGAGAGCGGCGGTGGACTTGGCCGAGATCGGCGTCGCCGAAGGCCTGCGGCTCCGGGTCACGGCTACCGGAGCCCGCATGCTGGAGGTCCCGGGAGCCACCAGCGGCCCCATCGCCGACGCACTGGCTGAAAGGCTCCGGGCGTCGCTACCGGCGGAGGAGGTCCGAGTGTCCAGGCCCACCATGCGCATAGATGTGCGCATCTCGGGCCTGGACGACTCCGTCAGGGCGGAGGAGGTGGCGGCCGCCGTTGCCAAGGCGGGGGGATGCCCCACCGACGATTTGCGGGTGGGCACCATCCGCCTTGACCGCTCCAGGTTGGGAGCGGTCACGGTGAGCTGTCCCGCGTCGGTGGCGAAGGCGATCTCGGAGGAGGGCCACAGGCTGAAGGTGGGATGGACTTCAGCGCAAGTTAAGCTGCTGGAGCCCAGGCCTCTGCGGTGCTACAGGTGCCAGGTGGGGCACCATGTCGGTGTCCGCTGCACCGCGGAGGTCGACCGTAGCGGGGATTGCTTCCGCTGCGGTCAGCCCGGTCACAAGGCCGGCTCGTGCACTGCCGCGCCGCACTGCTTTGTATGTGCGGCAGCTGGCAAGCCGGCTGATCACCGGGCTGGGGGCAAGGCTTGCGCCCCACCCGCCAAGACAAGAGGCAAGGGCAGAGGGCCCTCTGCCGCCGCTGCCGCCGCTCCCGCTGCTGCTGCCGCCGCTCCCGCCGTTCCCGCCGCTGCCGCGCCCGTCGCTGCTGCCGCGACTACCGAGGCCGCAATGGAGTGCCAATAATGGCTCCATTGCGCCTCGTACAGGCGAACATCAACCACTGCGCCGCCGCTCAGGATCTGTTGCTCCAGAGCATGGCGCAGTGGTCGATCAACATCGCCGTGGTCTCCGAGCCGTACTTTGTCCCGCCCAGGGATTCTTGGGTGGAGGACCTGAGCGGCTCGGTGACCATCATCTCGTCGGCCGCCGCCGGTACCCCAACCCTCGAAGGCGTCAAGAGGGCACAGGGGTGCGTTGCGGCACGGTTCGGGGAGATCGCCGTGGTAGGCGTCTATCTCTCCCCGAGCCGATCCCTCGTCGAACTCCACAACTCCCTTATGGAGCTGAGCGTCGTCGTCGCCGGGTTCCGAACCCTCCCCGTGCTCGTTCTCGGGGACTTCAATGCCAAGAACTTGGCTTGGGGCTCCCGATACACTGATGCACGGGGCAGAATGGTGGAAAACTGGGCCCTAGAGGCGGGCCTAGTCGTGCTGAACCAGGGTTCCGTCCCCACGTGTGTGCGGATGCGGGGTGAGTCGGTGGTGGACATTTCGTTCGCCAGCCCCGCTCTGTCACCGCGTGTCGTTGACTGGCGCGTAATGGAGGAGGTGGAGACGTTCTCCGACCACCGGTACATCCGGTTTGACGTCTCCGCCCAGACCTCCGCTGCGCCGGTCCGACGGACCCCAAGCGGTCCGCGTTGGGCGCTGAAGCAGCTGGACCGGGAGCTTCTCCTGGAAGCCTCGATTGTGCAGGCCTGGGTGTCATCACCGGACAGGCCTGCCGACATCAATGCCTGTACCTGGGACTTGTCCTCGACAACCGATGGAACTTTACGGAGCACTTCCGACGTTTGGGCCCCAAACTGGCGAAGGCCGGAGCTGCCCTCAAGCGGCTCCTGCCCAATCTCGGTGGTCCAAACGCCTCCTGCCGGAGGCTCTACACGGGGATCGTGCGGTCCATGGCCCTCTACGGGGCTCCGGTGTGGGCGCCCAATCTAGCCGCGGCTCCGGCCCGACTTCTGAGGGCGTCCCAGAGGGTCATGGCCATTCGCATGGTGCGGGGATACCGCACGGTCTCCTGTGAGGCGGCATGCCTCCTTGCCGGCGTCCCGCCGTGGGATCTGGAGGCAACAGTCCTTGCACACACGTACGAGTGGCGCGTGGAAGTGCAACGCCGGGGTGAAGTCCCGATGCCGCGGGTTATCGCGGCACGACTCACGGAGCTCCGGCGAGATCTCATGGCGGAATGGAGACAACGACTGTCGCAACCTAGTGCTGGGCACGCCGTTATAGCGGCGGTAAGACCCCTCTTTGAGGAGTGGCTGGAGAGGCGTCATGGCACTCTCACGTTTCGCTTGACACAGGTCCTCACCGGACATGGTCAGTTCGGGAGGTTCCTGTGTCGGATTCGGGCGGAAGCGACACCTGGGTGTCACCACTGCAGTAACGGTCGCCTGGAGGACACGGTCGAGCACACAGTTGAGGTGTGCCGCGCATGGGCGGAGCATCGACGTGTCCTCGTAGAGGCGATCGGCGGCGGTGACCTCTCGCGCCCGGCGCTGGTTCAGGCCATGCTTCGGGGCGAGACGGAATGGGATGCCGTCGCCTCCTTCTGCGAAGCAGTTATGCTTGTGAAGGAAGCGGCGGCGCGCGAGAGGCAACGACGAGCCTCTCGCCCCGGACTAAGACCCAGGCGAAGACGTCGAGAGTCGCAAGACGACTACCGGCCACCGTAGGCGCGGTTCTGCGGATGGCGAGCGATGGGTAGCTCGCCGCCCGGCTAGGACCAGGACCGCGTAGACGGCGCGTTTTGTTCCACGCGCGCCTCAAAGAGAAGGAGTCAGCACAGGAAGGGGCCCAACAGGGCCAACGCCTGCCGGGGTTGCGGAATGTTTATAGTGGTTACCGTGACCCTGGAACATAAAGGGCAATCGAAGGAACATGAGTGGGTTTTAGTCAGTAAGAGTCTGACACGCCCTCCCGTCGCACCCAGGACGGGAGCAGTCATTGGATGATTTCCCACTCACCAAAAAAAAAAAAAAAAAAAATCTCTTATAGGGCAAGACGTCCAGTTTATAAATAATCTGTCCTGACTGATGAGAGCCTTACGAATGACGGCTGGTACTTCTATGATGTAATTGCAGTTCTCAGCATCTTTCTTTCCAGATTTGTGGCTTAGTTTTATTGAGGTCAAAAAAGTGGCACGAGACATGGAAGGTATTTTATCGGCGACATTCTGTTCAAAAATGCTTTTAAAAACCTCAGTTTCTGTCATTGCAGAAGGGACTCCAATCACTACTAAGCGTGGTTTCCGTTTTTTAGGTTCGTCTATAGTAAGCCCTGAGGAAGCACGTTGAACTGTTTGCTTTAATTTTTCCAGGTCATCTTTTGTCTCTGTACTAATGACAACTCCGCCTTTACCTATTTTGCGCATTCCACGAACTTTCAGCTTCATTTCTTCAGGACTGATTATTGTCTGGACCATCGTCTTGGTTTCGTCACTAGTCTTCGTGTTGTCATGGGGGAAAATTGCTACGGCACTGAAGTTATTTGGCCGAAGAAAGGTGTTGGACCCCTTTTTGACCACTTCTGCGAATGAAGTAGTGCTTGCTGAAACTTGCCGTGTACAGGTCTCTTTGATTGATTGCTTAATCTCAGTCAAACAATCCACAAGGTCTCTTTCTTCGGTCAAAACGTTAAGGCGTGTATGGGCTTCTATAGCTTTCTGCTTCAGGGACTGATATTGTACAGCCATTTGTCCAACACCATGTCCAACTTTTCGGCAAAGATTGCTTATTTTTAATTTTTGGTCCGTATTCAATTTTCCATCAGTTGCAATGGAACAAACATCATTAAGGCACTGCTCGATAGACGCCATCCAATTTTGAATCTCTGGTGTTGAAATTACTTCAAGTTTCTCTGGATGATCTTGGCTCGTATTTTGAATTGGTCTAGGAGGTGGTGGAGGAGACCGACGCGTCAGACCGCTCCGATTAAAGGGACTGCTTGCCATATTTCAATATATTTCTGCTATTTCATTGTTTCATTTTAACTGTTCGTAAACGAAATCAAGGATGAATCACACACAATTACACTAAACTAGGTCACTGTTTCTGCAATTGTTACTTTATTTTATTTTTGCATTGGTAGACACGTCTGTATACGTCGAGTGCACGAATAAGAATTCAATAGATATACAATAGTAGGTATTGGCAAAAGTAAAATAAAGATAACAAGCAGCTACCTCTAGGGACTTAAGAATAATGAGTTGGTTCGCCGTCCCGAACTCGATACAAAACCAAATACAATAGAACAAAGATTAGTTATTGAAACCGAATCGAATGACGAGAAATTAATCAGCTGTGACAAGGGATTTAATGCTGGCTAGACCCTGCGGTTTTTCTCGTGGTAAGTTAGATTTTACATGAAGTGAAAACTGACTTGAAGGTAGAACTGACTCCCAAAGCACAGGGTCACTTTAGTTTCCTTTTCGCTATTCAAAACACAACAGAATGAAGTAAAGTAGTAAGTATGTATTGCCTAGGTCACGTATCTAAAATCTTTTTTCCTTTGATTACCGGTCCGCACTTATGAAAGCGAAGCCTATTCTAAGGATATTTGGTGTTCTTTAACGTCATTATATTTTCCAATGTTCAATCTATACCTATACCAAAATTTGTCAAAATTGATTCTGAAGTTTAGGCATAAAAATAATAATAATAAATAAATAATAATAGTGCTCCACCGTCGCTAGGTATTGAAACCCAAGCTAACGATGGTTAGGGTTCCAGAGTGAGGAACCTCCTCACAATGCGTGCCGTATCCAAAACAACTGCCTTTTGAATCTAATTCCTGAGCCAGCTGTTGAGCGATAGCTTTTGGATATGTTGGTCAAAACTTTTCGCTATTAGACCATTAACTGACACGACTATCGGTACAATAATTGCGGTGTCCATATTCCACATGGTAATGGTATGGTAACCTCATGAGCGAGGTCAAGATATTTTATCATTTTCTCTTTCTCAGCTTTAATGAGGTTCTCATCATAAGGAACAGTGACATCAACAATTATTGCACGACGCATCGATCGATCAATTATCAGAATTAACCCGCAGGGCAGCTTGTGGCGAGCTGTTGGGCAGTAGCGACCCCCACGGACCTGACCTCCTAGGAGACCCTTTGTTCTTCACCTCTGGCTTGCCTTCATTGGCCGGCCAGAGTGAGCACTGACGAGGAACAAGGCTCCCACCTCACTCTTGCCTTAATTGGCTGGTTTGAGTGGAGAATCGCAAGAGCAAACGTGCTCGGGGGAAGGAAGTGTTCCAGTAAGATGCTGGTAGGGATCTTGACCGTACTTCCGGGATTGTCCTGATAGCCGTGGAATACCTCTCCACTCCTCAAGCACCTCGATATATTTTGCCCCCTTGTCGCTACGTCACTATGTGCTAGTGGCCGTTTTCGGGTGCCCATTTACTGAGTGTGCAAGTCACCCCCTGCCATTATATCCGTGTATACAAACATTGATCAGGCAGGGGCCATAGTCGTTCAATAGTCTTAGGTAACAAATCCACCTCAACAACCCAAACCCATAATTTAAAATTTTTGTTTGTTACCAAGTTCTGCAATAGTCCCACACTAACCGGGGGTTGTCCTTAGGTGCACCTGCATAGTGCATATAGGGATAATCGTCGGTTAGTGTCTCATTTCAAATTGGAAGGCGCATATATTCAAATTATGTAAGAAAATTAGCAGTTCTGCATATGCTATGTACAGATTGGCTCCAATCGTAAACATCGATGCTTCACTCACGGCCTACCACGGCCTTGTTGCCTCTGTCTTGCGGTATGGGATAATCTTTTGGGGAAACTCAACAGATAATGCGATGGTTTTTAAGGCCCAAAAGCGCTGTATACGAGCCATGTTTCGCTTGGACCCCACTGACTCTTGTAAACCGTACTTCATAGCTCACAAAATTTTAACACTTCCATCACTATACATATTAGAGATAGCGCTGTTTGTTCATAAAAACCCTCATCTATTTGTTCAATTATCTGATGTGGTAAAGAGGAACAGGCGCAAACTTAATTGTGATAGATTGTGTCTACAAAGAGCGAAAACAGCTCTGGCAAGAAAAAGCGTATTATGTATGGCGCCAAAAATATATAATAAAATCCCTAATGACATTAAAAATTGCAATGTAAAAGTATTTAAAAATAAATTGAAAATAATTTTGACCAATAAATGTTATTATAGTATTCATGAATTCCTCAATGACAATAATTTTAATATTTAATTGTTTTTAATCTATTATTGTAATGTTTATATGTATTTTCTTAAAATTTATTTTAATGTTTAATTGATTTACTATAATGACTAATTGACTATAATGTAATTTCTTTCTAATTTTATATTATTTTTGCGTGCCGTGTGCCACGGCAAAACATGCTGTACACATTATATTTTATTGAACACCTTGTTACCTACCATGTTTTATGCAAATAAATGATTTGATTGATTGATTGATTGATTGATTTCTTATAAAATTCTCAAGGGGCCTCTACGAGTTGGCTTTGGCCCCTCGCACGCCTTCCAAAGGTCCGGGACCCCAGGGACCCGAGAAACGTAAGAATAAATAAAAATGTTACAAAGAATAAATAAGGAGGTGAATATCAGGGGCTGTATATCGTGATAATTTTCGTGGCTGCAAGCTGATGTAGATATTACATGAACAAGGGCCTCGTCTTCGGGTAGGAAACAGCAACTCCGGTACAAAGAGCTTTTGATTGTAGGCACTAAAGGGCCTTGAGTGCCTACAACCAAAAGCTCTTAAAACCTATCACATCGGACTTTGTACCGTTCTCATTACAATCGCCTCATCTCATTCGCCTTCGAGGTAGACGAACATCCGCAGTTTTAACTTTATGTGCTCTTGACTGTATAATATATAATGCTTTATTATTTTCCTCATCCTTTACTCTAGCAACTTCCCCCAGGGATGTCTTTCATGTACCAACTAGCCAATCCCCAAAAATTGTCTTCTAGCGACACTCTGGTATAAAAGACAATAATTATACTGCATCGACCTCTTAATTAATTGGCAATTGTTTGAGTTTAATCAAGTTAATACTAGACAGACAATTCTATTAATCTAGCCACTTGAAACGCGAAGGAAATTTCTAAGAATTACTTCAATGCTGAAAGATTTTGAAGAAGATACTAATTACAATTGACTTTCAAGTGAATTTTATTGCTTCATTATACTTAGAGTTATTCAATAGGATCGCAATGACAAATCTGTGATGCCACTCAAAATCTTCAAACAAAAATCATAAGCCTGATAATGATCACTAATTACTCAATACTAAGAATAGTTCTTTAAGCATTATATAAGAAAATTGAAACTTCAAAAATACCATAATATTTCGGTTTTAATTTTCAATTCTGAACAATAGTGGTATCATAAACAAAATAAAAATAAAAAGGCCTTTATTTCCATATCCTTAATTCCATTTCAAATGTTAGTATTAGTATGATAGTGTTAGTTGTGTTTTACTTAATGTCTAATGTTAGTAAGAGTTAGTTTCGTTGGATATGGACCCCTCTTCGGGTGAAGGCCTCCTCCAGTCTTTTCCACTTTTCTCTGTCCTTTCCAATAGTTAGCCAATCCTTTCCTGCTAACTCCGTTATGTCGTCGAGTGGTATCATAGACAGATTAAAATTAAATGTATTTCCAAAGAAATCATGACTTTTTATCTCTTTTAATATCTGATTCTCATAATGTAATCTCCCTACAACGTTTACCAGTCTATGTATACGAGTATGTAAGTATATGCAACACGACTCTTTCTTTTAAGGGTCCCTTAGTTGTAACAGCCAGAAAAACTCCCGCTGCAAGCTTTCACAAGATGGTCGTTATAGTTTTAATCCATGCTAGGTAATTTGGGCAATCTTTCAGTTTTGCCCTGTGCTTACTCACCTTGTTTTATTATGTGTTATCTTTGCATAGGCTTCATAACCAGTAAACCGATTTAAAAAAATATTTCACCAATATAAGGCTACGTTGTCAACGAGTAACATCTATTTATAGTTACAGATTTAATAACTCAAGAACAGCAGAACCCATTTGGCAAAAAATTGGTAGGGAGGTAGCTTAAGACCAGGGGACGACATAGAATTTTTTTGTAACCAAAAATCTGATATAACGTGGTCTACAGCTTGGCTATAATTTTAACATTACACTATGATCCACAGGGGTGGAGCAGTTAACCAAAAACCTATATACCTTACCTACGCGAGTGAACGACGCGGCGTGGAACAGCTATGCTTGATGAGAAGAAGGTGGAAAGAATATTTTTCTTACTCCTGTTCTCTTTGGATCAATTATTTAGTTTCGATACCCAAGTCTGGTAAACCTTTTCTCCGAGACTCGCAAACATCATCGGTTGGCGCTTTTCTGGTGGACAATAATGCTGATTTAAATGGCGAGATACATAAACGTTACTAAGCACTGACTTTAGCTTAGTACTATACCTGTCACTGTTACACAACTGCCAAACGTCAAGTGCACGATAGAGACGAAACATGGCTAAGCCGAAGTTAATGCTTAGTAACGTCTATTTAATTCGCCAAGAGTTTCAAGAGTTGCAGTGGTTGGGAATAGTGTGGCAGGATTGCCACAAGAAAGGTCCTGCATGAGTGCATGATATACATAGGAAAACCGCCAAATGTGGCTTAACATTATCAATGGATTATAAAGGAACAGAAGTGAGAAAGAAAGTATGTAATCTGAGCTAGTCTAATATATTTCCAATAAAATTATCATCCCAACAAATCTATATAAAGAACCATAAAGCGATCGTGATTAATTGATCAAAGTTAGCTACGTCGACTCGAACAAACTTCAGACGAATAGTTGTTACAAAGAAAATAATAATTAAAACTTGCTAAGAGATTAATTATTGCGTTGCGACGCGATATCGCAACTTTGTCGTAGTTATTCTTCTGATGTCGTAATTAGAATCTTTGAGGTGAAGGATTACAAAGAAAAAGTGTTTTGGAAGTTTGTTAAATTATTGTTCTTTATTAATCTTGCAGTTTTCAAAGAGTTAGTCTATTTCGCAGCTTAATTAGAAGTAGTTTAATTAACAGTCTAGTTTTTAAATTAAACTAACTGCCTCCCGCGGTTTCACCCGCGTTAAAAATGTTAAGGAAGAACAACCCTTATCACTTAGGGGTATGGAAAATAGATAGTAGCCGATTCTCAGACCCACTGATTATGCATATAAAATTTGGTAAAAATCGGTAAAGCCGTTTCGGAGGAGTAAGGTAACTAACATTGTGACACGAGAATTTTATATATAAGATAATTCCGATACCCATCCCTAATAATATTCAGCTGTTGCATGTAATTAACTATTTTGCTGGCAAGGTCAACGGAGCGCCGCTCTGCAGGGCTCCTATTTTGTCTACACACATAAAAGAAACTTAACAAAACCTAACTTGAGGAAGCCCTAAGATTAGTCGATTAGCCATTTGGATAGCCGACAATAATAGACCATAGTCTATTCGCCTAGTTATAAGTTTGAATAGCTGATTAAGGTAGTTAACTACGACATATTCTGTTTATCACTACATTTATAAAACAAAGTCGCTATCCGCCGTCTGTCCCTATGTATGCTTAGATCTTTAAAACTACGCAACGGATTTTGATGCGGTTTTTTAGATAGAGTGATTCCTAAGGACGGTTTATATGTATAATACATGCATAACATAGTAAAGAAAAGCCGGGATTTTTAAAGATTTGTAACACCCGTGCGAAGCTGGGGCGGGTTGCTAGTTCAAAATACTTCAAGTCTTGACAACTACGTTTAGGTAAACATGGTTAATAGGCGTTTCAAGTTATATCCTCCTTGTTTTTTTTTTCTGCCAATAGAAACAACAAAGGGGTTATTGATTACGAATGAAGAGGGTTGACGAGTAATTAATTGTTTTTTACTTTATTTTTCCAATCACCCCTCAAGTATCCCTATAGTCCCCTGATGAAAGGTAAATAGACATGGAGTCAATTTGTGGACATTTCATTAACTTGATACATATCTGATAAAAAATATTTATTAATTCATATAGGACATTTTTTATGGAGAGTGGGAAATCATCAAATGATTTCTCCCGTCCTGGGCGTGGAGGAGGGCGTGTCAGACTTGTTCCTTTGGTTGCCCTTTATGTTTCGGGGTCACGGTAACTATTATTACTATTCCGCAACCCCAGATTTTATACAAGACTCACATTCAGAAGATATAGAAAGAAAGTTTGTCAGCAATCTTAAACTTTATCAGTAATCAGTAACAAAGACGCATAAAAAACATCGATTGGCATATAATCTTCCGGACCTTTACATTTCTTCTTTCATTATTACGCAACTGTTTGTTATCCCAAAGAAATAAAATTAAAATTAAATAATAACAACAAGTTTATATAAAGAAAATAGTTCCACGTATATTATTCAAGGACCTAACACGCTTAACCCTCAAAAGATAATCATTGAATATAATATGTCGTTTAATGAACATCGTTTAGGCATCCCGGAGTTCCTTAAACCATGACACGTAAGTATATTATACAATTTGCATGCTTTAAATATATTGTAGGAGAAACGACGGAATTATTCTGGTAAACGTGAGAGATATATTATGTGAAAATGTAGAACACATACAAAAGGATGTTTTTCTAGCCTTCTTTTTAAATAATTTAATATCTTTGTAGTTATTACCAATGCCTAATTCGTCAAAGTCGGATAAAACTCCTGTGTCTTTCTTTTTTTTTTTGGTGAGTGGGAAATCATCAAATGACTGCTCCCGTCCGGGGTGCGGCGGGAGGGCGTGTCAGACTTTTACTGACTAAAACCCACTCATGTTCCTTCGATTGCCCTTTATGTTCCAGGGTCACGGTAACTATTATAAACATTCCGCAACTTATAAACATTCCCCAACTCCTGTGTCTTTCTTTACAGTTAAATATTACTTCATGCAAAATTTCCTAAAAATCCGTCGTATTTCTCTTAAACTCCTCCCCGTTCTACCATCTCGATATTTGGCGGTCCTCCACTGTACTTTATCGGCAGGTTATGATCTTACCATGTACAACGACCTTGTGGAATCAGCTATCAGCGATAGTAGATTTAGACCGTTACGACTTAGGAACCTTTGAGAAAAAAATCTATACTTTCTTAAAGATAATTTCAATTGCGACTGTCCTGGTGTTGTGGATGTTTGTGGGTGGCGGTGTTCAAACTGGTGACCAGCCCCCTTACCATGACGTTTAAAGTAAGATTGTTTTAATCCTGTTCAGGAGTGTGCAAGTGACAGCGTTAGACACGTTGTCTAGCCCCGTCTCTTTCCCTCTGAAAGTAATATCAAACTAATACTGCTTATAAGGGCTTGTGGTACGCCCACAGCTTGCTTGTTTGTACCCTCTAACCTACTAGAAATATAATACTGCGTTTATAATATACGTACGGATTACCAAAAACTTGACTCCGAAAACTTGGTGAAATGCATAAAAGAATTTTTGCAACAAATTGATGAATTTTGCAACATTTTATCGAAAAGGGTCCTTACTTCGAAAAAGTTTTTTTGGAAAGAACTATAAGATACGACAATATCTTTAAGTTAATATTCCCATCGGTCTCCACACGTCTATCTTCATTCTATCTTGCTACCTCTGTCTCCCGTCACCCTCTCACTCACACAGTGTGATAATAATGTTCTAATGAGGACACAAGACTCGAGATACGAGTGAAGCGGTTTGCAAAAGCTAGTGCCTGATAAAACTAAGCTTACGCTACTGAAGAACTTCACAAACGTTCTGATAATCTTCTTATGGGCTTACGTAGACGATAGACTTTTTGTGCAATCGAGTCTGCGACGTAAAGTCTGTGATATCGCTAAATTTGATGAGTACATTTTATTTGTTGATTGTTTTTCATTTACAAGTTTTCGACCGCGGCTTCGTCCGCGTGAATGTCAAAATTTCCCTTCCTTATTTTACTACTATAGCTTTGGAATTTTCAAAAAAACCTTTCTTAATTTATACTAACTCTTCACAAAGAAGTCACCTCCAAGTTTCATGTCTTTACGACCAGCATTTTGGGTGGTGCGTTGATATATCAACAATCGGTCTAGCACTCAGTCAATTATTTTTTTTTCTGAAATTTATCCACGCCTTAGATTCAAAGCCATATCTGAAAGTAGTTTAGAATATAATCGAAAATTGATTTTAGATTTTAATTGAATAAAACAATTAATAGAATTATGTTTAAATGCGAGGTAGGCGTTGCACATACTGGTAAACTCATCCCAAATCCAGATTTGCTTCGAAGCCAGATAAAAAGGTCGTTTAATCGTCACAAACTTAAGGACTCAAAAAGTCGATCATCTAAGTAAGTCCTCTATCTCATAGCATTACATCGCCACATATGTATAACGTTATAGTTTCAACATTCTCAATTCCGTTGAAGCGATATTGATGAAGTACATTCTAAACTACATTATTGGAAAAAGATTTGGAGCCATAAAACCTCACGCTCTCTTATATTATATTGAGTGGTGTCTACAAAAACTGCTAGCACTTGAAATTTTATAGACCGAAGCTTAGAAGTTTAACTAGAACGTTTATGGAAAATGCGTTTCTGCTCCATTTGTCTTTTGAAACAATTATGTCCGTTTTTACTAGTGAGTCGATAGCCTCTCATAACATAAGGATGCCGTTTTAATCAATGTGACATTTTCAATAAAAATGTATTTTTTTTAAGTTTAATTAGTTTATCAGTTACATTCTGTACCTCGGGAAATATGAGAAACCGTTGTAGATCTTTGACAGTCGTTACGAGGAGTAAGAAGCTAGAAAGAGTGACAATCGGTCATCATAATACACAAAGGAAAAAATAAATCTATACATATAATAAAATCGTAGGAAAGTCAAAACTGTACATTGAATATTTTTTTAAAAGAATACTTGAGGCGTGATCTACAATCGATACCGAAGCCAAAAATATAGTTTTTAGAATTTTTGTCTGTTTGTCTGTTTGTCTGTTTGTCTGTTTGTTTGTTTGTTTGTTTGTCTGTATGTATGTCCGGGATAAACTCAAAAAGTACTGCATGGATTTAGTTCAAATTTTGCAGGGATGTTACTAAGAGGTCGGGTCAAAACATAGGCTACAAATTATCACGCTATCACCTACGGGGGAGGAGCTGGAGCCTTCACAGTGACGACGTCGCGGGCATCAGCTATCTTCGGAATTACTCAACGGATTTCAATGATTTTTTTTTTGTTGTATAGGTATTAAGTCTGGGCGTCATATAGGCTATAATTTATCCTGGAAACTTGAACTTCTGGTGCAGGACCGCAACAGACCAGCTAAACTATAAGAGATACAAAAATTTTATTATAGCAAAAATTGCTTCACGTGATAAGCAGTTTCTGTTGAAAGAATAAATATGAAGATCTGGAACAACTGAGGTGGATCTCCATGAGCCCAGCTAAACTATAACATATATAAGTATGACGTCTTAGCAGGAGTTGTTTAGCTTGATAAGCACTTTCTGTTGACGTATACAAATTGAAGATCTGGAACACCTGTTGTGGACTTCCATGAGCCCGGCTACGTACACTATACCGAACATATATAAGAATGACGTCTTAGCAAGAGTTGTTCAGCCTGATGAGCACTCTCTGTTGATGCATAATATTGAAGACCTAGAACCAACACCTAATGTGGAACTCCAAGCACCCAACTACACCATAACACATTAAATAAGAATGACGTCTTAGCAAAGTTGTTCTGTCTGACAGGCATTTTCTGGTTTATAAGATCGAAGGTTAGAAAGATCTGATGTGGCAATCAAAGCTATCACTGATTACAATGCATAAAATAACTTAAGCTGGGAGCTTCATTTTCCACACATTTTCCGGGAGCAGCCTTTATCGAGTGGAGGTACCACTCGATGAAGGCGGAGAAACATGCATACAAACAGGTCGAACAGAGAACCTACTCTTTTTTAAGTCGGTTAAATCCATTAGTGTTATATTCCCCAGAGTGTAACGAACACTTTACTAAAAATCGCATCAAAATCGGCTCAGCCAAACACCCATACAAACAGGTCGAACAGAGAACCTACTTTTTTTAAAGTCGGTTCAATGATGATGATCATTTCTTCATCAATTTCATGTTTTTAGTACTGAATAGACATTGACTGTTAATACTTTTGTTCGGTATTTATCTGTGTGATTATTGCTTTGTAAGTAATATAAATGTTGGGGTTGCGGAATGTTTATAATAGTTACCGTGACCCTGGAACATAAAGGGCAATCGAAGAAACATGAGTGGGTTTTAGTCAGTAAAAGTCTGACACGCCCTCCCGCCGCACCCAGGACGGGAGCAGTCATTTGATGATTTCCCACTCACCAAAAAAAAAAGTAATATAAATGTTCATGTCGTTGTACACCTAATTATGATGATGATGATGACAGTCCCAGTCGCATGCGTCATCTGTTTGCCGTCATTTTGGTGTTTTGTGGAGTTGCGAACCCGGTAGCTTTGTGGGAGAAGTACCGTCATCTTCTGTTCGAGGACTTTTTACGAGCTTTGAGGCGTGCTTCTGAAGGTGAAATCGAAGCAACTGATAAACGCATGCTGAACACCTGTCTCAGTTCACTTCAAGATGTGGTCATTTCAATCGACGGTAAACCACTGGTAGAGTACGGGTTGCGCGCAGATCATTACCACATCAAGACCGTGGAAATCGGGAGTACACCGCCGAAACCAATTACGATTCGGGTTTAATGACCACTATCCGAAATGACCACGTCACTAGGTTCACCTCAGAGCTAAAACAAATATATGACACAGTTCTGGAAAACATTGGGCTCGACCAGGGTAAAATGTTTTTCCTGGATGCTCCTGATAGAACAGGGAAAACATTCATTATCACTGGTATCCTTGCAGAGGTCAGGACGCAAGGCAAAATTGCCATTGTTGTAGCATCGTCAGGAATCACAGCTACGCTGCTTTCTGGTGGCAAAACAGCGCATGCCATGTTCGAAATACCCATAGATTTAGAAAGCGCCGAAATGCCTGTTGTGGGGTATCCCGTAACAGTGACAGGGACATGTGTTAAGGGATTGCTCTCTGATCGTATGGGATGAGTGCACGATGGCTAATAGGAAAGCAGTGGAGGCCGTGAACAGAAAGAACTCTGCAGGACAACCGCAGGAATGAACACTTGATGGGTGGTGTTACAGTTCTGTTCAGTGGCGATTTCCGGCAAACACTCCCTGTGGTGACGCGGGGGTCTAGGGCTGACGAGGCAAATGCTTCGTTGAAACGATCTTCGTTGTGGTCACAAATTCATAGGCTGCGCTTGACCATCAATATGCGAGCTCAGCTCGGTGGCAATCCACGTGCTCAAATATTCTCAAAGAGGTGAACGGTGGTGCTCCCAGAGTCCCTCGGTAGAGTGGTGGCCTCCTTAGAAGAACTCATTTGTTGTGTGCATGGGGACATCAGTCGAATACCAAACCAACAGAATTCTTGGGTGTGAGAGCGAGCCATTATAACACCCAAAAATGATCAAGCTGCAGCCATCAACGAACGCATTCTCTCGGAAATTGAGGGAAACGAAGTAGTTTATACGTCCATAAACACTTCACACATTATCCCGTAGGATTCCTAAACTCCCTTCCAATTCAAGCGCGTGCAGTTCCCTGTGAGTGAGTGAGTTCGCCATGACCATCAACAAGTCACAGGGCCAGACGCTGCAGGCTGCGAGTGTCGACCTCAGGACGAGCTGCTTCTCACACGGGCAGCTGTACGTTGCTTACTCCCGCGTTACGAGTCCTGATTTTCTGTATATTTTGGCTGCTGAGAGCAAAACTACAAACGTAGTTTACAGAGAAGTTTTGTAACAATTCACAATCGTTAATATTTTTTTATATCGTGGAATGTAGAAAAAGTTGGTCAAGCGCGTGCCAGGTCACGGATAGACTAGGATTACATAACGAAACACATCACATTAACAATTTAACAACGATTTCATCTGAGCCGTTATACTTAGCTTTCTTTTAAGGTTCAATCCAAGGACTACCATCATGTTTTTATTTTTCGAACCAACCGTTTAAATTTGAGAGAGGAGGGAGACTATTTGACAAAAAAAAACGCTTGAACGTTAAATATCTTTTGTTGTTTGTTTGTCTGTATGTATGTCCGGGCTAATCTCTAAAAGGACTGCATGGATTTACTTAAAATTTTGCATGAATATTACTAAGAGGTCAGGTCAACATAATTATAAACTACATATTATCACGCTATCACCCACGGCGGCGGAGCTGAAGCCTTCACGCAGACAACGTCGCGGGCAGCAGCTAGTTATGCAATATAAATAAGAAAAAAATATCTGCCAAAGACACATTTTGACAATTAAGACCTTTGATTTCCAATTAAGAATTACCAACAATAATGACCCTAAAATCAAACGATTACCTATTTAAACTGTCCCCAACACATTTTCCACCACTTGAAATCCCTAACGACCTGTCAATCGCGTTGAAAGCGCCAGAATAAGTCCGCAAGACTATATAGCGGCTCATTGAAACGCAAATTGGATTCGACGCTGGAGCAAGTGTCCCTTTTCCTGAGATTTGCATAAGAAACTCGTGTCGTGACGTCATCGGCTCAGTTCCATCAATGCCAACCCTTAACAGAGCAAGACACGCCTCCTGTCACGGCGGTATGGACGCACGGTTTTGCCAAGGGAATTTGTAATGAGATGTGGTGTAAGACGGTTTAGATTACCTAAATCTTCCCAAGGGAGGATCGTTTTTTATTTAGTCTTTGGTAGAAATTCAACATGGAAAGAAATTTGCATTTTGTTAAGAAACTAGCTTTCGCCCTTGGCTTCGCACGTTTATTCTTATCCCCTAGTAAACCTTTTCAGTGTTGGAATTTCCAAACATCTTTGCTTAGTTGATACTTGTTTGTTGATACTCTTCACAAAGAACATACCCTCAAATTGAAGCCTAACCTTCTAGGACCAGCAACAGTCAGCTTATAATTTTATCTTAATATTTTCAGAGACAGTCCATAGCTATGAGAAGGGACATAGGATAGTTTTCATCCCAAAACTCCCACGGAAACGGGAACTACGTGGATAAAACTGCGGGGGACAGCGAGTATGTTATATAGATTAGATGACAACATAGTAACTAGAATTAACAAACCAGCAGTAGGCTTGTTGTATGATGCAAAACCGATAATCGTTAGAGCAAGCGTATTCTGCAATATAGTTCACATTTAGGCAAGCGTAAAACGATTTCAAGCAATATGTAGAGACGATCTGAGAAGGGCCCTAGTAGCAACTGAATGATATGGAGAAGTCAATCAGTGGAAAGACGCAGAATTGACGAAGGAGAAACAAGGTAAGTATTAGTGGAAGACAGTATATCGTAGAGGGTTATATTTTAAATCGGCGGTCGCCACGGTTTTTTTCTCTATATGTTAGGTTTTTGCTTACTGCTCTGCTCCTGTGATAGCGAGATATTATATGTATTGGTAGCTTATAGCTATGTTAATCTGATTCGTTGCTTAAAATAAAATGGTAAACTGACCGGTTTTTGCTTCAACGCAGTGCCAAACCGCTGATCCTAGAAACATAAAACTTAGAGGCTATTTTGTTTGTGAAGAGTAAGTGTAAATTTCAACCTTAAAAGGATGGAAGTTTTGTCATATACGCGGACGAAAGCGCGGGCGAAACCTCGTCTGACATTTAACTTAAAAATCACTCCACAATTATTTATCAAGATCTATGGTTTTTGTCAGAACCTTTCTTTACATCCATATCCATACTAATATTAATATAAATAGGAAAGTGTGTGTGTCTGTTTGTCCATCTTTACCGGCAAAACGGAGCGACGAGTCGACGTGATTTTTTAAGTGGAGATAGTTGAAGGGATGGAAAGTGACATAGGCTACTTTTTACTAACTACTGCAGCTGTCATCGTTACATAAATATTTGTTATTGTATACTATTTTTATGTTCCTAATAAATATTTTTTACTTTACTTTTTAGTTTTTTTTGTCTCTTCCTAACGCGAGTGAAGACGCGGGCAAAAGCTAGTATTATAAATGGGTAAGTGTGTGGATCTGTTTGTCGGACTTCCAGGGCAAAACGGAGCGACGAATTTACATATTTTTTTAAGTGGAGATAGTAAGTTGGAGGGATGGAGTGTGACATAGGTTGTTTTTATCCCAAAAATCCCTCGGAAACTTCGCGGCTAAAATCGCGGGGGACAACCTAGTTTAACATAAATAAACATTGTGAGCCACTGAGCGTGACGAATGGAAAGACTGATCGAGTCATTTAGGGCGAATCCTTGATTTTGAGTTAGAAGAGAAATGTGGGCACATCATTTCTTAGGGTGATCTAAAGGAATTATGTGCAAAGATTTTTCTTCCCAGCGATCGTCAATTGTTTGATAAATTGAACAGTTAAGGCGCGGTAAGTAGGTATTCGCGGTGCGTGCATCGAATTAATAGAAATAAGGTCGAAAATATTTTGGCATGTCCGCAAAAAAGTAAGTCATTTCGCAGTTTTAATTGAATATTAAAAAAAAAACAGTTCTATGTTTTAAAATTTTTAGATGTCTTTAGTTTATAAAATTTTCTTTGTTATAGATATAAAAAATATGAGGGATTGATTTTTTCAGCGACAAGCTGAAAAAATTGAGAATTTCGAGACGATAACTTTTTTTTCGTGGTCTTTTTGAAAATTTTTTTTTTGCGTAGTACTAGACCACATTTGTTAATTGTTTTTATATAAATCTTTTGACTATACACTGTATTTTTTTTTGGCTTGTGGTATGTATAGATTCGGCTAACTTTGCGACGAAAATCTAGACGTTTTGCTATGGACAACGCCTTAAGTTTCGGTTTGATACGAGAAGGTTTTTTATTTAATTTGTAACTCGTGGTTTTTGGGGAGGACTAAGTAAAAGATATTGGTCGAAAAAGAATTTATTGGTTCGATTTGTTGGTATAATACAATCAGGTTGTAAATGTTGATTTATAATATTTTTTTGTATGAGATTATTTTTTTGTTTTGGAAAATATGGTCAGAAGTTGATAATGCAAAAAGAATATTTCCGAATGAGCACCTACTTTTTTTTGTCCATATGCATTGATTACATGATGATGATTATTTTACCTGTTTGATTATTGTTCACACGATGCAAAATAATCTGTTTTTTTTTATTGAATTTAACAACAACCTTACATTAAATATTTGGTGAACATCGGGTATGGTGAAAAAGAAAACAAAAGTAATTCAGTATTAATATTTCATTTTCTATATTTTGATAATAACTTAATTATAAAATATAACTTTACACAGTCCACACTCATTCTTTTACAAAAACATAATACTGACAGTCATCACAATTTTACATAACACTAGCAATGTTTAATGCATTACTAATATTTCTGATCGACCATTTAAACCTTCGAACACACGTGATTTGAGACACAATAGAAAGACAATAGCAGCCCGACAGCCGGCTGTCGCTTTGTCGTCGAAAGGTTAAGCTAGGTTTGATGGGGAGTAACCACAAATTAAAAGAAATAATTAAACAACTTGTTATGTTTGCGTATGTAAGTCGATATAAAAGAAAAAGTTTTAAAATATAGTGTGTGGCGTATGCGTAGATCGTGAGCCGGGTAGATGAGGACCGGCGACGCGACACTGTGTAATAATAAACTACTGCATAAATAACCAATATTAAATAACTTTTATTGCAAGTATAAACACAGCGTTTCTAAGGGCCGAGTCACACCGGAATGGCAGCGACCGGCAGCGACGCGGCGAGCACTTTCAGTGTGAAATAATTTTAAACTTTAACTACATACTTAAAAGACCAATATCGCTTGAACAACTTGAAAAGGTCGCGAGACCGCCCGCGGTGCCGCGAGCGGCCGCGCGCCTCGCCTTCTTGCGACGCTAGCGGCCGCTGGCGTCGCCCGCAACCGCTGCCTGCCGGCCGTCGCATTTCGGTGTGACTCAGCCCTAAGTGTTTCATCGACACAAGCTGCCAAATAGTACTCATTTTTCAAATATTCATTCGATCAAATAATTTCTAATTCATAAACACGCTTACATCTCGTCATATTATGTTCTAATATACAATATCAATATTATACAGTCCTATTCAAAAATTACATAATTAAGTACATAACGAATTAAAAATATGTTTAGGATTCAACTTCATTCTTCCAACTGTATTATTACCTAAAAGCATAAATCAACAATAATATCCTCAATATAAAACAGCGATTAATTTAACCGCTCTTATTCGTATTTAAAACTAATTTAATTTCTATTTACAATATACATGCTATTATCACATAGATATAATTTATAAGACATATTATAAAATTATTATTTTCGATTGATACAATTTATTACATTTTCTCTCTCATTTATTTGTTCTATTTAATTGACATATTTAGGGTATATAATAAGTATACTGCTAGATCGTATGACATGCGAAAGCATTATTAATATTACGCTCTTGGATCCCTTGTTGATCCGGTTTGGGCTGTAATCCCGCTTCGACCGTAATACCAAACTTTGCGCACTAGTATCATAACGTGGGCACTTTGAGAAAGAATACGCCGAAGTAATGTCAATAGTAAAATATCTAAGAATTATCTTAAGATCTAGAACAGCTTCTACATAAGTACCGAGTCCAATTTTACTTATAAAAAAGCTATAATAGAATATATTTACTTTCATTCATCACAAGCAGAAACAGTAGAATTCTCATTCCAATAATTTAAACAATTTACAACCCAATAAATAATGACTTTAAGAATGAGGTAAGAAATCGTTTCAATTATCGGAATAATTATTTTTCGATCCTCTATTAATTATAACTATTAAATGCCTAATGCCTACGCCCTGTATCATTTACAGCTTTATGCATACATATTTACTTATTTTGTCTTCTTATATAATTTTCATAGTTAAAGAAATTGAAGACATTCCTGACTAAAAGAAAATGTTACGTCTAGTCTTCAATTATTTTTTACAAGAAGTCTTATTTCACAAAAACTTATTTAGTATTCAATATTTAATAATTCTACAGCACATTATTAGAATTAGGAATTATCAAACACCAATACACTCCATCTATTAATAAACGAAATACGTCGTATTTTAAAACGATGATTCATAAGCCTCTATATTTATAAACTTCAAGTATCAAAATTATCTACATACGTCTTTCAAGCACCCACACAAAGGCAGACCATCCATAAGACTGCATACAAAAACTACAGTCAAAGAATCCACGTTTGAACAAAAATGGCACTTAAGTGCACTTAGGACTAAGGCTCAAAATAATAAATGAGAAATCACAACCGCGTTCTACTCCTACCAAGCGAAAGCGTTGGTGATTGGCTGACGCCATAGGCGTCAAATAATCGACTACCAGTAGTCACAAAAACTGTTGGTTTAGGTTCTATTGTCTCATTAGGTGTCTCATCAGCCACTGTTTCTTCAGTTTTCTCTGAAGAATCTTTATCCTCTTTCTCTTCAACAACTACAGGCTTCTCTGTAGTGTAGAACCGTTTTGGTCCTGGAAGCTTCTTAGCAATTTTTGCTACTAGTGGATGTAAAAGTCGTTCGTCGTAGGCGTCACTCTCGCTACCAGTTATAAGACCGATGATGTTGCCTATAGTAACACAGAGAATCGTCCCGATGACCGCGTACCACATGTAGGATATGGAGTAGAATTTGTGTAGGTCTGACATTCTGTAAAAGAAATATTTTGTTTTAGCCACATCGTAACCACAATTCAATAGGTGTGTATGTATTTTAGAAGCTTAAATGTCAAGAATCATTTATATCGAAAAATATCTCTTGAAAAATAATATAGTCTAAAATAAATCATAAACATAAGAAGAAAAGAATGGAAAGCACGTCATTATCCGTTAAAATGGGATGATCTTCAATAACATATTGTATTAAATCTAGTGCGGTACTGGCCAATATTTGTTGTCGGGATTTTATATTTAACATGCTAATGTGTAGCTCTCTGCGCAATGTAGTATGTCAGTTACAGTTCCCATGTTGGGCGATAGATGGCGTCACAAGTATGATCTCGTAATATACTATACTTACTCAGGTTGTATAGGAACGGGATGCGTAAAATTGATGGACTGCAGTAACGGTGCTAAATGTGTCAGGGTAACATTTACTTCGACTGGCAGAGCTTGCTTCAACGTCGGCAGTGTCGCATTTGGACATTGCTGGAATAGAAAGTTTAGGAATATTATTGATTGGCTTACTATAGGTAAAAATTCTTTACTAGTACTTGTTGTACGAAGTAGAACTAAAAAGCGATAGGAAAGGGGAGGATTGTGGTGAATAATTTTAAATTAGACCTCAAAATTTCATCAAAAAGACCTGGTTACCAATTCCAATTTATAATAGTTAATCTATATCAGTGATGATTCGTATTTACTTCTAAGTTTAGTTGACATGCCGTTAAAATGCACGTAAAGCCGTTGCCCTCGGTCATAAGCAACCCAAAAATCGAATCCAGTTAGTGGGTAACTGGATTAGATTATTATTAGAAGCACATCTAACATAGTTTGAGAAAGATGATAAATAGTTCATTCATGTCAAAAACATATGAAGAAACAAGATCTCTAACAAGTTTTCCGGGTTTGCGGAATAGTTTTAATAGTTACCGCGGCCTCAGAACATCAAGGGCAACCGAAGGAACATGGGGGGTTTTAGTCAGTAATCTTTAACAAGTTAATCTTAATAAAAAAACAAAGTCAAATACTAACCTCAGTAGACATAGGCAGCATAGCAACTCCCTTGTTGACATACAGGAGCCTGCCAGCCGCCATCCACGTGGTCACCACGTGAGACGCAATCATGCCCCATATCGCTCCCTTCCCATTGGCGACGGGGCAGAGAGCTGCCAAGATGAAGACGCCTAGTAAAGCGCCTGATGTTGCTGAAGTGACCAGTAGAGAACCTTCGACGACTCCGCCCACAATGCCAACGCAGAGTGATAGGCACATGATGACGATTGCTGTAAAGAATATTGTTTGGGATTAGAGCGGTAACTTTTTGTACCTATTGTTTGGAACACCGATCAGTGTTGTGACCAGTTATAAATATTTTTTAACGAAAAATTTAGGCATTTGGAAATGGCTTTCTACTTTTGGACTTTTCAATGCTTTAATTTAAGTCTAGAGTAAAAGTAGGTAAGTTTTAGCAAAGTATAAATAATTGTTAACATTAATATTAAGAAGAAAGAACAATGACGAGGCATCTTTTACATCTAGGTAGGTACAGATTAATTTTCAATGATCATGGACACAAGTAGCTGTCTGAGTCAAAGAAAATAAGTTTATTCGTCATTGCGATGTTACAATGAAAGGAAGTGACAATGATTTAGACTCAATAGGTTCCTTTCATTGTTCATTAATTAAAGCAAAAACAGATTGATACAAAACGAATGCAGTAGTGGTTATGTAGGTACTTAATGTATCGCCGATTTCAACGAATCTCAAGAGTATGTTAATTAGGGTTCCGTACCTCAAAAGGTAAAAACGGAACCCTTATAGGATCACTTTGTTGTCCGTCTGTCCGTCCGTCCGTCCGTCTGTCAAGACCCTTTTTCTCAGAAACGCGTCGAGATATCAAGCTGAAATTAATATCACATACTCGGGTCTGCTATCTCTTAAAGCAGTGAAAAAATCAAGTTTTTAAATCAACGCAATAAAAAGATACGGCGGTTTATATTGCATATTTGGACATTTGCAAGGAAATCAAAACCTATAGGGTACTTCCCATTGACCTAGAATCATGAAATTTGGGAAAAAGCAAGGTCATGTAGCACAAGTAAAGGGAAAACTCCGAAAACCGTAAATTTGTAGTTATTTCACTAAAAAACAAATTAACGGAACCCTCGTTGCGCGAGTAGAACTCGCACTTGACCGGTTTTTTTTTTATGGTAAAAATATATGAAGATCTTACCATAAATAACTCCAATAACTTTGATAACAGTCAGCTGTTGCTTGTCACTGATGCCCTTGAAGGCTGGCGTGAAGGAGACGAAGTCTTCCCACGTCACCGTCGATAAAGAGTTCACGTTTGATACCAAGAAACTGGAATAAGAGAATGAAACCTTAATCATCATATTGTCCAAAATCTACTTAGTCCTTACCAAAATCTAGTTACATAGGAAGTGGAATTTGAAATTGCCTTAACTTTCACGTAATAACGACTAAACTTTATTAAAATTACAGACAACATTAGGCAACATAACTACGCTATGTTCCACGGTAGGGTTGCAGCTAATCTGAATTTGCTGATATTAAAACTTTTTAAAGTCTTCCTACCAAAGTATGATCTACTTTAAAATTCGAGTTGATTTATTGAATAAGCCTAACATATTTATCTTTAAGAGCTTAACAAGCGAAACAGTTTAACAATCAAAACTCACCTCAAAGCACCATTAAACAAACTCCCCAAAAACAACCCAAGCATTCCAGGCAGAAAGCTGAACTGGTCCTGAACGTAGAACGGCAGCACCTCATCAGGAGCAGCAATCTGCCCCGAAGCCAGGGGATCACAATACTGGTACATCGCATACAAGGTCATGCCGACGACCCAGGAGAGGCTGAAGAGAACAGCTACTGCAGGAACGTTGGCTAGCAAGGTCCTTCTGACCCTGGCTTCACTGGACATGGAGCAGTAGCGTTGGACAAAGGTCTGTTGGCAGCCGTAGATGGAGACTGACATGAAGAGCTGGCCGATGATGGCGGAAAGAGTATCGACACGGACGGTTGGGTCGCCGGTGAATCTGGAAGTGGAAACGGTTTGTTAGGAGGGGTTTTTTGGTTAACAGTGGCTTTTTAAGAACATCGGTCGCTAATAAACAGTAGTGGGACAAATGCTTGAGCAGGTTTGCTTTTTAAAAATGGACTATTTTCCTAGTTACAGAGTCGTATAGATAAACTATATATTTTATATTATACAATTTTGTCACTATGAATTATATATTATACATTTTTTACTCCTTTAGTGAATTTTAAATCATCACAGCTTAGGTATTTTTTTTTGTTATTAGACTTTCAATTTTTAGTATATATTTCACTAGCGCTATTAGTACGACTATTTACTTTATTAAGTTAGTTTCGATACGTTCTTTTGCTATAATAGTAACTGTTATAAATACTTACTGGAAGAATTTCAGCCTTCCTCCTTCAATATTGTCGTTGACAACTTTGTGTGGGCCACCAGCTGTTATGGTCGCTTGAATGATAAATGCCCCACTGACTATTATCATCGTTAGCGTCTGTATCACGTCGGCTCTGGAAAAAGCAAAGAACAATGTTATAATTTAAATATTTCGTATGAGATTATCCATTTCACCGTTCAGCATATGAGTACACCACCATCAATTAATTATTTAAGAAAGATCCTTAAAAATATAAGAAACAGGGTTGTCTATTTTTAAATAGACAATGTGGAACCTCCCACCCCATAAAAGAATTCTCATAGAAGATGGGTGTTGTCGGGATTTTGTATACATAAGCTTATGTCTGATGAGATATTTCTTCACATAAACTTTAAGGCCTTATGGATATAATAATAATAATAAAATAATAATAAATATAATAATAAATTAACGATATTAATTAATAACAAGCGTGAACCTATAAATTCATGAGCACCAATAATCCTCTAAAGATTAATTAAAAAATTGTCCAAAAAACAATTACCTGATAGCCGCAGCTAATCCGCCAAGTAAATTGAACACTATTCCGACAATAGTCAACGCCGCAGCTGACGCCCAATGAGGTAACGCCAATACAGCATGAAGAGCCACTGTAGGCGTGTAAACGGTTACTGACAAGTTCAGTACTTGACGTACGAGGAAGGTAGCAGCCGCCATGCGACGTACCCATCGGGATCCGAAGCGCATCTGGAATGAGGTGGAGCTGGATTAGAACTTCTTGTATATTAACTAGGGATTTGGGGAAGGAATGTTAGTCACATATGAGTTCTAAAATTACTTGTGGGCTGTTTTTTTTTGTCTGAGAATCGGATCCAAGACAAAGAATGGAACACACGATCGTACCGCTACTGCCCCGGCGATCCATCATCATTTTTTTATTTCTGATTCTGGTATTCGGAATTGCAGCTGTCTAGAGTTAATGTAGGTAGTAACCAAAACAATTCAAATAATGTGTGTTTATGGGTACTTCATATTAGTTCATACAAGAAGGGTCCTTGTTTTGCCAGGGTTAGAAAGAGCTACCACGGTTTACAATCGCAAAGAGCATTAGAAGAAACACGGATGGGTTTTAGTCAGTAAAGGACTGATAATGGGAGTCATGTGATAACTTCCCAATCTTATCCTTTCGATGACTTAGCGACAGCCGGCTGTCGCGCTTCTATTGTCTTTCTATTTTGTCTCAAATCTCGTGTGTTTGAAGGTTCAAAGTAAATTAAAACCCACCTGTAAATACTCATACACTGAGTTAGTATGCAGCCTGTAGTAGACGGGCACGAAGATCCAGCACACAAGAGGAAAGGCGATGATGATGCCGTACAGCGTCTCCCACATCGCAGACCCGTAGTACACCAGCTCGGATGGGAAGCCTGGAATAGAGGCAAAAGGATTTTATTAGAATTGCAACATGTTTGGACAGGTCCACTGAAACCTGAGTGCTTATCTCAAGAGATCAAGAGATCTGAGTTTGTGTCAGTCATGGGCGTAGCCAGCCTTGGGCTCAGGATGGGGCAGAAGTCAACCTTCCCCGGTAATCTCCCGGTAATTTTTTTTGTAACTTGAGTCGTTTGGGCTTTGCGTTTAATAAAATGTAATATTTAGTTTATTCAAATCTTTATAAAAGTATTGGTCATGCCCATGTTTTATATTTTGTAATGTTAATGCCAAGAGTGTGAGTGAGTGTGTGAGAGGTGCTAGAAAAAGGGCAGAGCGGACGCGCCAGAACGCTCTAGACTAGAGATATAGAATAATAAAATCTTCTCAAAATACCTAAGTAAAGTAGGTACAAATTTGACCTAACGAGAGAGAAATAGAGAGAGTATGGTTGGCTAGTTAGGGTCAAACTTTAGGAAGACTGCATGAAGTCAACCTACATGCTCGTAGGCCACTTCGGGTACCAGCGCTAAGGAGAGGCAATCGAGGAAGAAGATTACAATTGGCTATTGCACATGAAAACTGGAACCATTCTCAATGGTCACTTGTGATTTTCACTGATGAATCCAGGTTTGGATTTCATCCTGATTCGCGAAGAGTACGCGCTTGGGGTGAACCCGGACGTTGGAATCGACTGCAGCATCCACAACCAGTTCATGCATATCAAGGTGACACGATTATGGTTTGGGCAGGAATTCGTCTCGGCGGTAGAACGGACCTCGTTTGGGTACAAGGCCATATGACTGCTCTAAAATACCGAAATGAGTTGCTAGAGCCTGTAAGCTTGCCCTATAGACAGCGAATCGGACAAAATTTCCAGCTAATGCACAAAAATGCCCGACAACATACGGCGCCTATCGTTACAAGTTACAACAGCATCCAAGCTTTAGACTGGCCTGCACAATCCCCTGACTTAAGTCCGATTGAGCATGCCTGGGATATGCTTTAGAGAAAAGATTTTAGGAATTTCCCTGAAGATATTGTGGATGAAAACCAGCTTTTCTTGCATCTTAGCAGGACTTGGGGCAGTATTCCACAACAGGATTTTGACACCCTTGTTTTGAGTATGCAGAACCGCTGCAGATGTGTCAGGAGAGTCTTAGGTGGATCCACGGATTATTAATTTTAAGTTTACCACAATTTTTATAAAAATGTAGCTGTTTTGTTTAGGATTGAAATTTGGTCTGAGTTTTTCTCTTCTTCTAAGTCTTTTTTTTTACAATTTTACTTTATCTAAAAGTTTATTATCAAATTCGATAGGCTATTAAAACATGGTTTATTTTAATGTGTCTTAACAAAAAGTTAATAGAATTATAGTTATTTAGGTTTAATTGAAATATCCCTATACCATGTTTATGTGTGTATTTATCTACGGTAATACGGCTCGGTTTCAAAAGACCGCTGTGATGCGCGCGTTCGGTTAATCGTGCGCGCTTTTTGTTTTGATCGCACTATTTTTCATGTAGACTATTTTTTTATGTAACTTTCTTACGGATATTATGATTGTTGTTAGTATAAGATTTTTTTTGTTAGACACCAAATAGATCAGAGCCAGGGTGGGGCAAGCGCCCCAGCTTGCCCCAGTGTGGCTACGCCCATGGTGTCAGTTGTTTCTTCTCTGAGTACCTAGTCAACTAGGAAACACCGGCTTCATCGTTCAATAAGAGTTTAGTATCGTGTATACGAAGTAAGTATAAAAGAGTATTAGTTCATTAATATAGGAACTTAGGTAAATGGATTGAATCAATATGTGATTGAAAGATGTGGACTGAATCAATCTTAATGCTTACTGGCAAGATTAGGTTATACTAGCTTAAATAGGTTGTAAAGACGTAAGGGTGGCCTCTGCTGTGGAACTATGTATATAGGAAAAATATAAAATTAATGAATAAAACAACCTTTATATTTAAAACCAATGTTCGAGTCACTGAGGGTTTGGGAGTCAAAATCCTCACTGTTTGAATATGTGAGTGCATAAAAAAAAACATACACACAAAGCACACTTAAGAACCAAACTACAAATATAGATCGGTGCGATCGGAAAAACCCATATAAAGAAAAATATTTTGTTGTCTGACTCAATATTTTCAAAGAAAGTATTTTTCCTCACTACCAAAAAAACTGTTTGAAGAAACAACATTTTTGTTGACACTCAACAAAATGAAATTAGTAATTTTGGCACAACCTCAAAAATAAATATTTGGTCAGATAATCAACTCTGTACATATTGATGCCAAACAAAACACTGTAATCGAAGATTTGACTTTATATTTTATGCCTAACGCCGGCTCCACACGTTGGCCCCAATATAGGCCCCAACGCTACTCGTCCAACGTGTGAATCTAGAAAATTGCATTGGCCCCAACGTTCGGGCGAGCATTGGTAGTTGGCCGACTCGTGTCGGTTTCATCAAAGGAATCTGCGCGCCAACGTTCGTGATCCGTCCACACTTTGGCGCTTTGCTCAGTTCTGTTGCAACACGCAGCGAGTGCATACGTCAAGCGAGAATGGCTTCCTCATCCGCAAAATCGTCACCGGCATGGACAAATGAAAAAGTTATTGAGTTTATTGAACTTTAATAATTAAATATTTAATAGCTGTTGCATGGCGTACCATACAACAAAATATGGGAATGATTTTTTCAATTGAAGATTTTAAAAAAAAGCGGGAATCATTAATGAGCACGGACATCTTCACATTGGCTCTGACGGGACAGAACTAGTTTATTCGCCAAACGTGTGTACGGCTCACCGAATTTGCGTTCCAACGTTGGCACGAGCGTTGGGGCCAACGTGTGGAACCGGCCTAAAGGACTAATGTATACGCACAAGCGTAAAATAATATTGTCAAAATGAATCACGACACGGTTCGTAAAATTTTACGAGTGTGTAGGTAATTCCATATGGTCTTACTTTGGGCTTCAGACGGCACATAATATACTTATTTGATCACCAAGACACGGCCCCATGGGTCTCTTTATGTAAAGGCACAAGCAGAGATGGCTCTGGGTGGTTTATAAAAATAACCTATCCGAGTCAGGGTGCCCTAGAGTCCAGATTGCAACCAGTTTCTCCTGGTAACAAAAGTTGAGGGTGGCAGGTGTATAGGAAAAAGTTCATGGGCGAAACGTTCTCTGTCAAAAAATTCTGTTGGCTAAACATTCACTGACGTATCGTTCTGTTGGCGAACAGTTCATGGGCAAAACGTTCTATGGGTGAAAAGTTAATGGTTAAAAGATTCTGTTGCCTAACCGTTCATGGAACAATTGGCTGTGGGTGAATCGTATTATCGTTTCTCAGGCTATGGACTATCTTTGTACTAATTTCATATAAATCGTTTCAGTAGTTTTGGCGTAAAAGCGGGACAAAGAGAGTTACCATTCGCATTTATAATAATATATTAGTAAGGAAGTATGGATTTGTCATTTTTACTCGAAACATCAATGCTCAAATTAAATAACACGTAATAATAACTTTAAGGATGTCGTGATGGCCTAGTGGTTAAGGCGCCCGCCTCTTATGCAAGAGGTTGTGGGTTCAAAACCGGGCAAGTCCCAATGTAACTTTTTCAATTCATATGTACTTTCTAAACTTTATCTTGGACATCACAGACATCGGTAAAGAAAAACATCGTGAGGAAACCTGGACTTTTAGTAAAAATAAGTCCGAAATCGCCAATCCGCCTTGAGCAAGCGTGGTGATCAATGTTCGTGCCTTCTCTGTATGAGAGAGGCCTTTGCCCTGCAGTGGGACAGTTATAGGCTGGTATCATAAATATTATAATAACTTTAAATTTAAATAACACGTGTACATAATAGTTAATAAATTAAACCTTGCTGTAATGTAATCAGTAATCATGTCATTTACAACAATTACAGTGGAATATTTTAACCTGCAGTTTATTTCAGACCATTAAAAGGCTAATAAGTGAGTGTTTAATTGCAATTTGTATATAACTTACACACGATTTGCGTATAAAAGTATGAGTCGAATATATTTTATTAGTAAGTTCTTTTAATGATAAAAATTATGAAATAATAATGTAGACTGAAGTTTTTCGCTGTTTTCTGCCGGATATTATGTATTACTAGCTTTCGCCCGCGACTTCGTCCGCGTGGATTAATAGTTCCCGTTCCCGGGGGATTTCTGGGATGAAAACTTTCCTATGTCCTTTCTCGGGTTTCAGACTATATCTGTACCAAGTTTGATTCAAATCGGTTTAGTGGTTTAGGCGTGAAGAAGAGACAGACAGACAGAGTTACTTTCGCATTTATAATATTAGTACGGATTATTTTCCACACACAATGGTGCCGATTCTCTTGTCCACAAACTAACGTAAATTTAAGTTAAATGCATCTTTCTCTTTCCATTTCTTAAAGAAAAGGACAGAAGATACACTTTAGTTTAATCCTGTCAAATTAGACAGCGCCGGAAGAAAATTGACGTATATTTAGACGCCATGTTTTGAAATCGCGTCTAAATTATCTATGGAGTATCTAAGTTTGACAGGACTTAACTAATATTTTATCTTCTGTCCTTTTCTTAACTAAATGGAAAGAGAAAGATGCACTTAACTTAAATTTACGTTAGTTTGTGGACAAGAGAATCGGCACCAATACTTCATAATTGTTACTTTAAACCTCAAACACAAGTGATTCCAGACGCAATAGAAAGACTATGGTGCTGATTCTCTTGTGCACAAACTAACGTAAATTTAAGTTAAGTGCATCTTTCTCTTTCCATTTCTTAAAGAAAATTCTTTTCTTTTTTAAAGAAAAGGACAGAAGATACATTTTAGTTTAATCCTGTCAAATTAGACGTATATTTAGACGCCATGTTTTTAAATTGCGTCTAAATTATCTATGGAGTGTCTAAATTTGACAGGACTTAACTAATATTTGATCTTCTGTCCTTTTACTAATTAAACGGAAAGAGAAAGATGCACTTAACTTAAATTTACGTTAGTTTGTGCACAAGAGAATCGGCACCAATAGCAGCCCAACAGCCGGCTGTCGCTTGGTCGTTAAAAGGTTAATATGCTATTATCCTTACTAATATTATAAATGCGAAAGTAACTCTGTCTGTCTGTCTGTCTGTCTTTCTGTCTGTCTGTCTGTCTCTTCTTCACGCCTAAACCACTGAACCGATTTGAATGAAATTTGGTACAGATATAGTCTGGGACCTGAGAAAGGACATAGGATAGTTTTCATCCCGGAAATCCCCCGGGAACGGGAATTATTACTCCACGCGGACGCAGTCGCGGGCAAAAGCTAGTTATTAAATATAACCAATCGTGATATGTCTATTATTAAAAATATATATTTAATTAATGTCTTACAGTAATTTAACGTTCGGATTTATTCTAAACCGACGTAAAGTAAGAAACTAAATGAAAATAATGTTGTTATGTTTTTATGCAGTTTTAGATAAAAAGACATGTCAAGACTGTTAACTACAAAATACAAAATAGTGAATAGTAATTTTACTACAAAAATAATATTAATCAAAAAAAATCATACATACAATCACAAAAAAATTTGCTTAACTAAAATAAAGAGGCCCGAATAATATAATTGTAGTTTTTAATTTGTATGGTAATTTAGTTTTTTCATAACTACGTGTATATAATATACTGTATTAATATGTATCGCCTAAAAGATAATCTATTTAATTACGTTGCGGTATACACACCCAGACACTGAGCGGAAAATTACAAAAAAAAACCGGTCAAGTGCGAGTCGGACTCGTGCAACGAGGGTTCCGTAAATTGTTTTTTTTTTGTGAAATAAGTTATAATTTACGGTTACCGGAGTTTTTCCTTTACTTGTGCTACATGACATTGCTTCTTGCCATACTTCATGATTCTTGGTGAATGGGAAGTACCCTATAGGTTTTGATTCCCTTGCAAATATCTAAATGCAATATAAACCGCCGCATCTTTTTATTGCGTTGCTTTATAAAACTGATTTTTTCTCTGCTTTGAGAGATAGCAGACCTGGGTATGTGATATTAATTTTAGCTTGATATCACGACGCGTTTCTGAGAAAAAGGTTCTTGACAGACGGACGGACGGTCAACCAAGTGTTTAAGGATTCCGTTTTTACCTTTTGAGGTACGGAACCCTAAAAACGTTCGAAAGTTTTACTTTTGCGTGCTACCGTGAAGCATCTTCCTTAATATTTAGTAGTGTCTTTAGTTTATTAATTGTGTCAACTGTCAAAGTTTCCAATTGGTTCACAAGTCTATTCACAACTTGTAAAGGAAATACAATAATAACGCTAATAAATTATAAACATATCTGACATAGCATAAGTGATAAGATTCGTTCATTATTTTAAAGGTAGTGTGATTTTTAATTTGGCCAAAATATCTATTATATGTGTGTAAATTGATAAACTGACTGTCTGTTTGACTGATTGGGTCATATTTCAACGCAAAACACAAACCGGTTGTCTTTCGTGTACCTTGGAGGGTATTTTCTACGTGAAGACTAAGCATCCACTAATAAAAAAGATTTTATAAAAATCTAGAAATCCTTAAGGGTCAATTTATACTAGCGCAGAGTCGAAGCGCATCGAAGCGTCAAATTTTTTACAACTTAAGCGAAGCCGCAGTAATGCGCGCGTATTCGCCAGAATACGCTCCTTTACGTGTAGTAATGGGCATCGATGACGCGTAGGTTCGCTAGTGGGTGCATGTAAACGCGAGAATGCGCGCGACTTTTTAAAATCACAGACGTAATATGTGCGTTACGCTGTGGAGTTAAGGTGGGTAATAATTTGTTTTGTTCAGTTGTGGAATGACGCTTCGATGCGCTTCGACTCTGCGCTAGTATAAATTGACCCTAAGTGGTACAACAGGAGATGGAAGTTTCAGCATTCATGCGGGCGAAGTCGCGGGCGAAAGCTAGTTATTACCTATACCTACTAAAATCAGATGAATCTAGGCAAAAATGAGTCATAACAATCAGCTGATTTCCAAATAAAAAATGTATGATATAATCGCAAGATATCTTGTAAGCAAACAAAGTCTAGGCGCCATGTCTAGGTACAGAATCAGAACAAAACTTTTCTCCAATAGAATTTCAACTTTATCACTAAAGAATTAAACTCAATGTTGATTGAGAATACTGGTCTAGTACTATTACCTATAAGTATATAGTTTACTCAAGTCATCCATCGGATCGTTGGCACTCAATGTTTCGAAGTGACAGCGGCAAATACTTGAGATGACGAGAGGCGCCGCTGACATCGTTATTATTTTAAAGTGTGTTCTTGTAAGCTAAATTATTTAATTATTCATTCATTTATTTTTATTCATTTCTTATCTATTTCTTTCATTAGGGCTTTTCCCTTTGCTAGTGCCTTCTCTGTATAGGTAAGTAGAACGGTTGTCATTTATTCTTTTTTTTTGGGGAGTGGGAATTTATCAAATGACTGCTCCCGTCCTGGGTGCGGTGGGAGGGCGTGTCAGACTTTTACTGACTCAAACCAACTCATGTTCCTTCGGTTGCCTTTTATGTTCCGGGGTCACAGTAACTATTATAAACATTGTCTTGCAGTCGAATTAAGGTGGGTCAGTGACTGATTTTCCGGCTTTGAATACCCGTATCGACTGTCAAAGATTTACGAATGACAACCAGAATAAAAATTAGAAATAGTACCGTGACGAAAAATTTTCAGCATTCTCTATTTTACCCTTTAGGGGTAAAGAGACTATTTAACAAAAATAAGTCTATTTACCGGAATGAAGAAGCTGTGTGATGCGTTTGGGGTGAGATGTTGTATTACGCACCATCATAATTTCCCTAGCCTTTTCCCAACTATGTTGGGGTCGGCTTCCAACCTAACCGGATTCAGCTGGATACCAGTGTTTTACGTTAAGCGACTGCCTATCAAACCTCCACAACCCAGTAACTTGGCGACACGGTACCTCTTGGTTAGACTGGTCAGACTTTCCGGCTTACCCGTAACGACTGTCAAAGTTTTACGAATGACAACCGGTACCAACGGCTTTACGTGCTTTTCGACGCACGGGATGTCAGTGATATCTAAGATAAACTTTAGAAAGTGCATATGAATTAAAAAAGTCACATTGGTACTTGGCCGGATTCGAACCCACAACCTTAATGGTTGTATTACGCACATGAAACCCAATAAATGTTCCCATTTACTTATTTATCTGTTTGTAAGAATAGAAGTTACGGATGTCCTGTCCAAATGTAATAAAAAAACGCCTATTTAAAGCTACTTTGATCCTGAGTGCTCATAAACTTACCCACGGCGGAAGTTGTAGGTATTAATTAGGTAGTTTAGTAATCAATAGTGACGACTTTCTCCTGTCTACGAATAAAATCCATCTGTAATTATCAACAACAATGCTACCAAGTTAAACAGTAAATAACACCGATCATTAATAAAAATTCACGTTCTGCACTGAATGTTTTCAGGTTCACATAATGATGATTTTTCAACAGGTTTCCGGAAACCGTGAATCAACAGTTTTGTTCGTGTTGACACTTATAACAGTTTGTTGAAACCGACTGCAATTTGTACAGGTTGACTTTGAAGTCATTAAACCTTCGAACACCCGTGATTCGAGACACAATAGAAAGACAATAGCACCCCGACAGCCGGCTGTCGCTTGGACGTCTAAAGGTCATAGCTCATTACAGCCACCCGGCAGCAACTCCGCACCGACTCGCCTCCTGCGGCTAGTATTCTTTATATGGACTTGTATGGGCATGCGCTCACTATTTATCAACTCCGTACCGTCGCGTCACCGGATCGCCTCGGTTATAAGGCGAGTCGGTGCGGAGTGGCTGCTGGGTGACTGTAATGAGCTATGACCTTAAAGGTTAAGCTAAGTTAGGTGGGGAGTAACCACAAATCAAAATAGAAGTTTAACTTCTTTTACTAGGCACATGATAAAATTATGTTTATTTTGTGAATTGGTCAAAAATAACACTTTTTTACTTTCTTATTTTAATCGAACGATGGAACCGGTGTTTCTAGCTAACTACTCTAAGAAGAAAAAACCGAAACAAACTCAGAGGTCAAAATCTCTTTAAAGCCTATAAAATATTGTATTGGTCATGTTATGCGAAGACCATTAAGATTAATAACTGAAGTGATCTCTTGATGAGAAAAGCTGGGTTTGAGTGGACCTGTCCAAACAGTGCAAGCATTTTTCCAAAGGTTCTTTAGCTCAACTAAGAAACATGTTCTTACTTTGACAGAGAACATAGGAATGGAGTATTTTGGAGACCAAATTTGTTGGGGGGAGTCAGGAATAAGCACTGCCATTTGTTCCATCACAAAAATTGCTAATGCCACTCGGTAAACTGCTACATTGAGATGGAACTGGACTGTTCAATTCTGCCGCATGTTTGTGTCAATTTACCTTTTAATATAATTAAAGAAGCTGTCAAAATAAAATCATGTCAATGACTTTAAAATGATTTTTAACTTCAACTTCAACTCTAGCATTTGTGGAAAAGACACAACAATTCTGCCACGACCATGTTTATTTTACAATAACTTAATCGAAAAAAGATCTAGAACACAAATATATGCAATAAGACTGCAAAGATCTCCTCTTCGTGAAAAGACCTAGTCCGTTAGAGCCTCGTCAGTGAATCAGCAGGGTGTACCACGTGAGGTTGGCTTTGACCCTGGAGGTGATGGTGGGCCACTTACAAATAACAACTCAAATGATTTTTATTAATTGACTCGAGTCAACTCATTGTTATAGTCGTTTTCGCTGAGTTCGCGGTCTCAGTCAGCATGCGTCGTATTGCAATTGTGCATTTTGTTGGAAATTAAATATTTTATTTCTATTTGTGTATTACAAAAAGAAATAAAAAGTCAGTCTTGCATCAGTCATCCGCTAACTATCCTGTATTTTATAATTATTATTATGTTAATACTTAATACTGTTCTATATTTTTGACGTGACAACGTCTTAAATTAGGTTGCGGCTGGGAGTCACTTATGAAAAAGTGTAACGCTCGGTAACGTTACGATGAGTCACCGAACGAGAGAGAGGCCCGCCGAATGCCTTGCGTCTCTCTCCCACTCAACTATGATCGGTAAAAGACGTTGTCACGTAAAATCTTCGCCCGTAAAACCGACTTTACAGGCAACCATTTTTTTTCCTATTTTCTCGATCACTAAACCATAACTTTCGTGTCTCTTCTCTCATTACCACTTTAGTTAAAGACAGTGGTTACATTTATATTCTATAACTTTTTTGTATTTATTCATATCTGATTACTTCACTTTTTTGTTTAAACGCCAGATATTAAAGGAACGCAAATTAGATTCTAATTAGACAGTTTTAGTGATCTCCTTTTATTATATTAAGCCAAATAGGTATGTATACATTTACAATATTATACTTAAAACGTAGTTTCCAAATAAAATTGCCACATATTTCGAGGTCAGTCATTGTTATAATGCAATATTTGCATATTTTTGAATAGGTATTTGAAAATAAGCTCCATAATCATCTAATTAAATGCGTGGTATACATTCAAACGACGCACTGATCCGCACAGAATAATAAAAAGAGTAATAATCATGAACCCAAAGATTACAAAATTTAGTTAAAACAACAATCGTTAGATTTTTGCTAATGTCGCGACAAACTCTAATTGTGCGATGTGGGATGGCAGTTGTAGTTCATGTGTTGGACGATAGATGTCGCCACAGTGGAAAAAACGGCAAAATAAAAACATAGTTGAATATGTAGTTGAAAAAGAATCTAAACAGAGATTTTTAATTCTATAGTAGCAGTGATTAAAATGTAGAAGTCAATGGTGCCGATTCTCTTCTGCACAAACTAACGTAAATTTAAGTTAGGTCCATCTTTCTCTTTCCATTTCTTAAAGAAAAGGACAGAAGATACAATTTAGTTTAATCCTGTCAAATTAGACAGCGCCTGATGACAATTGACGTATATTTAGACGCCATGTTTTTAAATTGCGTCTAAATTATCTATGGAGTGTCTAAATTTGACAGGACTTAACTAATATTTGATTTTCTGTCCTTTTCTTAATTAAACGGAAAGAGAAAGATGCATTTAACTTAAATTTACGTTAGTTTGTGCACAAGAGAATCGGCACCAATGTCAACACAAAGTATTGTAAGATCAAAAGAGTTTTTTATTTATTTATTAGACCTGGTTAAGGATCAAGACGCCTCTCAAATTAAAAGAGCAAATATACATATCAATATTAAATGATAAAGTGTTTCGCAGGTCATTCTTGTTTGACTTGTGTATTTACCAATATAATTATCACTATTGCCTTTTTTGAATGGACAAACGACTAACCATGATTAAGTACCCTCTGTTTTAGCAGGTCATTGATCTTCCCGCTAAGTTTAAACAAAGCCTTAATTGTTACTTAACTCAAGGTCAGAATTCTTCTTCAGTCCGAATTTGGTCAGAGACTAGAAGAATAGATAATATTGCACAAGTGTGAGCGCTATAATATCTGCGATTCTGCGCTAAACATGTTAAAACACAGTTGCACTCTCACTTCCCTCACTCCCATAGTCGATGTTGCCATAATTATAATAAAATTGTTGACGACTACATAAAAAAATGCATTTTGTTTAGTCCGTCCGATACCAAAAACAACTGGACACAATTTTTTCGCTTGATGAAATTAATAAAAAAATACAAAGATAAAGAGCATTGAAGTTTCGGAGTGGGAACTTGTGACGTCACTGTTCAGTAAAACCTGTACCAAGGAGTGACTTCACGCGAAACTTCAACGCACTGTATCGTTGTCATTTTCCTTTTACGAGAAAATAAATACATGTCTAAAATTTATTAATAATGCAACTGAGGGACTAATTGGTTTGTTTTGTCGCCTTGCCTTTCAGGATCCGTGTTTAGCAGCAAATCAGCAAAGAGACATTGCCGCAATCTCTCTCAATTACTGTTCAAGCGATATACCTTACCTAGTCCAATGATCGAGACAAAGGGCCAGAGGCCTAATAGGGTCGGTAACCCTAAAAACTTGCCGATTATATTTATGTATGATGTCAGTTCATAGCTCGGTATTGAACTTGTACTCAACGACCATGACCATGACCTAGTGATCGCGTGTTGAACGTAATTAAATGCGCAGCTTAATAGTAGAAACAATAGGTCATTTACAATTTATACTGGTTAATTTTAAAGGGAAAATCTTATTAATTAATTATACTTATAAAATGGTCAACTGTCAGGTTGACTGTTGATATAATAATATCAACGCACAGCCCATGGTACTGATAGACATAAGAGGTTTTTATCTCAATTTATTTAGGAGTAATTGTCGCCAAAGACCTAACCATGAAAGTTAAAAGTGTAAATATCTACAAAATTTCAAAAAATCCTTTGTTGAAATTTCAAACCTGAAGGGGTAAAACAGAGGGATGGATGTTTCACGGGCAAAAGCTTGTACGTTAAATCAGAGTAGGTAGAGAGTCAATTTATCATTTTATTATTTACGGCAAACATTATGTGTGCTATTTATCTATAATATCTATCTATGTATTATGGACAGGCCTGTTGGTCTAGTGGTAAGTGACCCTGACTGCTAAACCGGAGGTCGTGGGTTTGATTCCCACCCAGGACAAATTTTGTGTGATGAGCATGATTGTTTGTTCTGTGTCTGGGTGTAATTTATCTATAATATGTATGTATTTATAAAGTATATAAGTATGTATATCAGTTGTCTGGTTACTATAACACAAGCTCTGCTTAGCTTGGGATCAGATGTCACAGTCTCTCGCGCAAACTATTCAGTTTAGAGAAAAATGATATTAGAAACCTCAATATCATTTTTGAAGACCTATCCATAGATACCCCACTCATATGGGTATGATCATATGGGTATATGAATTTTGAGTTTAAGTTCTATGTATGGGGACCCCCAATTTTTTTTATATTTTCTATTTTTGTATCAGAATCTTAATGCGGTTCACAGAATACATCCACTCAGCAAGTTTCAACAGTATAGCTCTTATAGTTTCGGAAAAAAATGGCTGTGACATTCGGACGGACAGACAGACAGACAGACGGACAGACAGACAGACATGACGAATCTATAAGGGTTCCGTTTTTGCCATTTGGCTACAGAACCCTAAAAATACGTTTTAGAGTAGAGACCGATTTGTAAATTAGCACCTACTTTGATATACAGTATGAGTTTTTATTCACCGCGAATCTTTTAATCAAAGTGGTACTTAATGAGCCAAATCTAAAAATGAATAACATCTAATATTTAAAGATGAAGCGCTGTGTAATTAAGAGATTCGTTTGGCAAATGACATGTTATTATCGACAGGGCGATAAAATCGAAGGCTAGAATACTTGAATGATATCTTAAACACCGGCTTTCATAGTACTACAGACTCAGCACACGAAATTTGCCCCAGGTTTTAAAGCTAAATCTCAGCTCCAGCAAGGCAGCTTATCTCTAAAATTGACTGCGATGTCACGACCGGCACCGCAAGAAAATATAAATTGCCTAACATCCGTACTGAATCACGCACCATAAAACCCCAGGCAATAGGCGAAACGACAAAAAAAAAATTAATTAGTCCGTCAGTTAGATAATCAAAAAATTTGGGACACGTATTTTTTCTTTTTTCTCGTAAACAGAAAATGACGACAATACAGTGCGTTGAAGTTTCGTGAAACGTCACTCCTTTGTATAATTTTTACTGAGAAGTGACGTCACAAGCCCTCTCTCCGGAACTTTGATGCTCTTTATCTTTGTATTTTGTTATTAATTTGATCATGCAAAAAATATGTGTCCAGTATTTTTGGACTGTCTAACAGACGGACTAAACAGAATGTCATTCTTTTGATGTAGTCAACCTCCCTATAATCGACACGTCGATAAAAACGCAGCGTGGCAAACCCTTAAAAGTCAATGATTCAAAGGTTGTTCAAAAAAATAAAACAAAAACAAAGTTGAATAAAAAAAGGCTATACAGCTCCCATCAATGAAATAACCACACATTATACAATTTCCTTTATACAACTTTTTGTGTTATTTAATCTAAACTTGAATGATGTCATTAATGTAATAAATATTAAATCACATGACATTTACGTTTTGTATTCGTTTTTCGTTTATAAAGGTATCGTTTTTTATTCAATTTTACCTTCATTAATGAATTATGATTGGCGGTGTGTGAACATGATAAAAAAGGTTGTGTTGATTGTTTGCCTTTTAAAGTAATGAGTAAATATTCTCAGAAGATAAGACAGTTGACACACTAGAGTGGAATATATTTGATAGCTGACATTGTAGAATTAGTCTCATTTCAAGTTATTCTTAGGTCAGGATAACCGTGTGATAGATCGTGTCACGTAGCTCTTATCATGACATGAATAATTTAAATAACCGTATTTTTACATTAAACGCTCAATCCTTCGAACACACGTGATTTGAGGCACAATAGAAAAACAATAGCAGCCCGACAGCCGGCTGTTATAGGTTGGTCGATGAAAGGTTAAACTGTTAACCTTTTTACTTTGGTTTTCACGTCATTGGGGTAACCCTTTCAGATTAGACATTTAAGGGGTTTTGATGGGGGTTTTACCTGACTACCGAGAAGAGGTTTGTGTTTTTGGAGCTTATGTATGTATGTACGTATGTCTCACTGTATGGCACGCTCTACAGCCTAAACTGTTTAACAGATTTTGACATTATAAGATATCATTGAATACGCCTCAGCTGTGAGACATTGACATATTAAGACAAAAAAGGAGATATACAAAAATAATAATTAAATAATCAAAAACACAACTACAATTTCGGAAGTTTGGTGGCAATTACACGATACATTAAACAAAGCCTGACCGACTTCCGAAATAGCAGTTTAGTTTTTTGTTATTATTTTTAGATCGGTTAATAAAATGATAAAACTTTAATAATTTTTTATATAAGTTTAAACTTTATAGGGTTTGATAGAGTTGTCCGTGCTAATATTATAAATGCGAAAGTAACTCTGTCTGTCCGTCTGTCTCTTCTTCACGCCTAAACCACAGAACCGATTGAAATGAAATTTGGTACAGATATAGACTGGGACCCGAGGAAGGACATAGGATAGTTTTCATCCCGGAAATCTCCCGGGCAAAAGCTAGTTAGTTATAAGTACAGAAACTAAGCATTTCTTTAGTAGATTCAGGCAAATATGCGAATATGGTACATTCTAAAGATTTTATCTGATCTTCTTTCATAATATTTTTTTATCTTAGTATTATTTCATTTCTTTCAAAATATCAACTTGACAGAGTAATTTGATTCCTAAATCAATAAGTTGAAAAATGTAGGAATTTCTTTACCGGGACACGAGTTGATTTTTTTCTTTGGGAAACCCTTACTTTACGGACATGGTTTATCTTGATGAGTCTCTTATAACCTGTTAACAGCATTGACCATTTATTTATAGAAACCACGGCTATATTTGTATATTTGTATTAGGTACTGTAGTTTTCAACAATTATACTAAAATTACAGCATACAGGTTGCTGTTATATTTCTAGGGTTCCGTTGCTGGTAAATATAATTTTAAAATACACCTTAATCTAGAAATTTCTTGAACTATAAAAATATCAAATAATTATTTCAAATAATGCATTTCATTTTACATTTTACTTATTAAATAAGGAAGCATGTAAACAAAAAAATAGCAATAATTAAAAAATTTAAGGGGCCCGAAACTTTCAAAAAAAATTTTGAACTGACTCATGATTTGAATAAGCGAAGGTCATCTCGCGGAAAGATATTTCCTATTCCAGTAACGTACAAATAAACAGAATTTACCTCATTCACATCCAAAATTCTAAACATGTACTAATTTAATAAAAAAAGTTAATACATGTCTAGAACCTGCCTACCTAACCCACAAATTGTTCCAATCTCAAATAAAAATAAAATTAAAAATTCCAGAAGCGTGCGAATAAACAGTGCTTATCTCATTCAAATCCTTTTTTAAGAAATCCTGATTCAAGTATGTTTTTTCTGTACAACTAGCGGTTCCTCGCGGTTTCACCTGCGTTACGTTAGGTTTTTGGTTACTGCCTCGCTTTCGTGGGACATAGCTAGATATTATAAGCCTATGTTACTCAGGGATAATGTAGCTTTCGAATGGTGAAAGAATTTTTAAAATCGGTCCAGTAGTTTTTGAGCCTATTCATTACAATCAAACAAACAAAGTTTTCCTCTTTATAATATTAGTAAAGATTAATACATTTGTCTACCTACCCAGTCTAAAAAACAGTGCACGCTATTGCCCCGCTTCATACTTACACCAAATTTAAAGAAGAAGAATACAGGGTTACTGGTAATTAGTATCCGATACTTAAACACGTGATTGTTCTCATGATAACCAACAACTTTCACTATGGGATCAAACCTAAAATCGCGAAAAAAAAACAGCTGTTCAGTACATTTATGTTTGCCTAATATTGCAATAGTGGTTCAATGATCGATTTTTGACGAGTAACGTCAAACTTTTTACTTCCCCTTACAAAAACCGACTGAACACAATAGGCGAGACGATGAAAAAAAGTAATTAGTCCGTCATTGAGATTAATAAAAAATTTTGGACACGTAAGTATTTTTTATTTTTTAAACGAAAAATGACGACGATACAGTGAGTTGAACCTGTGCGTGACGTCACGATCAGATACAATTTTTGCATTAAGGTGACGTCAAAAGCCCCCACTTCAGAAATTTGTTGCCCTTTATCTTTGTATTTTTTTATTATTTTGATAAACCAAAAAATACGTGTCCCGTATTTTTGGCCGATCTACAAGACGGACTAAACAGAATGCCATTTTTTTTATGTTGTCGTCATCCCTATTGTAATAGCCGACTGGAGCCCGATTGCATGATATATACAATCGGGCAGACTGGTACCTGGGTAGACTGGTAGAGAATGGCTTAGGCATTAAGTCCGCCATTGTACATATTTTATTATGTGCATAAAGTTTAAATAAATAAATAAATATATGAACGCACAGCTTGATTTTATTTGGCAAAATATTCGCGTTACTTGGGTAATACAAACTATACTCTAGTTTTATTTAGATAAGGCACATATTACTTTGCATCGAATAAGCAAATAATATGCCAAAAAACGCTAATAGAAGTCGAACAGTAAGAAATAATTTTTGAACACTCGTTAAAGAAGTAAAATACATAGTAGGAAGTTCGGCAACGCCGCAGGTGAAAGCTAGTAATAAAAAAAAAATCTTGTACTTTATGACTCAGTTAAAGAAATAAAGACAATATTTTTAAGTCGTACAAAAGTAAATTTAGTTACAATAATTGAATACAAAATACATGGCAATTTTTATACATTTGTTTTTTTTCTGCATTCTATTTGATTAAAATAAAGATTGCAATATACTTTTTTATTACTTTATTTATTACTCCACTACGCAGATTGACGTCAATCCATATCCATATTTTTTAAATATTATAAATGCGAAAGTAACTCTGTCTGTCTGTCTGTCTCTTCTTCACGCCTAGACTAGTGAACCTATTTGAATGAAAGGACATCACTCTTTTTGGTCCAAATTCGAAAGTGCCGGCCAAAGAAAAAAAATATGATATTCTGTTAGACCTTGTTCTTCTTAACGTTTTTTATTATGGCACCAAACCTGTGGGACCATTCCCCTTGGTTTTATTTGAGGTCAAAATCACGCATATTTTTAGTAAAATAAATTGCGAAAACAAAAGATTTAGCTCTTTAGAGGTATGAGGAAATAGGGAGGCCTCCTCCGACCAGACATGTGTTGTGTCTGGTGGGTTACTGTCCGACAATTGTTGTCGGTATTTAGTATATTATGCTTATGTCTTGTCAAACTCTCATTGTGCAATGTAGGGTGTCATTTTTAGATCACATGTTGAGTGATTGTCGCCACACCATTCTCCCTCCGAGAGTGTCCGAGACCGGAGGTCGTTAGTACAATTAGTTGTCTATATACACCTTCATAATATGTTGCTTGCTGACCCAGTGTAAGGTCCTAGTGAGTTGAAACTGAGAGCCGCTTGGTTTTCGGTGAGTATCAACTGTCTGCGGAGATGGCCCAATGATGAGTCGGGGGAATGATGTCACCATACTGGTGGATTTCGACCTCAACAAGTGTTTTGAGAGGGGCGGGGTAGTAGCACGCTGTGTTGCGGTAACTGGCCCCGAGCATGACCGTCATCACTTCCTTAAGCTGTCGATAGGCGAGCCGCGAGTCACACAGCCACCCAGCTAAATGACTTCAACCGATATCCTCACCACCTACACGCAGTGGACGCGCTACCTGGTCATCACATTCAGACCTTGACATAGCACATTGCACTTCGGCTAGACAGCAAACAGAGATGCAATTCTGACCCGGTCCACACAACAGCTAACTACTCTTGTTATCGCGATTAAATATATTATGTTAGTATCTTGTCCAATTCTATTTCGCGATGTAGGATGTCTGGTCGTAGTTCACATGATAGTCGCCACACCCCTCCCATATTATGCTCCAGTGAGTCGGTTAATGCAGTGTCGCTTAGCAGTTAGCTGTTTTGTCGACCGGGTCAGAATTGTATCTCTGTTTGCTGACTAGCCGAAGTGCAATGTGCTATGGTCAAGGTCACTGATAGAGCTGAAGGTGATGACCAGGATACTGTTTGAAACCATTTATGCTGGGTTGCTGTGTGACTTGCCGATCGATAGCTTTAGGAAGTGATGACGGCCATGTTCGGGGCCAGTTACCGCAACACAGTGTGCTACTTCTCCCTAATCCACCCCGCCCGTCTCAAAACACTTTGTTAAGGTCGGAAACCACTCAGTATGGTGACATCATTCCACCGACTCATCATTAAGGCATCTCCGCAGACAATTGAACTCACCAAAAACCAAGCGGCTCTCAGTTTCAACTCACTAGAACCTTTCAATGGGTCAGCAAACAACATAATATGAAGGTGTACATACAATCCGTGCGAGATAACATGGCACCTGGGTTGAATGAGTGACATTTAAAGTACTAAGTGCAGAAAAGGAGACGTTTGATTTTGGGCTAACAGTATGACAGATGACAGGTATACGCTAACATCATTAAAAAAATAAAAATTATATAATTTTATTTGGTGTACATTGTTCTAGCCCGGGCTCCACCCTTTTTGAATTATATTTTAGTATTTTAAATAATAACATTTATTTTGTGCTTAGTTGTTTCTCATAGCATACTACGACGTTTTAAACGTGACAAAACCAACTACTTAGAAACAAAGTTATAAAAAAAAATTACGTGCACGCTTAAAAAACTGTGTTTGCACATCCGCCATTTTAGTTATACTTGTGCCGTATAATGTAATTAGTGATGCTAACGCTACTGGTAAGACGAGAGCGGGGCGCCGCGCGGGGTCGCGGGGTGAGGTTTGTTTTCGAGCCAGGTGCCATGTTAGCTCGCACGGGTAGTAGACAACTTATTGTACTTACGACCTTCGGTCACGGACACTCTTGGAGGGAGAGTGGTGTGGCGACAATCACTCAACATGTGATCTAAAAATGACACCCTACATTGCACAATGAGAGTTTGACAAGACATAAGCATAATATACTAAATACCGACAACAATTGTCGGACAGTAACCCACCAGACACAACACATGTCTGGTCGGAGGAGGCCTCCCTATTTCCTCATACCTCTAAAGAGCTAAATCTTTTGTTTTCGCAATTTATTTTACTAAAAATATGCGTGATTTTGACCTGCAATAAAACCAAGGGGAATGGTCCCACAGGTTTGGTGTCATAATAAAAAATGTTAAGAAGAACAAGGTCTAACAGAATATCATATTTTTTTTCTTTGGCCGGCACTTTCGTATTTGGACCAAAAATGTATGGGGAGTGAATGATGTCCTTTGGTACAGATATAGTCTGGGAGCCGAGAAAGGACATAGGATAGTTTTCATCTCGGAAATCCCCCGGGAACGAGTTTTCCACGCGGACAAAGTCGCGGGCAAAAGCTAGACTCAAAATATTTTTAAAACCTCCCGTATACAATTGCCTTCTTTTATATAAACATACTATACATAGAAACATAAGTGTGTTATGTGTTTCACACTCCAGTGTACACCGTAATAGTACCTATACGCTTTTATGGCGATGACATTATTTTAATAATGACGATTATTTATTTATTTCATGCATTGTTCGCTGAGTGACGTTTGAGTTCTAATGTTTTTATTTTAATAGAGTCATTACTATAGTTTTATTTTTTGTAAATATTATGGGCTTGAGAAACGCTATTCTTGAGAAATGTATGAAATGTTTTTTTTTCCTCAATCTAACTAATAATTATTTTTGACTAGCTATTGCTCGCGACTTCGTCCGCGTGGAATAATAGTTCCCGTTCTCGGGAGATTTCTGGGATGAAAATTATCCTATGTCCTTTCTCGGGGCCTAACTATACCTGTCCCAAATTTCATTCCAATCGGTTTAGTGGTTTAAGCGTGAAGAAGAGACAGAGACAGAGAGAAGAGTTACTTTCGCATTTATAATATTAGTACGGATGTAAACGTCGTTTTAGTTTCCTTTAAGCAGAGTATTTTGTCTTTTTAAATTAATATCCTACTTGGCAAATGTCGTGATGGCGTAGTGGTTAAAGCGCCCGCCTCTCATGCAAGAGGTAGCGGGTTCGAATCCGAACAAGTACCAAAGTGACTTTTTCAGTTCATATGTACTTTCTAAAGTTTATCTTGGACATCACAGACATCGGTGAAGGAAAACATCGTGAGGAAACCTGGACTTGTAGTTAATATAATTCCGAAATGGCCAATCCGCCTTGAGCAAGCGTGGTGATCAATGCTCGTGCCTTCTCTGTATGAGAAGAGGTCTTTGCCCTGCAGTGGGACAGTAATAGGCTGGTAATATTATTATTATTATATCCTACTTGGAGAATAAAACATTGGAGTCGACCTTGACATAGCTGGGAAATTGGGAAAGACATTGGTAATTAATCAAAGGGTGTTGGGTTTTCACAGACCATTAGACAGGTACTACCTTCCTTACAAGACACGAAACTAATGATAAGATGGTGCAATTATCATCACTCATGACTTAATGATATATTAATAGAGTTTTAATTGTATCAACATTATTTAGTCATGTGGAAGTTAATTATTTGTTCGATAGTGGCGCGTGGTCGGTTTGGAAGCTATTAGCAGGCGTCCGTCACTCGCTCAAGGCCACGCGTTTTATGCCTACCGCTTAGCGTATCGTCGACGATACAACGAACACCGGGCTGTCGCGCGCCCGGCTGAGTGCTCGCGCGTCACGGGTATAGCGCTGACTATCAAAATGCCGAAACCACGTAATTATTGCGTGATTATTGTGCAATTCCCCTGTTTCCCAATTCTCCTGTTTCCCTTTTGAATATTTATTATAATTATTCACGCGGTTTTGGATATTTTCGACACTAAAATATAATAATCGGGAATTCAAGGAACGAAAAATATGCATCAGTCATTTTATTAAAAGAAAAAAATATTTGACCAAATCAACAAATGAAAAAAATATTATTTTTCTAAAACATTCGTTTTATTACCATTATCATCATACGTATAACCCTAGCAGATTTGTTGGACGACACGCACACACGTTAGTCGCGCGGCGGGCAAAAGAATCTCAACTCTCTTTGTGCGTACTTATGGTACATTTCTCCTCGCTGCAAACAGTTGGTATTATTATTATGATTTTGTAGGCTATTATAGCGTAGGTTTTTTCGTTTTTGTATTGGAGTGAAGTATCTGTTACGTAGTAACTATTTATTAATCTGTGCTATTAGCAGGCGTCCGTCACTCGCTCAAGGCCACGCGTTTTATGCCTACCGCTTCGCGTATCGTCGACGATACAACGAACACCGGGCTGTCGCGCGCCCGGCTGAGTGCTCGCGCATCACGGGTACAGCGCTGACTATCAAAATGCAGAAACCACGTAATTATTGCGTGATTATTGTGCAATTCCCCTGTTTCCCAATTCTTCTGTTTCCCTTTTGATTATTTATTAAAATTATTCACGCCGTTTTGGATATTTTTCGACACTAAAATATATTAGTCGGGAATTCAAGGAACGAAAAATATGCATCAGTCATATTATCAAACTAAAAAATATTTGATCAACAAATAAAAAAATAATTGATTTTCTAAAACATTCCTTTTATTACCATTATCATCATACGTATAACCCTAGCAGATTTGCTGGACGACACGCACACACGTTAGTCGCGCGGCGGGCAAAAGAATCTCAACTCTCTTTGTGCGTACTTATGGTACATTTCTCCTTGCTGCAAACAACTGGTATTATTATTATGATTTTGTAGGCTATTATAGCGTAGGTATTTTGGTTTTTGTATTGGAGTGAAGTATCTGTTACGTAGTAACTATTTATTAATCTGTGCTATTAGTATCTTCAATGTATGTTTTTCTTGGAAACTTAATGTAAGGTTTATTTGGTACATATTTTTTATTCATGGTCTAAACTAATAGCTTTAAATTGGACGGTCGATATGTTTGACATTAACGTTGATAAAATGGTAATGGTAATGTTAGTTCCTTTTTAGCTAAAATATTTGAAAATTAATAGTAAATCTTTTTGTATAAACACAGGGCTTTTAGAGAAACTAGTGAAGCAAGAAATTTGCAAAATGGTTACCTTTTTTGACGAGAAGGCGCACTAAGAATCGGATTATGGTAACTTAAACCTTAAAATCAGCCCGCACTGAAAAAAATGTTCGGGTCCTATCACAAACTTTTGTTGATTTTACCAAACTTCTTAAGTTGGCGTTACCAAATTTATTTGGATCTACCAAATAAATTTGGTACAACGCCAACTTAAGAAGTTGTAGAACCGCTGCAGATGTGTCAGGAGAGTCTTAGGTGGATCCACGGATTATTAATTTTAAGTTTCCAACAATTTTATAAAAAAATAGTTTTTTTGAAAAATTAACAAAACATAGGTGTAATCTACCAAATAAATTTGGTAACGCCAACTTAAGAAGTTTGGTAAAATCAACAAAAATTCGTGATAAGACCGAATATTTTTTTCAGTGCGATTTTTATAACGAGCAACTGGCCTACGCCCTGTGTTCAATAGTTTACCCCGTTAGGTTTGACGAAACAAACTATTTTATTCTCAGAAATATTGATTATCCCGGAATCACACAAAGTCAATTTAAAAATAACAGGTATAGTAATTTCTTAGGATTGAAGTTTATACCCCATGAGATTTTATCATAATCAAGAGAAGATTAACCATAAAAAGTATTACAAACTATCACAGAACAGATATACCTCTTTAACTGTTCGGTGCAAACTTTCTCTATTCCAGATTTACATACATTTTTATTACCTCTAAATAGGTAACTAGAGAATATTAAAAAAAATCTCCTACATTCGTTACAGGTAAAAAAAGTGAGCCGTCACGGGACGCCTGGCAGATGTGAAACATCGACATTATTTTGTAAAAAAAATATGATTGAAAAGAAAAAGCGTGGCGACCCGACGCCACGACATGCGTCGCCATGCCAGAAATTTGTTTTACGTGCGGCTATAGATGTTTCACATCAAAAATAACACACCAGCTAAATTCGGTTAGACTGGTAGCCGTCCCGAAAAAAGCTAGGTAAGTAGATGATGATTAAAAAACAATCTCCTCTACAATAAACAGACTTACCCAAAAAAGATCTGACTCCCAAAGTCCCTCTGGCTACCGACAGAATCATCGCCAGAGTAGACACGCCGCCTCCAGCAAAGATATAGGCTTGCTTAGCACTCCCTCCCGCCGCATCCTTCTTCCTCCTCCAAAGAGGGGCACAGGAGGAGGCACACACGAAGATACCGAAGATTATGCACTCCCATGCTAACCACCCGGCCTGCATTGTTCTGGAATGAAAGAGATGGGAGAAGTTAAAGAAAGAAAGAAATATTGTTTGTACAGATACATTTTGTTTGTGGGGCTAATACTTCTTCTGTCTTTGTCACTCTAAAGGGATAAAATAAGGACAGCAACAGATTTGAAAGCGTCTCAAAATTAAGTTCGTTTGGTTATTCGGGTGTGAGTTCTGGAACTGCTGGACTGATTTAAAAAATCATTTAATGTTCGCTAGTTCGTCAAGGAAAATTGAAGAAAATTATTTCCGTAAATAAAATGAACGAAAATTTTATTTACTTTTGAGTATTTTCTATAACAGGCATTTAATTATTACTATGTTAATAACATTTTTATAAAATAAAGAGTCATTACAATACCCTAATAATTTAGTTCTATCAACATAGGATAACAATAGATCGCACAGCACAACACAATATGCAATTATAAAAAATATAAAATGCAATTATAAATAATAGCACAACACAATAATAAAATTATAAATAATTAAAAGCATAAATGTTGACAAAATATTGTCTATTCACAATTATATTTTTTTACGGCCTTTAGGTTGACCCGAAACATCTGTACATATGTTCGAAGTTCAAATAATATATCAAAGATGGCGGCGTTCCATGTGTCATTGTTGACAATAATAGTAATTACAGCGCCCTCTTGGGCAAAGATTATTGTCATAATAATTAATGATTAAACGAACTTACCTAGTGAAGTTCTATCATAATTATGCGAAGGCTTCGTCCGAAGGGATTAGCAAATAACACTTGTAGTACCGCCTAGTGGTTCGCCAGTCTCACACTATAGTTGAGGGTAGAAAATAAAATTAAAAAATAAATTCACGTCAACAAGACAGTTGACCGACCCGCTTGCTTCATTTAGTTTAGAGAGTAGCCGCATCTTGAATATTTCACACACAATAAAGGGTTAACAAATGGGAGGGAGGGTTGCTAATCCCTTCGGACGAAGCCTTCGCATAATTATGATAGAACTTCACTAGGTAAGTTCGTTTAATCATTAATTATACTTCAGGCTTCGTCCTCGGGATTAGCAAATAACACTTGTAGACTTTTAGAGATAGTAGTGTGAAATATTTTGTTTATTCCTCAATTTTACAAACAGATATAAGAAAATAATTATAAATCAGCTTATCTTAAGCTTCATTTGAGTTATTGTTTACAATTGTTTTGGCAAAACAATCATTTCCATTGTTATTGACATTACCTATGGTTCTATTATAGAACCAATATGTGCTTGACGAGCCGCTCCATCCAGCGGTTTTTCTTATTCGATCTAGGCTGACGCATAGCTGAAGAGCCGCGGATGTAGCGGCGTGCCTTGTGCTGTGCGCGGTGGACATGTTCACATCGATACCGCTATTGCGCAGGGTGTCTTTTATCCACCTACTCGAGGTTTGAGAACCGACAGCATTGTAAGGCTTTCTAAAGCTTATGAAGAGGGAGTCAATATTCTTTCGCAACGGGCTTGATTTTTCGAGTTAGGTAAGTAAAGTCAAGACAGGACATATTATTTCGGTTCGTTCTTAAAAAAACGGTAACACTAACAATGGCTGCAAACATCCTTAGCGTGTTGTTTTTAAGAGGTCAGGTATTTTGATAGTTACTTTAGAAGGGACAATTCTATGTTTTTAAAATTAATCTTTGACAAGGTCTGTACTCTGTGCGCAGTCAATAGAGCAATGAGAGTGATAAGTTTTGTCGAAAGGTTTTCAAGGGATAACGTTTCGTTGGGATAAAACTGGCTGAGATAATTTATTACTATTGTAGTATCCCATGTTATTTCATACTTGGGTAAAGGAGGACGTATCCGAATATATACCTTTAAAATACCTTTTGATCCTATCATCTTCTCCTAAATTATTTCCCATGAGTAGGGCAAACGCGGATCTACAAGAATTAAGCGTCCCGTATTGATATCCCTCTTCATAGAGAATGTTTAGGAAATTAATTATTTGTGGAATCGAAGCGTTATACAAATCACCATACCAGAGCCGTAAGTAAAACTTCATATTGTTTATAGGAGTTTTCAGAAATAGACGCCAACATCACATTAACTGCTGACGGAGATACGCTTGTTCTTACCCACGCCGTCCGCATAAGTTCCCTGCCACCGGGGTTTAATTAAGTTTGGTGTATATGTCGCGATCGCTAGAACTGGAACATAAAATTGGATTTGCATTTGCCTTAAACACAACTGGATCAGACAATAAAAGGCTTTTTTAAAAATTGGGTAGCTGTTGGCCAATGTGGTACGACTAGTACGCCCCTAGCCTTATCTGTAATTATCTTTCTCAGTGTCCTTAAAACGACAGAGAAAGGTGGGAAAGCATAGAAATAAATATTGGCCCAGGAAATTGAAAATGCATTAACTGCCATTGCATTGGGGTCTCTGTGGCAGGAGATCTAAGCAGAGTATTTAGTATTTATTCGACTGGCAAATAAGTCTATTTGAGGTACCCCATACGTTGAGACAATTTCCTGGTATGCCCAGTCCGCCTTGACTCGGCATCTGCCGTGTTATTGTCTAATGAGCTAATGTAATGAGCTATGAAGTACAATTTGCGACATTCACACCACTGCCATAGCTGACTAGTGATGTCAATGAGGTGGGGGAACGAAATACCTTCCATCCTATTAATGTAAGAGACGGCTGTAGTGTTGTCGATGAGGAGTAAAATTTGACAGTTATTTAAATCTTTAGCAAATACTTTTAAACCAAGGAAGGCCGCAAGTAGTTATATATGTTGTGTCTTCTCTTGATTACTCCACAACCCGCTAGCCCTCTCTTTGCCACAGGCAGCCCCCCACCCCGTATTTGAGGCATCTGAGAAAGTTTTCAGATCATGCGTATCGTTCTACAAAACGGTATATGTAATGCATCATACCACCATCTTAGATCAGGTAGTAACACACTAGATATATTCATAAATTTATCATAGTTATCATCAGGTTTTAAGTTTAAATGTTTTACGCGTTCAAATAGTTTAGTACATAGCAAGCTGTATTCTACAGCTGGAAAAACTGAAACTGGTAATCCGACCATTTGTTCAAATTCACGTATCTTGCATATTTTTAATTTCTGATATGACGCAAACTATTTTTCCCGAAGGTAACGTGATCTGAAAGTTTTCAGAGTCTAAAACAAAACCTAGAAATGTACATACTTGACTAGGTATCATTAAACTTTTATCCTCATTAATTAAAAATCCGAGAGATGTAATTAATTTCTTAGATTGTACAGTATTGTACAAACATTTGTCGTATGACTTATCTAAGTAATTAATAGATATTAGGCCTGCCAAACGTAGTAACCGGACAATAGGTTTCATTATTTTAGTGAATATATATGGGGCAGTGCTTAAGCAAAATAGTAGAACGTTAAATTCGTACAGTTGTTGAACTTTAAATCTTAAATATTTTCTTGAATTATAATGAATACTTATAAAATAGTAAGCATCTTTTAAATCTATTTTTGTTATTAATTTTAATACTGTCATTTTTGAAAATGATCAGCTGTAATTTTTTTTTTTTTTTTTAAGTCTTTTTAAAATTTAGGATGATACTATATTTGCCATTTGTTTTAGACACTAGAAATTACTAGATAAAAAACTGACCATCGGGTAGGTTGACATTTTGACATAGCTCTATTACATAATAAATTATGAAGTTATTTAATGGGATTTGTATCCCTTAATGCAAAAGAAAACATTGCTTATTAACTCGGGATCATTGTCATTTTTTTTTTTTTCATATCAGCGAGAAATTAGTAGAAATTTGTCTCTGTCTAATTTCAACATTTTTGTCGCGTTTGGCATTAAAGTCGGAAATAACCGCGTTAATTTCGGCATTTAATACAGGAGCATTAACTAGTTTTCAATTACTCCGCAATAGTCCTTATGAATTTCGGGGCGAAAATATTCGAAATAGTAGGATCTTCGCCCAGTATTTCGAGTATTGTACTGTTTTAGCGTATCAGCTGACTCACCCAGGTCTTCAGTATTTGTCACGGCTCCACGGCGCTAGCGGCGGCGGGTGGCGGCAGGGGGCGGGGGCACTCTTCGTCGGGTTCCGGACGGGGTCGACGAGCGTCTCCGCACATGGCTCAGAATCAACAATACCGTCAAGTAGGTTTGGAACGTTGTTATTACGTTCTTGATCTGAAAACCACCGATACCTATACTAGTCATGAAACAGACCAAAGTACTGTTCGCCAGACAAATTTATCGGTAGTACAGCTCCAAAGAGAAGTACGCAACCCATCTAGGTAATCATTACTGACCTACACTAGTCAAGAAACAGACCAAAGTACTGTTCGCAAGACGAATTTATCGGGTAGTACAGCTCCAAAGAGAAGTACGCAAACCCATCTAGGTAATCATTACTGACCTACACTAGTCAAGAAACAGACCAAAGTACTGTTCGCAAGACTAATTTATCGGGTAGTACAGCTCCAAAGAGAAGTATCAAACCCATCTACGTCATCATTACTGACCTACACTAGTCAAGAAACAGACCAAAGTACTGTTCGCAAGACTAATTTATTGGGTATAGAAGCTCCAAAGAGAAGTATGCAAACCCATCTACGTCATCATTACTGACCTACACTAGTCAAGAAACAGACCAAAAGTACTGTTCGCAAGACTAATTTGTCAGGTAGTACAGCCCAAGTTATAATAATATTTAGTTGTGTAAGTACCATGTTAAAGTAAGTCACACTAATTATTGACAATTAGTTAAGAAACAGTCCTAGAATACTGTCCGCAAAGCTTTTTTTGGGTAGTACAACTCCAGAGAAGTACGCAAACCCGGCTAGGTAACTATAACTATCAGGGTTGTAAGTAATGTTTTATTATAAAATTAAAATTTATGTAAAATATCACGATTGAGTCACATTATTTATTGACAATTAGTTAAGAAACAGTCCCTAAATACTGTTGCATAACTATTATTCTATTTTGATATTGAGTAGGTAAACTTGCAAAGATAACATTTCTTAAAATATCGTAGGAGTTTCTACGAATGGTAGTTAAACCCAATAGGTATGAAATGTAAACCTATTTAGCTAATTTAGTCAACACTTTTCTTAAGATTATTAAATGTATTGTAAAAAATTTGTATACAATATGTCCCGGAATAAACGCACACCACCAGACACCCAATTAGAATATTATGTTATATTCATATACATACAATGATTTTTTATTATTAAGTTTAAAAACAGTGTTTTTTTTTTTTTATAAAATTTGTTGTACAGATTGTGGGAGAAATTTATAGTCACATTACAAATTTACGCTTGCATACCGTCGCACTTGCATAAGGTTCTAGCGTAGTAGTAGATATTTCATCCTTTTAGTTTGTTTTGACTGTACAGCGGAAGTGTGACAGCAATTTACGAAGTTTTAATTATTTTTGGGATAAAATATTACCCATATTAAAAATTAAAAAAATCGATTCAGTAAACGATTCTGAACAAACTATTTTCTCAAATTTCATTAATTCAGTTACACACTGTATAAGTAAGTATCTACAAGTTACTTCTTAGTAACATAAAACCGTGACAAAAAGGTTTTGATACACTTGATATGTATGTAAAAGTATATAAGGCAAGTAAAATAGTTGCCTAAATGACAAGCATTATGGCGACTTATTTATCGCCAGCTCGTTATTAAACGGGCTTTGTACGGCAGCAATAAAACTAACAAACAATAAATACACAATGACTGACCTGGAGACTCCGAGCGGGAACGAGTATCAAGCGAGTTGGAACGACTCAGCGTACTTACGGCATCTTCGCAACACCTTTCTTTTCTAATTTCTTGAACTACCGCAGCAGATGATCGTAATCTTCCTCGTTTCCGTTTAGGTATGTTGGTAAGCACTTGGAATAAAAATTAGCACTTTGGGACGCGAAGAGTGTGATCGTGGCGAGCACTAAAAAGCGAATGAAGCAAGCGGGCGGTCAACTGTCTTGTTGACGTGTTTTTATTTTTTAATTTTATTTTCTACCCTCAACTATAGTGTGAGACTGGCGA